>VXBA01001894.1:0-115811 GCA_013399895.1 Serilophus lunatus | reverse complement strand
CGCCCCACGCGCTCCTCTCCCGGCGGCCCCGCTCCTCCCTGCCGCCCGCCGGCTCCCAAACCTGGCGGGCATCCTAGGCCCCTTGTTTATGTAAGGACATTCTCACCCTGAGTCTCATAGAACACCCTCCTTCCCTTCGCATCTTCCTCCTTGGGCTGAAGGACCCGCAACTTTAAGCATTCGTGACATTTAGTGTCATGCTCAATATTCAGGCACGTTTGTTCTCTGAACATTTAAAAAAATATCCCTAGCTGGTAAAATTAAAAGCATGCAGAGCCTGATCACCTGAGGGCTAAGTCTGAGGTAGGACAAAGCATTCTTTGCTTGACTTGAGTTTGCTTTTCTTATGCTGCTTGGGTTTCTAGACCCAGCTCGGTTAACTGCACGTCAGATTTTGGCACGCACAGAAAATAGAATCAGGATGCTAAGCCTCCTTGAATCTCAGGTTATTCAGTCACAGTGGCTGTGATTGTCATTCCTTGGTGCGTTGTTGATTTTGGTATTCCTTTTAATCAGGATGTGACCTGTTAAAAAGGATTCTTCCTCCTGCAGATATGCTGTAGTCTAAAGTCAAATCTTAGACCTGTCTTCTGGGCAAAATGGCAATCCTTTGGTTTCATCATGACCCTCTGTTTAAACAAGATACAATTAAACCAGATAAATAGGTCCTTTGGGTTTTCTCAGAGTAAGACGATGTCGTAATAGTTCCAGTAAGTATGTTGGCAAAATTGCTTATTAAAATTAGAATGAAACGATTAGTTATAGCATATGCATTCTTCATTAATGCAATAACCTGCATTTAACTCATGCTGTTAAATTAAAGAGTGTCTACGCCTGTAGGTACATCAGGTGCCATTAAAAGTCAATATTTATCCAAGTTTGGCAGATTGTAGCATTTGAAACAGGGAATAGAGTTACAGAGATACCTCTGCATGACAGCAGAATGTAAATTTTTAATGGTGACCTCCACAGCATTTTTAATTGATTCTGTATTTAATTAATTTTTTCCCCCTACAAAATGGTATGATATTTTTCAGTCCCTAGAAAGCATGCATACTTTTGTCTCTTTGGGGCTTACTAGTTAAGGATGTTTTTGTTTATATTTTGTACAGGCAGAAGTCAGAAAGATAAAAATAGAAATATTGAGAAATATATAAACCCAGACATATTTAGAAATATCCATACTTGGAATATAATCCATCCCTCATTTTAAAATCTTAATTTCTGAAAACATCCCTTAGTGAATTCAGCGAAGCTGCACCTCTGGAACTTTAGTTGTGCCCCAAGAATAACTAAAAGTGTCTGTTTCTTTTTCATTATATGTTTTTCCTTCACATATTGCCTGTTTATTTTTCCCTGGGAGAAATGAAATTGCCAGTCTAGAGAACAGGCTACATTTCTAGACATGGCCCAACAGTCACAGCAGACACTGCATTTCCATCACCCTCCTGACACCTCTATCCCAGGCATACCTCTTCCTGCATGTTCGTGATCCAATAAACTGGCTGACATACACATATACTGTATTTCAGTGTTTCCTAATTCAGAAGGAGGTGCTTTCCTTCGCTCTGGCTTTTTCCTGAGAAGAATGGTTCCTTTTGGATCATACTCCATTTTTCAAGGCCTTTTCTCAGCCTTATATTTCTCTCCCTTGACAGATGGGTAGTTGTGTCAGAGGATGGGGTACAGCCCTCCAACTGAGTGCTTGTTGAAGCAAACACCATAACATGTTTCCTTAGGAGTCCTCCTAGCTACTAGTTTTCAATCATATTATCTTATTATTTCAATACAAATTTTATCTCCTTCTTTGCGTTATTTGGGTGAAAAGCTCTGAACTCACTACAGAAGTTTTCCTGTAATATATTCTTCCTTATAGCCTAAGAACTTTCTTTGGTACAGATGGCTTGGGACTTCATAAGATTTTGTACTTCCAGGGTTGCTACTTCCCATTAGCCATTCTCAACATTGTGTTTGTTTCCTTCTGTGTTTGGATTCCTTTACAGCACTGATAAGTTTCCCTCTAGTCTTGTTCAATTTAATAGCTTTTAACCTGTCTGTTTTATTTATGTCTGCTTAAGTGCTTATTTAATCTTTTCCCTTATAACTATAATGACCTTCCACAGGTTACTATAATCCTAGAAAGTATGTGGGGAATTTAAAGATTTAAAAGTCGTTTGACTTCATAAATAATTTTTATTTTCTCATTACATGCTTTATTTTTAAAACAGAAGTGTTTAATTTTCTGTTTGATCAGTGATTGTTTTTCACACATATCCCCTCTACACGTATAGTGGTAAGACAAACTGAGACATTTTGGATTCTAAACAACTTTTAGGTTCATAAGAACTGCAAAAGGTCTTGATCTGATATAAAAAACACATAGCACGTTTATTCTTTGCTCTGGTCTAGAACTAGAATTTTATGCCATTAAAAACACTTTAGTTAGGTGTGCAAGTTTTGTTTTGATTTTTTTAAACTGAAATAGTTATATGCTGTAGACAGCATTTATCCAGCAATGTCACTGCAAATCACATTTATATTGATATTGCTGCATCTGTCCTCCACTGTGAGTGCCTGACTTCTATTGAATGCTGTACTTAAACTAACAGACTAACTTTTTAATGTCCCCTGGCAATTACAGAGCCATTAATTCAGCAAGCTGTTGAAGACTATACCTACTTTTAATCTACAGATTTGATGACTACATTCTACTTCTGATGTGGCCACACTTCAGGAATAACTGTAATCCATGTCTTTTGTCTCACACTGAGACAAAACACAAACAACTGGTGCCCATCTCCTTCACAGCAAGGACTGTATCTTTGTCACCGCCACTACAGAAACTATGTTCTGCTTTGCAGCTCTGAACACAGAGCTTGTCTTGATTTGTGAACACATGTGGCAGGAGTGCCTGGAGAGCACGAAGGGCTGTAGCACAGCCCTGGAGCCAAAGGGATCTTGAGAGATGGTACAGTCAGTCACATAGCCCAGCCTCATTC
The DNA here is from genome assembly GCA_013399895.1 of Serilophus lunatus. Classification (NCBI taxonomy): domain Eukaryota; kingdom Metazoa; phylum Chordata; class Aves; order Passeriformes; family Eurylaimidae; genus Serilophus; species Serilophus lunatus. The sequence goes on along the minus strand of VXBA01001894.1, from coordinate 112,812 downwards.
CTGTCCCGAGACACAGTCCATAGAGTTATGTAAGATGGAAAACAAGAAATCTGAGAGATCTGGTGATTCCAATTGGTCATTATATGAATTTTCCCCATTTGTAAATTGACATATGTGTGCAGAATAAATAAACTGATCATTTGTGTAAGGTTAGGCACATATTCTCCTCTCTCAGGCCCTGAGTAAGCAATCAAGTTCGGAAGAAAGAAGCTGGACTAAATGCTCTTCTGGGAGTTTGGTGTCCTGAGAAGCTTGACTGTCCAAAGATGGCATATGTTTCTGATTCAGGCACAGTCCCACACACTTCTTTCACTGTCTTAAAATACCCCTTTGTTTCTGCCTGATTCCTGCTTCTCAACTAACCCGAGTTGTCTTGTTCTAGTCCTAGCTAACTTTTATCCACAACTTTTAGTGCAAGCTCTTTGATTTTCTAAACTTGCTCTTCATTTGCTCTTTGGTTTAGGGCAGCCTTCATTTCTCAGTTTTTCAGAGTGTGCTTTCCATCTGGAACTTGAGGCTCGTCTGTCCTTGGTGACTGACTCCTGGTCTTGAGTTTCCTCAGTCTCAGTGGCTGGACCTGCCCCAGCTACATTCACTTAGTGCAAGCATTCCACTTGTAGTTCCTTAATAACTTCCGTTCAAAGCCACCTTTCTGAATGGGAATTATAGAACATGATATCCTACTGCTGACGCAGAACGTTTGACACATAGCTTATCTGGATGATAATTCAGCCGCCTGTGGAATAGGTCGTATGGGCAATATTGGGTCATGGCTTAGGAGAAGATGCAAGAATGCAGGAAAATGTTGCGTCCCCTTAAGATTAATCACACTTGTCAAAATCTTCAACAGCTTATACTGTTTTCACAGACAATTAGGCACCTAAATGCCTTTGGACATAGTGCACCTGTTTTTTAATTTGAAGTTCTTTCTAACATTGTGGATTCATGCCAGAAAAGCACTCTAAGCAGCAGTAATTCTGATCCTGTTTTTCCTTTGTGCTTTATCTCTGCTATGTGAAAAACAGCTTTCAAATATGTCTCTACCTGAGACAGGGCAACATCCCATCTCAGGACATGAATAAGTCCTTCATCCAACCCCCCAATAACAAACTTCATTAATATGAGTAAATGTATTCCTGGCAAAAATGCCATCTCTCTATTTCACAGTCATCATGAATTAAATTATCTCAGAATTGCCTGATTCTGATTTCCAGCTTAAATCACTCTGTGCACTCCTTAGAAGGAAAAGAAACTACCACCTTTCTTTATCTTTCTTTTACTTCACTACCAGTAAAATTTAACTTGAGCTATTCAGATGCCCTGAGTCCATCTGTATGCTCCACAAAACTGGGCTTTAGGTAGTTGAAAGTTGCCTCTCCTTAGTGTGGGGGGTTTTTTGAGGAAATAATTGCTTCTCGCATATCTAACTTTGAAAACTCTCCAGAAGGCTCATAAATTCACTTTACCAGATTAAAAAATGAGTGCACACAGGGCCAGAAATAAACTTCTTTTTGATTGGAATTTTTTTCCCCCCAAGGATGATTTTTACTTAGCCTAGTAAAGGCTTAATATGAAATGCTGCCATACTGTTTTTGGGGAGATTGTAGTAAGAAAATGGATAACTAGTGAAGAACAGAAAAAAACAGAGGGCAGGAGGAGGACATGAAATGGTAATGGCCTTTTAAGACAGAATGGGTCTGTAGATATTCACTTGTCCTCTCTCAGAATATGGTAGCCAAAAGTGTGCTTCTCAACATTAATTTTAAAGCTGTGGTTCATTAAGTCATGAACCCTTTATAAAATCCTTCAATTCTTAAATATAATTTGAGGAACCTGAGCCACACAGAATCCTTCAAAAACTGCTCATGTTGAATAAAGGCGGTGGTCTCATATGCTACAGCATTACACATGTCCAGGCCTATGTTTTTTGTTTCATACACTCTATGACATAAGTCTACATTTTTCCTTGGAACAATTTTCAATGACAATTCAAAGAATAAATTGATATTGACTTCTCTGAATTCTGTTATTCTCTAAATTAACTTTAAACATTCCTCTTTTACCCTGTTTTGATGACACTCTAATGGTTTTGGAGGAGATGATCTTGCCTAAATCCAGGATGAAATGAATGAGGACATCAGTCAACCTCTACTCCATCTTTGGTTTCTCTGATTGGATTGAGAGACTACCTAGCTGAAGAAGAGAGATGAGTAGCAGAGAGCAGAAGTCCATTTGAGATGAGTTCTATTCCTTCTTCACTGTCATGAGGGGCTGTGGGGACATCTGGATCTCTAGTGAACATCACTAAATAGGTCCAGATAACCTCAAAATATTAGAGCCAGACCAGCCCTGTCATGTATGATTCACTTGCTGTATAACGCCTAATAAAGGCAATGTGTGTGGAACCAGGAAGGCAGCCAATATCGCTTCTTCCAAGAACTGTGAGCAATTAACTGGGTCTCTGGTTAATTTCTTTCATGAAAACGTGTTGAGTGGGATTCTTACAAGTGGTGCTCTTTGTGTGACGTCTCCCTCTGCTCCCAAATAGCACAAGTTCATGCAATTGGAAAGGATGAAAAAGTAAAACTCAGAGTTCCAAAATCTTGGGGATACTTTTTCTCCAGCTGTATCAGGTAATAATTCCTTTCTCTGCTTTAGTTCCTCATCTCCTGGTGGTTTTCCTCTCAAAATCTGGTCTGTAGCCCAGCCACAATTATTGTATCTTTGCTCCAGCTTCTTGCTTTAGTTCAAGGTGTTTTAAATCTCTGGTGTTTCAGGGGAGAAATCATTCAAAACTTCCCTAAGATGAAAGAAGACTAATTAGTTGCAGCATGTCCCAAAAGGGAAAAACTCACACAAAGCACCGTGTTGTCCTTGTTTGTGGATCTCATGTTGTAGCAGCTATGAAGAAGAGGAAAAGATGATTCTCAGCCTGTTGTCACTGTTACATCTTGAAAGGAATGCTCTCTCTTTTGCCCTGTGTACTTTAGGCTTTCCTCTGTTACTGCTCTTGAGGCAGCCCATCGCTGTCCATGGCTGAGACCATGTCTCCTTTGAACTTGACAGGTATTTTCTTCTTTGCTACAAAAGAGAAAGCAGGCTGTGGAAGATGTTTGAGTTGCCCAAAGCAAATGTAGCTGTAGCATTATTAAATTATTAATACAGTGTGTCCAGACTGTGATATAATGTCTTAAGTATGTAAACATCACCTCGTGACTTTCTTGTATCTCTGAGACAATGGCATGTGACCACCTTTCCTTTTGTCTATTGGCTATGTTAACCTAAACAATCTTTGGATTATAAAACCAGATGAATTTGCAATAAAGAAGCTTCTCCATTTTGACTCTTGTACAGTTTGTATGTAGTCTTTCTTTCCTAGATCCTCTGATTAACAGCACCATGCACAGGAGGCCTCTATATCTTGTGAGCAGTTGTGATTTCAGAGTGTCCTATCCCAACGCTGCCAAATTGACTGATTCCTGTTCTAAGGGATTGCAACACACAGGATCCAGGATACACGTAGCCTACCCCTAACCCAAGCAGAAGAGGATACTCCAAGAAAACAAATAAAATGATGGATGGTTCCTTCTGACAGCAGGACAGTTTTTAAGTGGCAAGAATATTGCCAGGGATATGTTGAGGATAGAATACATATGATAGCAATTTAATATGTGCATCACAAAAGAGAAAAGTTTATGTCCCTTCTATACTAATATCACATGGCAAAACTGAATTTGATATTTCAATTAAACCTAAATTTATCTCGCTGATAGTGATTGGCAGTGGATGTTTTGAGAAATACACAAGCATTTTACTAAAATCTTCAGTTTAAACAAAAGTATCCTCTTTCAATATTTCAAATATATTATGAACATGCCAACTAAATGTTATGGAAAAATAATATTAAGCTGAAGTGATGAGGCGACAGAGCACAGAATATGCTATAACATAACATTTGCCACATATGACTGTCCATGCAAGTCCTCAAAAACATAATGTCCACTCTAGATCCCTTTATGTTCAACACCTTTGTCAACAACATGGAATTGAGTGCACTCTCAGGAATGTCACTGACACCACCAAGCTAAGTAGTGCAGTCAACACAATGGAGGGAAGGGATGCCATCCAGAGGGACCTTGTCAGAATTGAGAAGTGAGCCAATGCAAACCTCACTAAATTCAATGAAACGATGTACAAGGTCCTACACCTGTGTCATGGCATTCCCAGGCACACTTACAGGTTGGGCTGAGAAATGATTGAGAGCACCCCTATGAAGAAAGACTTGGAGGTAATGGTTGATGGAAAACTCAAAAGGAGTTTACACTGTGCTCTCAAAGCCTGGAAAGCCAAACCAAATCCTGAGCTGTATTAAAAAGAACATGGCCAGCAGGTCGAGGGAGGTGATTCTCCTTCCCTACTCTGCTCTTGTGACACCTCACCTGTAATACTGCGTACAGACCTGGTGCCCTCAATATAAGAAGGACATGGAACTGTTGGAGCAAGTCCAGAGGAGGGCCATAAGAGGATAAGAGGATTTGAGCACCTCCCTTATGAAGACAGGCTGAAAAGACTGGGGCTGTTCAGCCTGGAGAAGGTTGATTGGAAACCTCATAACAACCTCCAGTGTCTGAAGGGGGCCTACAGGAAAGCCAGAGAGGGACTCTTCATCAGGAACTGTAGCGATAGGACAGAGAGTAATGTGTACAAATTGAAAGAGGGGAAATGTGTATTAGATATTAGGAAGAAATTCTTTATTGTCATGGTGATATTAGAACAGGTTGCTCAGAGAGGTTGTGGATGCCCCAATCCTGGCATGTAAAAGGCCAATTTGGATAAGGCCTTGGGCAACCTAATTTAGTGGGAGCTGTCCTTGCCCATGGCAGTTGGGGTTTGGTCCCTTCCAACCCTAAACCTTCTATGATTCTATATTATGCTTTTTTCATAAATCTAGGAAATAAGTAGATATGATCAGGGACCAGGAAAACTGAACTACAACAAAATTTGTATAGTTACAAAAGCATTCACATGTATTGCATGAAATAGAGTGGGACTGAGATTTGGCCAAAACAAGTGGAATCTATGATTTGCTGGGAATCTAGGAATATTTTCATGTTTTTTAAAGTAGAATGTACCAATTCAAAAAGCACTTGCTTGTTTTTATTGCGTAATTTGACTGTGGATTGAATTATTTTTGCCAAGTTTTGTTAATTTCTCAGTTTTACACAATTTACATATAGTTAATGCTTCATTCATTAACTCCATGTAAATGATGAGAATTTTTTTCTTTCTCTTTGCTCCTAATATCACACAATAAAGTCTGCCCAGTTCTGCCTAAATTATCCAACTAAGCTTTGAGATATATATGTGTAATAACCAATGTAACACTTTGTTTCTTAATACCTTCAGTTCTTCCTTTATTTGTTGTAAATTAATAAGAGCTCTTCATCAGCTGTGAGTGGATTCACACTGAAGAGTCTTCTTTTAAATAAAAAATTATCCCAAATGCAGTATGTTATGCAGTAAAAATGATGTATATATATTAAGAATATTTTAAGACAGTGAAATTAAGAAAAAATGAAATAAAAATTTGTCTTTTCCTTTTATTGAAGAGGCTAGGAATTTGAGCTATGTCCTTTCCCTGAAAGGGACAATATCATGATCAAACTGATAAAGAGCAGAACTACCAAACAAGATACATCTCAAGAGCAAATCTGGCAGCTGAGCAGCTCTGTCGCAGATTCTAGGAGCAGTGCATATTGTCTTCCCACTCCACCCAGGGGAGCTCAGTCAGTTGCCACAGTTCTGCTGCCCTGACTTCCATGAGGACCACTCAGTGCTCAGCTCACTTGCTGCCTTGTGGGAGGCTAAGCAGGAATCTAAGTGAATGCCAATGTCCGTCCATTCTCAAAAATGAACTAGCCTTTATGAATATTCAAGAAAACTATTGAGAGAGTTTATTGTCTACTGTGGTCCATAGTGGTCTACAGCTGCTTTGCAAGGGCTAGCTGAGGGGCAGACACCAATCTCTTCCCTCTGGTGCCCAGGGTCAGAACACAAGGGAATGGCATGAAGCTGTGTCAGGGGAAATTTAAATTAGACATTACAAAAAGATTCTTTACCCCGAGGGTGGTTGGGCACGGGAACAGGCCTCCCAGAGAAGCTGTCATGACACCTAGCCTGCCAGAGTTCAAGAAACATTTGGACAACACTTCCAGGCACATGATGTGATTCTTTGGGCTGTGCTTTGCCAGGCCAGGAACTGGGCTCGATGATACTTTTAGGTGCCTTCCACCTCAGGATATTCTATGGTTCTGTAAGTTTCTCAGTGGTGCACTGGGATTATTGCCAAATGGAAGGGTGCTTCAGGTAGCTATACCTAACACTTATTAATCATTCACTTTATAGATAAGGAGATGTCTTACTATGTACATGCATAGTCAGTGCATCAGGTAAATCCATTTTGATATCAATAATACATAAAATACACTATATATTTTATGTTAAATTATGCAGAGACATGAAAAGACTCATGCAGACAGAACATAGAGCAGTCCAGGCAGTGCAGGAATATTTATTATTTTAGGGGATCTGCAAGGGTCATGAGTGCTTGATACTGCATTTGGAAACACAATTGTACTTTTTCTAGAAAAAGTTTATTCACCCAGAGGGTAGTTGAGCACTAGAACAGACTCCCTAGGGAAGTAGTTACAGCTCCAAGCCTGACAGAGTTCAAGAAGCATTTGGATGATACTCTCAGGCACATGGTGTGACTCTTGAGCATGGTCTTGTGCTGGGCTCAGGACTCAATGATCTGTGTGGGTCCCTTCCAACTCAGCATATTCTATGATTCTCCAAAGGATGTGTTTGATTGCAAGCAAGTATTTATAAAGTCTCCAGCCCCAAAGTACCTGAAGATCTTCAGCAAATTGAAAATTACAGTACTGCTTTCCATACTTATCTCTCTTTTCATGCCATGCTATTTAAGATCTGAATAATCCACATTTCTATATACGATGTTAAGCCTGGTTAGGAATAAGGAGAAATTTGTATGCTAATGAAACAAGATCAGTCCATTAAAATAACTCTAGAAATTAGAAGGCAAGGCCACTCATTACTTTTTTTTCTTCTAGTCCTAGATCTGTACTTTCGTTTACAACCTTATGAGTCTTTTTGTTGAGAAGGGAGGTGTGTGTTGTCATAGCAAGACAACTTACCTATTTAGAAGTAAACAGACAAACTTCTGTATATATAAGCATGTCTGCAAGTCTGCTTTCAATACCATCACTATCTGCTTATATAACAGGACAGGCTTAGTGCTATTTCCTCTAATCATGAGGGAATTCACAAACAAACTTCTAGGGCTTAGCGCTCAGAGATAAGGGTTAGAACTTCTGCTTCTGCTCAAGAGCTATGGGTAGACATAGTGGAATTATTGCTTCATGTAGGTAAGTACTATGTGCATGAAGTACTATATGCTTCATTCAGGTGCCCTGGACATCTGCAGTGAAAAAATGCACTTCAAATGAACAGGACTTCATAGTGTAGCTACAACATGTTGTCTTTCACATATGCCTCCAAATTTTCACAGGTAATATACTTTTTTAAATCTAGGGTCTTTGGAAGTGGGGTAACCTGCATTTGAAGTGGTCAGGATGGGAGGAAAACAGGCATGAGAAAAAGTCTGACTGAAGGATTTAACAATTACCAAGTTGCATAGAAAGAAGAGATGGAACAGCAAAAGGTAAAAGGTGCAGCATGGCACCTACAAAAATGATGTGTAAAATAGAAGGGGACATCACAAGTCTCTGATGTATCAGGCCACTGAAAGTTCATTGCACTGGTGCAAAGTACTCAGAGAATATTTTAAAGACTTCAGATAAAGTCAGTTTTGCTTATACACTTTTTCATACTCTGATTAAGTAAAGAAATTTTATTCAAGCAAACATCTTCAGATGCCACATCCACATTTGCATTGGATGTATTAGACCCCTCATTCACTCAGGTTTCAGAAACAATACTAGGTAGCAATTGAAATAAGAATGTCAAATATAAAAAATATGAATGGTCTCAAATAAATTCTTTTAGGAAAAATATAGCTGAGCAGCTCTGAATACCGACCAAATCTGATGACTCTGCAAGTGGACATTGAATAAGTATGAAAAGAGGAAGTCCTGGAGCAAATTCTTATCTATATTTGTTCTTTGCAGCACAACTTTTTCCACAACCCTTTGAACATATATATAAGTTCGGATCATAACACACATCTCTACTACAAAAAAAAACAAACAACAAACAAACAAAAAAAACCCCACACAATATATTTTTTTTTTCATCTATAGGAATCTAAGACCATAGTTTAAGTAACCAAAGATCAGAGTTTGTCTAAAGCTTGGTTTGGGTTTTCGTTGAGGCATGAGATTATTGTACCAACTTTTAAGTGCATGCTTAAAACAAGAAGACATGAGACAATGCTTGAAATTAAGTACCTTACTTCACATTGACTTATTGTTTACCAAGGCCCAAGGGGAATCTGATAAACCTTGCTAGCTCTGGTCTCAAATCCATAGTTCTAGTTGAGCAGAGGATGATCTTTATTACAAGATAAACCAGTCTAGATTCAAAAGTTTGCAGTGATGTATAATCTAATAAGTCCCTCTCTGCTTATGCAATTCTCATAACCTTTGTTTTAATCTGAGTATTTCAAAACACAGCTTTCTGATACTGGATCTTGTTATGCCTTTGTCTACTGGATTAAAGAGTTCTCAAAGCATTCCTGAAGTGGTTCCCTGAACTCTTTCCAATTTTTCAAAACCCTTTTGAAGGTGTAGATACTGGCGCTGGACACGGTATTCCAGCTGACAGTTAAGTTTCATTACCTTGAAATAAGGATTAATTGGGAAGTCAAAACTACCTAACTTGGTGTAGTGACATTTCACCTTTGGTGACCGGGTTTTAAATTTGTGTTTGGTCAGCAAAGGAAATTGTTTTTCTAATCTTATCCTAGCCCCTTCTGACGCTTTTCCATATCAAAAAAGAATCGCTTTCACTGACATAATTTTCCTTCATGACTAAGGACAAGTCTGCCATTAAGGAGGTTTAATAACAAGTTTGAATGGCAAGGACACACTGCCAGAGCTGTGTCTGTCCTGGGCACAGGCTGTCGGCTCCCAGGCACAAACACATTGTGGGTAAACTGTGTTTATGTGAGCTGCAGCTGCTCACTTTCTTGTACTCTGACCTCAGCCACAGCCAGCACAGCCCCTAGCAGGATGTCTTCTCCTCTTTGCTAGGTGGCCTTGCCTGAATAACAGTGAACTAAGCAATTTTCCTTACAGCCTTAGAATGAAATTATACTTTACAGCTGCAAAACCATATAGAGACTTGAGGCTTACAGGCAGAGCACGAGGAAGAAACCTAATTTTAAACCCACTTTTGCACTCTAGAATGTTGCCAAACAACACACAATGAAGAGAGTGAGATGTTTCCAAATGGATTTTCTTCAATAACGTAAAAAAACTATGACCTCATACCAAGTATTTAGGTAGCGATGTCTTCCAGACTATGAAGAGATAGAAAGATAGTTCAAGAAGAAGAGAGGCAGAAATAAAATTTATCTTGAAATAAATATATTTGGTAGAAATTAGAATAATATAGTTGAACTTGTATGAGGTTTGGATATATTTATTAATATTTAAGTACAGATACATAAGCATATGCATAGCTATAGTCCAATACAGAACTTTTTGGTTGCCAAAACCCTTCACTAGAAGGTAAAGACACAGCTATTGGGATTCATCTTACATAGCTTTACCTCCAAAGCTATTAATTACCTACTTTAAGTTGGTCACCTAAGTCCCCTTTTGTGATTGGCAGAGAGGTAAAGACACCTTGGAGTTACTGGTGTCAGAGACTCTCACATATGGCATAAGAAGAAATTATTTTCCCTACGAAAGTGCTTCTTTCTCTCCACTGAGTACCAAAAAAGCTAGTGAAGTCCTTTGTAATTTTTAGGAAACTGGTTAGGTACTTGTAGATACCTCCATACAAGCAGATTATAAAATGTATAAGGATACTAATGACTATGCTCAAAGTGTTTATTCAGAGAAACAAACAACCATAAACTCCTTCATAGCACATTTTTAATGCAGTGGTTCCCACTTCTGTAAAGGAAATAGAATGAAGAATCTTTAAAAGACACGAGAGCCCTGAAAGAAAGTCTATGTTAATTGCAAGAGTTATTGATATATCTGATATTTGTAAGATGTGATAATGAACCAATGCTCCAGCCAGGTTGTTAGGGAGGAGGGAGTTAATATAATCAGAAATTTATTGGTGAAGAAGGGTAAATGAACCCTTCATTTTTTTGTGTAAAAACGTCCTCTAGCACTTAGGATAGCCTTGTCAAACTCCTATTTGGGAAGTCATCATATGTCAGCTCCATTCAGCTCAAAGTTTCAGTAAGAAAAATAATTTGGTTGCTGAGAGGTTCATGCACTTTGGTAGAAGAAGACATGCACCTCACCTAAATACCCTGTAGATTCTGGAATGTGCAAGTTGCTTTGGAAGGATACTACCAAGGATGAGGGAGGGGGAAGATCAGACCTCCTGTGCCAGAGGTCTAACCTGGATGTTTCCACTGCTTTGCTGAAGAAAGAGCTGGGATGTGGGAAGCTGTCACAGTCCTGGACTAGAAGCAGCCCAGCTGGGCTCAGTTTCCCTGTCACCCTGGAAGTACCAGGAGCAGCAAGCCTGGACTGCAAATGGTTTTCCTTGGCTCCTTTCTTCATCTCTCCTGCATTCCTACCCACTCTTCTTCTCCTGTCCATGATGAGAATGTCTGGCTCTCACTCTGCATCACTTAGTCTTGGAATGGAAAAAATCAGCTTTGTTTGCACAACTGAGATCTCACAATCTGTCCCTGATTATTAAACCCTGACAATCTTGAGGTGTGCATGCACAGCATAGAGAGGCATGCATTTGGCATGGAGAGCTCTGTAGAAGTGGTTGGAGTATTCTTGCATGCAGAAACATTGTTTTTATTTCAAACTGATGTGCTTTTACATTGAAATGTAATTTTTTTTTTGTTGCCCTGTAATTTCCACTAATCATTTTTTAAATCTCAAACAAAATGCAGTTTAGAGCCAAAAGATCACTTAATATAAATGATATTTATAATATCTTGTTCTGTTACAATTAGTAATTTCGTTGCTTTCTAAAAAGATTTGCAGAACTACCATAACAGAACATTTTAAGTAGATACATCACTGTTTCAAAGTTTCTATTTTTTCCTGAATCTGTCCAAAACTTCCTGGAGAAAATACAAGATTATTCTTCAAGCAGAAACATTCCTCAACAACATTTTCTTTTAAAAGGCTCCTGATGAGATGTATTTGGATTTCTGACCAGCTATTGCCTTAAATCATTTCATCACTGAGTACAGTAAAAAGGAGCCTCACTTGGTAGAAAAGAAATAATATCCAAGCAGCCTCATCTGGAAGACTATTAGCAGTAGCAGAGATCTGCAAGGATTTCATTTAGTTAGCAGAAAACCTTCAAAGTTTGTAAAGTAGCAATGTTTCCTGCTTCAGAAGGAATAAAGGTAAAAAATAGCTTATAATGCAGATTCAAGGAAAAGTATGAATGAATTGCTTACTTTCTTGCCAAGTGAGTTGTGACAGGGGGTAAAGGATCTTAGGACTTCAACAGATATTGAAGGGATGCTCAAACGTTTGAATAAGCGTCCTAGAGAAGTGTTTGATGCCAAAAGCCTGCCAGTATTTAAGAGGCATTTGGACAAAGCCCTTGGTCAGCCCTGGCTCCGGCAGATGGACTAGATGATCTTTGTAGGTCCCTTCCAACTGAAATAGAGCTATTTAATTCTACTAACTAAGCAAAACAGTATATAAAGCACCTCTGGTCTTTCAGAGATTTCAGGCATGTGAAGATTTGGTATAATTAAAAAACAACAATGTAATGAACTTTATGTGGGTATGCTCACCATTCAAACTGCACTGTACCTTTCAAAATACACATCTGTAGTTACTGATTTTTAGAAACTGTAACTGTTATCTTATTGTCACTTGCCATTTAAAGCAATAACAAAACTCCCCTAGTTGGAAACAGAACTAGGGCAATGTTGATGGGGATACCAATTTTGCTGTGGAAACAGTAAATGTTAATATGCTGCATATCAAGAAGTACTTTTAGATTTCCCTGTACCTTATGAGTATGTAAATAGCTGAGCAGAAGATGAGAGGTTATATGCCCACATGGACAAAAAAAAAGTAAAGGAGAAAAAGGGAAGACGGACTATAACTAAAGTCTTTTAAGGATATCAGCATTAGCAGATATTAATGCTCTACTTGTGTAGCTGCACAATCACAGCATGAGGACCCTCTCCATAGTTCACGCTTCTTATTTACTCATCTGAATTGGATGCTGCTGGAAGACAAAGAAAGTAGCCAGTCTTTCAATGCACAAACTGGAAAGTCTGCATGCCATGAATCCTTTGAGTGAACCTTACTTACAAATCAGTGCAGCATACTAACACGAACAGGGCTCTTTCGCTCCAAAACCAGACATGCTTTGTTTTCAGCTTAATAGACTTATTTAAGGGGGACACAGGGGGGAGGGGGGACGGGACGAGACGGGAGAGGGGGAGAGGGGGAGAAAAAGAAACACAAAAACAGCCCCACACAAACAAAAAACTATATAGGAAAAGGATGTATTTCCATCGCAACACTAACAAAATCTACAGTTTTGGCTTCACTCCATCTAGTGGCAATCAGGCAGAAATCCACCCTCCTTTTTCCACACGGAAGGAGCAGTGTGTGAGCTATGGCTAAAAGTTCCTGTTGGATGTGTCGGGGGGGGTTTCGGCTTGTTTATAGTCACGGAAGTGCAGGAGTCATCAATGAATGGGCTTTGGTGTGTTCACTGATAGAACATGGTTCCACTGCACCACACCACCCTTGGAACAGGGGCCTGGAATGGGAGCTGCTAGACAGGAGCCAAGAGGAGACAGAGCTCAGTGTGGATAGATGCAAAGATCTGCTGAATGTCTGTAAACAAGAAGTCTTATGGTAGAAAGTTTTGAGAAAAATGCATTTGTAACTTCTGATAAAGATTTACTAAGCCGTAGAAATGCAACAGAGAAGAGGCAGATTAATTCATTGTCAAATGTGTCCTAGAGTCCTCAGTAAAATATCTTGGCTCAAGTCTTGTTTTCCTGGTGTGCTGGAAGCAGATTAGTTCCATACAAAGTCTTCTAAGCATTCATGTGTCAGTTCTTCCTCTCAATTATTTTTCTCTGATGCTTTATCTGAGCTTGCAATGCTTGATTTTCCATGTGAGTTTCCAAACAGAATTCTCAAGAAGGTAAGGCACACCTCTGTCTTCCTTCAGATCCATGCTCAGAAGCAAAGGATTCTCTCTCAGCATATCAGTTCTCACATCAACTTTCTCTAACACAGGATTGGATTTTATGTTGGATTTAGGTACATTGTATGACCTGTGCGAAACCTATCCATATCCAATACAAATTCAACATCTCAATTTTAGGAATGTTCAATTACCACTTAAATCTGTAAACTTTAATTAAAGTATAAAAATTGATTTGATATATATGTGTGGTATATACACACACACATTTACATATGATCTGTATTCTACTACCTGTATGCATATACATATACCTAATGTTACTGTTTCTTAGAGAGCTTAGCAAAGGATCCAGATTTTTTTTCTCCTGTATTTTGTAGAATAAACAGTTTAAAAAGCATTCCTCCTGAGCTTCTGTGTGAAGAAAGATATAGAAAATCATCTTATATGGTCCCCTTATCAATCAGGGTAAGATAAGAAACAAATATAGTGAGATAATTTCTGTAAAGCATCAGTGAATCATGCCACTGTTTTCATTCAAATCATATAGCAATTAGTAAGTGATGATCTTGGTTATAAGGAACATACTGTTTTTGTACACTGTGCTTTGTGTACTGTTTGGTCTAAATTAAGATAAATAATGAAGACAATATTTTGCTTTGATATCAGTAAATATTGGCACCTAGAAGCAATTGCCCCATTATTTCTAATGGGAAGAATTCAGTCTAAACCTTTTTTTCATCAAGTTAAGGAGGTGATGTCATATGGTAAAGGCAAGATATTCCAAATAAATCACTAAGAAGTCATTTTGGCCAAGAAATATGTGTATCAGATAGGCAGTTGAACATGTCTGGAATAAAATGCATTATTGTCATAAGACTCAGGAGTCAGAGCCTGATGAATTTGTATATCTTGCAAACAGTTACACAAGTAACCAGACATTTCCTGCACAATTCAACATTTTTTAGGGAATGTCCTAGACTTTATAGCAAATAACCTTGGATTATACACTCAGACCCTGATTCAGCAACCACTGCTGAGTATTTCATTCTCTTCTTCTAAATCTCCGCACGACAAGCTTGTCAAATGTGCGTTGTACAATCCATTGCAATATTCAAGGGGTGTCAGTGACTGAGCTTTAGGCATTAGTGTGTTCCAGAGCTGCATTCCCCAAGACATGGCAGCAGCTAGTAATTATAGGTCATCTTCTCTACTTTTTTCAGTCTTTGATCCTGAATGTCCCAAATGATTTGTAGTCCAGGGAACTGGACCCATCCCTTTGGCACCAAGAAGCCACTCTGTTCTCCTGAGCTTGTTCCTCCCACTGCAGATGCCTGCCCCATGTGGGACTGCTCCAGCTCCATACCCATGGCAATCAGCACTGCAAGGAAGATACTATTTTGTCCACTGCTGTGCTTGAGTCTACACATAGCAGGGCAGAGATGTGTAGGTGTTTGGCTATCAGTGTCGACCTCCAAGACAGATATCCTAGAAGACGAATTAAGCTCCCCATGGGGACTGTGCAGTATATTTTAAGAGCTTCAGAGGCAGTTTATGATATCCAAAGATTATGAGGCTATTTACTAATATTCCTGTTAATTTGGTACTCCATAAATACTAAAAAGTTTTATCAGCAGGAGGTTTCCAAAAATAAGCTCATTGCTCTTTTTCACAAATCATCTGTGCTTTCTTTTCCTTAATTTTGCTGCCTAGCCTTATGAATTGACAGAAATTAGAGTATCGCTGGGCAAATTTTACCTTTTCCTGATGCCAACATAGCAGAGCTTCCTCCAGAAGAGGTGCTATGCCAGTATAAGCTTGGTTTACATAAGACTCAATTTTTGCAGTAGGGTTACTGTGGGTCTACGCTGCAGAAAATCAGAGCAGATGTGCATTGTCTGTTTGGAAATAGGAGCCTTCCTTTCTAATTGATCTGCAGAGATACCTCAGGCAAGGACTAGACCCCAGGCAGGGCATTTCTCATGCTATAAAGTCTGGAGATGGGTGAATATTTTCACAATCAAAGTGAGGCTGTGGCAAAAAAAAAAAAAAAAGAAAAAATTAATAAAAAGAAAAAGCTGGCTTGCTTCCAGGAAGTTCTGTTTTTCATTTCACCTGAACTGTTTAGAATTTTTACAACTGAAAATTGCTTCTTTACATCTGTGAAGCATTTGGTTCTTGGAAAAGATGCACAAAGCCAAGACATGAAAGACAAGTGAAATAAATAAATAAACTAATGCATTCTTTGGAGAATCCATGCTGTTTCCCTACTGCTCCCCACTTTCTTATGAAGACCTCTGCACAGATGGAGGGCAGCCGTGGTCTTCTCAGCAGTAACGAGGGATGGAAAATAATTCAAATAAGTAAATTACAGTAGCTCACATGCCTGCAGTCTAAATAGATTCTGTTTCAAAAGCATAGACCACAAACTAGTTTAGTGTAGAGAGGACATCTTTCATATATGCATTCAAAAATGTTATTATTTCCAGAGAATAGCTGTGGGTAATACTGCCTGTCCAGGATTGGCATGGAAGATATCAAGTGAAGCTGCAACACCCACTTCAGAGACAAGTCAAGGTTGTGCTCCCATTTACACTACAGTAGCTAACGACTATTTTATATAGATCAATGGAAATCTAAATTGTCTCTATGTAACCTCTCAAAGTTCACAAGTACCCAGTAACAAGAATAGAATGGTAATGGTGGTTATAGTCAGGTTCTGACCTCCTCCCTGTGCTCCATGACTACATCCCTCTTTGAAAGGCATCACACAAAAACTTACCCAGAATTTCTGAACTGAATCTGTGCTAGGTAATTGAGGAATTTCCCTCCACCTTTTAATCTCAAATGGTTGCAGTAAAGCAGAGAGAAGGATCTGCAAGCAAGGACAGCACCAAGAGCAGATACTCACTGGGAAAGAATTGAAGCATTTCCATTGACTTCAGCTGAACTGTTCTGGCCCATGCCAACTGCAAGTTTTACCCTAAATTTTTCTACCTGGAAAGGAGTTACCACATGTCCTTCCACATGCTTCTGGTAGTGACAAAGATCAGTTGCTGACAGCTGTCAAATTCTGTCTGCCCAGATGCAGGGATCTGTGTGGGTTAAGGGTCTGTCTGGATTTGGAATCAGAAAGCAAATACTGCATTAGCAGTCAATAGAAAACGTTATTGGGCTCCCATAGAGCTCAATACAGAGCTCTCTTGCAGAAATTAATTATTCAGTGGTACTAAAGTGATTAATTATTTAATGGAACTTTCCCTAACTGTTGCTTAACAGTTCTGAAGTAGGGGAAGAATTTATTTTGGAAAATTGCATACCATTTTATTATCTGTCAGGTATTTTGATTTGCAGCTAGATGGGGACACCAGCCTTCACCAAACTGGAGATCACATTTCCTTCATGGTTTGTGTTGCTGGAGCTACAGTTGGATTGCATTTGAACAATGCAGAAGATAAGCCGGGTCTGGTAAGGACCTGAGAAATCCTTTTGTTATTCAGATTGAAAGTTTGGCTGGTTATGTAGAACACACAGAAGATTTGCTCCCTCCTCTGTAACTACCCTGGAGAACAGAAAGCATGGATGTGATCTTCTTTTGAAGCTCATACATTGCTGTTAAAATAGACTGAAATTGTTCTTCTAAAAATCTTTTCCTCAGCTCACAGTAATTTTGGATGCACAAAATATCAAGTTTTGAGGGGGGAGCGGAAAGATGAGAAAAATTATAAAGGCCATGCATATGATCCCAGGCCCAGCAAGGTGTTGTGCTGTAGATGAATTTGCAAACCTCAGTTCTATCATTCTGCTATAGTCAGATCTATCAGGCTGTCCTTAATGTGTTACACAAAAGGGCCGCAGCACACAAAGCCTGGAACACATCAGTTTACAGATCCCAAGAGGGTCCTGTGGAGTCTATTACTTTGATGAAGTGGTATTTAAAATTGCATTACCCAGCAGTTGTTTAACCCTCCAGATGTTGCCCCTGTGGTGTGTTTAATATGACGTGAAGTGCTGGTAGGCTAGGCCATAACCTCATGTCATCTTTTCAGCAGGTCACATCAGGTCTTACTATCTTCTACTAAATCAATACAGGATGACCTGACATAGCAATTTTCCTCTGCTGCTGTTCTATTTTTAAATAGTGAGTAGAAAAAATCAGAAGGAAAAAAAAAAATCCAAAAGAATAGGAGAAAGGAAGGAGATTTGAAAGCAAAAACAATGAGAAACTTTTATTAATCTCCGTTCCTGTTTTTCCCCCGTTTGTGCTGACAGCCCGGATCCAGCAGCTTGGTGCTGCCATCTGCTGTTGCTCCTGGTGCAGACGCTGCCACTTTTGTGAACAGATCAGAAAAGAGCGACTAAAAAGAAATCAGCATCATGAATAAATAAACACTAATCCTAGAAGGAAATAGGTAGAAAGCCTAGAATTAGAAACATCCCACTTAACCTCTAATTTTTTCCAGCATTTTTGAATCTTTGCATGGAACACTAATAGTAATTCCTGTGGTCATCAAAAAGATGAGGCATATCTATGAATTCAGTTAACTTTCTTTCCTTATTATCAAGTTAACTTTTAGACACATTTAATCAGAAATAACATATGGCTTACAGGTCAAGAACCTGATGCTCCACAGGTTTAGATATTTGGTGTCACAGGTATTTATCTTATAGAGCTGGCTTCCAAAGTCAATTAAAATCAAGGGACAAACTTGCTTTGCTTAGTGCAGGGCACTTGTTAGATCACCTCTGCAAAGAGGAAACTTTCTGTCTGAAGGCAGGATGCTCTCCAAGGCATCAGCAACTTTTAAGAACATGAACCAAATTCCTGCATTCACCAGAAGGAATTCAGTTGGCATATGACTCACCCAATCACCCTTCATTATGCTGCCATGTACCTGGCTGGGCTGTAGTTCTGCTAGCGTCTAGATTAAAACACAGTCTTGAAAGGATTTCCATTTTGAAGGGAAAGATGGCGATTGAGAATTAACTTTTTTTTTTTTTTTGAGATTCCTTGTAGCACAAACAAATTTGAACTTTTTATAGAGTCAGGTCATTGACATCCAGCATGTTGAAAAACAAAAACATTTTGCTATTATTACACAGAGCTCTGTTTTTACTCTCCATGCTTTTATTTTTGAAAACCTATTTTCACTTCTCAGCCAAATCTTTACCAAAGATTTCCACAGGACCAAGATTTCAACCCTTATTGGACAATGTTAGGATAAATGTGATGTCTGTTACTATGATTACGTCTATGGAAAAGTGGTACTTAGAGAAAATTATAGCTTACTGGCATGTCTTCTAGTGAAGTTTTTGAGATTCAAGTATCAAAAATGTAGACATGTATTGAACTCACTGTGCCAGCACAAATAATGTCTTGACACATGACTGCAGCCACAGAAATCAATGCCAGCACCGCTCTCTCAAATTTGAAAGGATTGACCACTTCCTCTCACTGTTACAAAACCCTGTGTAGGAATATAAAACAGATACTACAGCACATGACAGCTCAGAAATGGATGTCTGTCACACCAAACTCTTGACAAATGTGTTTTCCATTATCTGGCTTCACCTTCTCCTATTCTAATAGTGTCCTATGGAGTGATACCTTTGGCTTGTAAGAACTTGTAGAATTTCCTTGCCTGATACCGATAGCAGTAGTAAAGCAGCATTTAGTGTGACAAGAGGTCCTCTACTGCAATCCATAAAGGTGGAGCTTGGGACCTTAACAGAGTTGTGCTGTAATTTCCAATTCTAAGGAATTCTGCTTCTTACCTTTACATGTCCATTTCCTCCGTGACTTACCTCTTCTGAAAATGCAAGGCTTCAGAAGTCCTTTGGCTGCAAGAAGCACGGACATCACAGCATCCTCTTGGGATGGAGGAGTTAGACTCAAAAGCAGCATTTTCTGTGTGTGTCTGTGTGTGTGTGTAAGTGAAAAGACTTAAGCAAGATCAATGAGCAGAGATCCATGTTTACAGAGCAGGAGACCTCATGCTGCAGGTGTGGCTAGCGCCAGCTTCCATCCTGAGAACTGCCCAATCTTGATGGGCAGCCACCACTCCAGTTCTGAGACTGAAAATGTGCTGCCAAAGATTCAGTAGAATCAGACTCAAGTTTAGTAATGCTACTAATGCTCTTACAAATCATTGAGTCTCTCCCCTCTCCTCACTTCCCTCCTGGTCTTGTTGAGCTAAAATGTCAACGGTTACTGTATGCGGTTGGTGTGATGCAGAATGTAAAGTGAATTGACAATAGCATAAACCTGACATGCAGATACATAAAGATACATGTAGAGAGAGGAAACTTCTTCAATATATTTGAGTTGCAGATGGTACATAAGTGCATATGGAAAAAAATTGTATGTTCACCTCATCTGACCAGACTGCCAGTCCTGGAGGCAGCTGTGCTGGCAACAGGACAGTAGCTGTCAGCCTGGGGCTGGAGGTTGTGTTCGTGATTTTTGGACCAACTGGGAAATGAAAACCACCATTATTGTGCTGGTGCAGATGTAATTCATGTGTACTTTATCAGTACCTTGCAGAGGAGTCAGAGAGAGCACACATAGGGAGCAGGCGGTTTTAGGGTATATGGCATCTGCAGGCCAAATAGTGTCCACCTTTTCAGGCCAGGCATACTGCATTAGCCAAAGCAACCAGAAACAGCTAATCTGACGTTTAAAAGTCCATAGTATCACTGTCCTCATGTCTGCCAGGGTACAAAGAGCATTTATAAAAACAGGTTTTACTGGATCATATGGCACAGTTTAGTTTCCCTTTTAGTATCAAGATCTTATTTAAATGGTGAATATATATACAGATCTATCAATACCAAGTAAAGAGAATTCAATCATTACCAAATTTTAGTCTGATCTGACCTGACAATTCCCATTCTAATACCTGTATTTTTGTTATAATTCTTGTCAGAGTATAATTTTCTGAACATGAAAGCTTAAAAGGATTTAAACTGCTATTGCGTCTGTCCTGTATACAATAGAAAAAATACATTGTTATTGCAGAGGTGAATGATTTGTTTCATGCTTCTCACATAGTATCTTTATTAAACATTTGGACAGACACACATCCATTTATTATATAAATAATCTATGGCTTCTTAGTTTGCAAATGCTGGTTGAAAGTTCACGAGAGCAGGCTTTTCTGTGAACTTTCTGCATTCGTAATTTCAGTCACTGCAATAAATCCTGAGACTATTGCCTGCTTAGCAGCATTTTGCACTGTACCTCAATGTCTAAAGCTGAATTATTCTACATCCGAATAATTCAAAACCTCTGAACAGCTTGATTGTAGTTTGATTTTCTTCTTAAATAATGAAAGATATTCTGGAAAGAACGTATAATCACAATTGTCTGATAGTCAAATCCTTGGTTACTAACATATAAAGCGACACTACCACTAAAAGAGTTGTTTCATTTATAGATGTTTCAACTGAGTAAAGCTTATTGCAGCATTTTGTAGTTGCTAGAAAAAAAGTGTTCTTTGTGCATGCTGTAGTTCAGAGCTGTAAGGTCTTTGTGAATGGTTACTCTCAAAGCGCTACAGAAGTTCCCCGGTTCAAGGTGGCTCCTGGCTCCTCGGAAAAATGAATGTGGGGTTCCAGCCTGGGAGGAGAGAAATAAGTGAAAAAGGAGCATCCTTGGGCTAGGCAGGACAGATCTGCTTAGTGCAGCTCTGCAGCTGGGACCAGTTAGTGTAAGCTGGTTCAGAAGGAAGAAAGGTGAGTTCTGACACCAGTAAACACAATGAGCATCCATGAATCCAAGTCATCAATCACAGGAAAAGCTCCTCCAGCCCTATTTATCAGAGCCAAAAGATTTTTAGATTATAAAACTAGGAGTCACCATGTGGTCACCTAACCACATAATTTAGGACAGAGAACATCCTTGAATTTGATCCAGTTTAAACTTGAGTAAATCTTTTAGATTATAAAAACCAACAACATCTATTCTCGATTTAAAAATTGCTAATGGTAGAAAAGCCACAATAACCTCTTGCAATCCACACCAGTAGCTAAGCATTTCCCTAGTGAAATGCATAGCCTTTTCATCTTGCACATTTGTTCAGGCAGCCACCAGATCTTTTTATATCTTTACTTGGTAGATTGGAAGAGCATTAGCCCTGAAGTAAATACTTACCATCTATAACCAAAAACCTTTAACGTTTTCTTGATATGCTTAAGTGATTGTGCATCTACCCCATTCCATGACAAGATGTTTTCCAGCCTTTTGGTTGGTCTCAGAGCTGTCACCTGCACCCTCTCTGGTTTGTAGGCAGCCTGTAAGAGTGTCTGAAGCAAACACCGTGCTTCAGAGCTCAACACACATACAGAGAAAGTAAGGCCTCCGTGCAAAAACACATATTCCCAGGGGTCATGTTATTTCCTAACAAGTTTTTCTCCTGGAGTTTGCATCCAGCTAATGCTCTGGACACCAACTAGTGTGTCCTGTTTAAGTCCGCTGTTCTCTGGTGAAAGGACATATGTACAGCCCCTACAACTTGTTTCTCTACATCTGACTTCACTTTTTCCCAACAGATAATTGACTATTGTTCAGCCATCTGCCATTAAATGACAAAGCACTTCAAAGTTTTGCTTCTAACGTTCCTTTAATCCTCATTATATATGGTATCCATAATCTTTGTAAGGTTTAAGAGATGATTTTATGTCTCTATCACTAATAGTAGAATTTGTAATGTATTTTTGCAGGACAATGTCAGAAACAAAGCTGCTCACTATCAAACTGTTCATCTGCAGGAATATTAGCTTGTATCATCATTACTCTGTGTAACTTTACTTCCCTGAAGTCACACATTATTATTCACTTAATGTATAAAGTATTGTACAAAGTATTATATAAAGTTACTGTGCTGCATTTTCAGCTCAGAGAGGTCTCTCTCAAATGATGTAAGGAAGGCTGGCAACTACAAGTCATTTTCTCCATTCCTGTCATGCTTTTCAGGTGAGATCACCAAAGTTATTGATTAATCAGCTCCATTAACCAATTTAAATAAAATATTCTGCATGCACTAATTCACATAATATATTATACATCGCTGAAATAAAAGTCACAAAAAAGATAAATAAAAATTCAAAAGAATTTAGTGACAGGCCATGAAGAGGACTCTGGGAAAACAGGGAAACATCTCTGTTGTGCCTTGCTTTATTCATAAAGATAAATTCACTTTCTTTCTTTCTGAAACTGGTTGGTACTCAGTTTTTCTGCATGTCAAGTCCACTTCTTTTCCCCCTTTCAAATGCTTAGCATTTTTTATAAGTCTATATTAATCAATTCCCATCAAAATGCTAAAAAGACATATGTATCATGTAGAAAAAAATCTCATAGCTCTGCTTCCACATGGGTTTTGGCAAAAATAACCAGCTGTAAACAAGCAGGGATGCATATTTTCTATGATTCATGCTGCAGAACCCACCGTAGGCTGTGCGGATGTTTTACAGAACTTGAGTTTTCACAGAAAAAAAATACGTTACCAGGCGGCCTGATGGTGAGGAAAGCCTTTCCAAACAGGAACTGAACATGAATCAAGTCAGGATGACTCAGATTGTTTTTATGATTCTGCAGAGAGACAATCTGAGATAATAGCTGGGTTGTGTGAACTATTGCTATAATTTATTACAATAAAAATCCAAAATACAATGACCTACTGTTGTGACTTGGGGTTTTATTTCCTCTATGTATCTCAAAAACACTGTAATACTTAGATTTCTAGCTCCTCTGTGTGAATAAACACATATAACCCTTTATAAAAGTCCTCTGTATATTTCATAGGGAATATGCCCAATTTCATCCTAACAAACAAAGCAACATCCCTTTTGTATGCTTGGTGAAGTACACTTTGATAAGATGACAGTAGTGTCACAGCAAGACCCAGTTATGATGGCAGGTAGCCAGCCTTAGGACATAGAGGAATTTATAATACTATCATTACATGTTGAAGGTTTAAGCTTAGGAAAGAACAACAATATCTTTCTATTACTAGAAAAATAAGCTGTGCCTTTGCTTAAATACATAAATGAGAACTGTGCAGCTTCTGATTCAAAAAAAGAAAGAAATCCAGTCTATTTGTGTTTCTCAAAATAGAATTTCTCTTTAGGTGTTGCAGGTAGG
This sequence comes from Serilophus lunatus, assembly GCA_013399895.1. Taxonomy (NCBI): domain Eukaryota; kingdom Metazoa; phylum Chordata; class Aves; order Passeriformes; family Eurylaimidae; genus Serilophus; species Serilophus lunatus. Next base: position 89,291 of record VXBA01001894.1, on the reverse strand, counting down.
GTATTGTAGACAATACGAAGTGTCAGTACAGGTAAAGGACGTCTGTGATATCTGTGTGTTTTACGTGTAGGTTAAATAAATGGTTTGAATTTAACCAACCAGGTCCCATGATTCAAGGTGAGAAAAATTCTTCTTTAGTGCTGTACTCCATCCTTTGCCAGAAAGCTGTTCCCAATCCAAACTATATTTATCCATTATTTACCAGTTTAGTCAGCTGAGGACAAGTTGTTCTGAAAATGTTTGTTTAAATCGGTCAGCCAGGCAGCAAGAAGAAAAAGGAGAGGAGAGAAAAAAACAATACGGAAACACGTCTAAAATTCCAGGGAAAACCTTTCTGTTGACTTTATCAGGACAAAGCCAAGATTTTCAGTCAACAGATGAAAATGGTGGCTATCAAAATAAGGGAAAGAGACTAGAGACTCTAAAGAAAGAAGAGGTAGAGATAGGAAAGTAATGGGAACTTTCCAAGTTCCCATTAAAAAGGGAAAAATGGAGACACAGCTGCAAACAAGCAATGGAAGGTAATGAAAACTGAGAAAATAAAATATATATGACCATTGATTTTAATGGGTAGAGATGTCAGGCATTGGTATTGCCTGCAAATTCTCCTGATTGGGTGCTGGAGGTACAGGCTGGTTTCTGTATGAACGGCATATTGAACTAGCTGGAAAATTCAGAAAGATTCTTCATGCCTGAAGGTTTGGGAAGATCACCGCTGGGTAGTAGCAAAGGAAAGATTTATCTTCCATTTTAAGTTGTTTGGAAATGATTAGAGAATTTTTGTTTAAAAATTACATTTAGGGTCCTCCCTCTGAGGGAATATTTTAATTTGCAATTTTTACCCTGACAAAACAATTTTAGTTCAGCACAATCAGTGCAGTGAGTACGTACCGGCAATAACCATGAAAGGACAAATGTCACATAGCAAGCCTTATGCAATTTAGGAAGTCTAAGTTTAACCACAAAGAAAGCCAAACATGTTAAAAAATGTGTCTGAAATGAAATGACTAGCAAATCCTTCAAAAATCAGTCTTTGCAGGGGGAGTAAATGTGGAAGGCATATTGTCTTCTTAATCCATAACAGACTAACGCATCTTTTGAAGACCAAATTCTAATTCTTTCTAAACTATGAAGCCTTGAAGGGAGACCAGGCATGCATTTAGCAGCCAGGAAAAAGGTCCTTTAGCCACTTTCCTCTTGCCCCAACCAGACCTCCCTGTGTTGCTTCTTTGCCTGCTTTTTAAATAGTAACATCCAAGTAGCTAGTAGAGAGATGGGTGGATGACCAACAGACAGGTATTTGGTAGATAAAGATCACTTACTTTGTTTCTCCTACACTTTTATGGTTTGAGATTTGGTAGCTTTATTTCCCTTATCACATCTCCCCATCTGTCCTTTCTGAGTTGGCTTCCAGTGCAGCGGATGGTCCATTTTTAATTTACCATACATAGGTAATTATAACTTTCCCTGTGGATCTGAACAAAGCTTGCAGTCCTGACCACCACGCTGTTGATGCCCTAGCTAGTAGAACACAAGCCTCAAAACCTTTCCAGGGTTTACTACATAATACAACCTTGTTAGCCAAGTCTTACAGACATAAATCAGAAGAAAGAGGACTCATCACAATAAATATCTGTTACATGATCCAAATCTAATTTTTCATGGCCATCACTTTCCTGCAGAACATTCAGTGCCCTTGTGAGTTGCAGCACCCTCCTCACTTTTGGATGTTTGCCCATGTTGTGACGTGCCTCTTCCAATGCCCCAACACTGCTACCAACATCTTTCTCAAGATCAGGCCCCTCCAAGCACACGGGCACCATGCTCTGATTCTCCAGGTGAGCAGTTTTTCCTCTTCTACGTATATACAAAGGTATTCTTTGAAAAAAACCAAAGAATCCACATTTTTGAGGATTGTGATATAGTGAACCAACTGACAAAAGCAGCCTTTGAGGATGGACAAAGTTGCTCCTTTTCCTAGTGAAGATGCAGAGAACATGTTTCAAAGGACGTGCCATCAGCAATGCAGACGCTGTGACATCAAATGCAAGCATACAAAAAGGCATCAGCAAACTTGCTATAGGATCCTGTGGGGTGGGAACACTGTGCCTCCCATGACCAGAGACAAGACTGTCCAGGCTATGTCATAGCAATAAGCAACATGCATCCTCCATCCTGATGTTCCTTCCACAATGATGCAACATACAACCATGGTCATTCACTTCTGCAGATATCAGGTTGCCAATCAATCAGCAGCTAATGTGACTGCTTTTAGTCTTGACAATGAAATGTTTTGCATTCCCACAGAGGAATGCTGTATTCCACCGCACATTTTCAATTGTCCTGACTGTTTCTATAAACTAAGAGAATGGACTAACAAAAATCACCTGGGATGATGAAGGGCTTCAATTAAGTGTTCCCAAAACTTACTTTAGAACTAGACAGTAATCTCAAAAAAGTACCTATGCAAGCCAGGTAGAAGCAAACCAGAAGAAGGCACAGGGAAACCAGCACAGATGCCCTCCCTTTTCTCAGGTGAACACAGCACTGTCACGGGACACATATCCAGATGAAGTGTTGGTGTGGCTGACAGCAGGTCATGGTCACGTTTCAAAGCCCCAGATGCATCGTGCAAGCTGGAGCCCGGCAGCCAGCTCAGCTTAGAGCCATGCTGCACTGTGACAGCCTTCCTAGCTCCCCAGGGAAGTCAGCTCTATTCCAAGCTGTGGGAAAACCACAATCAGACACCATATTTTAGGTTTTTACTGCCTGCCCAGCCACATCATCAGACTATCTCATTTTTGGCAAATGATCTAAACATCAGCGAATTCTCCAGATATTAAAAATTATCTTTCAGCCTGCCACCTCTGAATGTGACCCCCCACCTTGACTGCAGCCCTTCAAGTTATCCATCATTTGTTTGTTGGTGTATTCCCTTAGATCTGCAGATCACTTTGATTATTTGAACATCTGGAAGTTGTCACATGCTTTTTTTGACCATGACCATCTGAAATATTACCCAGCAGGACTTGAGGGGAGACACAGTAAGGAAACAAAAACATCCTACTTAAGAGAACATGTGGCAGGAATTATCAAATGACACCATCCCAAAGGATAGTGCTATATATCCAAGCAAAGACAAACTTTCTCTCAATCCCTTGAAGCCAGGACAACCATTTTCCATAATAACTACTCCAGACATAAAATGATATTACATAAAAATACCTAGCATATTTTCTATTAAGCATGTAATTAAAGTTAGTTGTCTATTACTAATGGAGAAAAAACCATTTCTTTCATCCTCTAGCTTTTAAAGCTGAAGAGTACATCCCCTCATACATAATTCTCCAATGGAAAACCTTCCCAAAATGATTCAGTGCCTGAGTTCATTACGGTGCTTATTTCAGGTTTGACAGTTGTCCTCACAGACGAGTGCAGGTTCTTTGGTAAAGCTGGAATGAGATATATAAAAATATGAGATGAAAAAGGTTGAAATACAGAGTCAGAGCTTCTCAGCATCCCATCAACAGGGACTAGTGGTTGTGGAGAAGAGGAGAAAGGAAGCCCAAAATTAAGACAAATGTGCAGGGGGGAGCACAGGAAAATCAAGCAGTCTTTAGATTTGGTTTCTTATGCTTACCAAAATACAGATAACAAATGAAGTGTGTAGAGCCATACAGACTGTATTGCTGCAGTCTGGCAGCTGTTAACTAGTTATATTTTGGCCTTCACCAAGAAATTCTTCCTAAAAACAGAAGTAGATGGCAATGGATTTCCTTCTGACCACCCTGTTTGCTTACAGCTCATAGGATGAAGTTTTCATCACCATGGAAGAAAACAGGGGAACAATCAGGATCAATGCTCCCATGCATGACTTCCAAATCCTCCTTCTCTGTGGACAGTTGACTGGAGGGGTGGTCTCTGCTGGGCTTTCCTCCCGGGGACATACTAGTAGAAACAGAAGTAGCGGTACATAATTCCATCAGCCCTCAGCCTCTGTTATGTCTCCAGAGTCAAATCAGACCTTGACGTAGCGCATTTGCTCCATGGCTGCTGCTGTTCTTCCTTTGGAGCTACTTTTATATTTGGTGATGTAGCGTTCTGATTTTTCCTTCTTTAAACCAGTGCTCAAGGCTACTGATGTCAATTTCTGATATGCCAAATATATCTTGAAAAGACCCCAACATCCTAGAAGGAATTTCTTGTAGTGCAGCCACGTTGGTTCCCAAGAATTGTCTTAAAAAGAACGCTCTCCTCTCGTGTAACCTAACAAAAATATTCCATGATCGTTGTGTTGGGATACAACGAAAGGCGCTTCTTTTGTCCCCTGCCAGTGGACGGGGACTGGGAATGTTCGTGTTTAGCGGGGCGGGATCCGGCTTTAGTAGGCTGTGCAAGGGTGCTGCCCACCGTCGACACGTGGACTCCTGCCCTTCCCCAGCCGAAATAACATCCGTGGGCTGTGGGAGCAGCGCGGGCGCCGGCCGGGCGTGGTTCCTGCGCGCACCCACGAGGTGTCACTGCTGCCCCGCTGCCCGCGCCGCGGGACAGCCCGGCCACAGCCCGACTCCCGCGGTCAGCGAGGGGCGTCTGTGCCACACACACCTGGCACGGTTTTTTGGTTGCTGATGTCGGAAGGAAAACTAGCGATTGCTGCCCAGCGACTTCCAACATTACCGGAGCAGAGGGTTTAGAGGAGGAACACAATAACTGGTTTATTTGTTTCTGATGAATATTGTTGAGTTCTCAGCACATATAGCAACAAGACTCAGAAGGAAAGAAAATCAAAACCACCAAACAGAAAGAAGAGGCATATGATCGCTTCAGAATTATTGGGAGGGGGAAAAAAAATAAAAATCACCACACTTTTGAGAACACCAAAGTAGTTTGCTCTACTATGGTAAAGAAAATTGCTTTGTCTTCCCTCCCTTGTTTCTGACTTTATGCTCTATTTAGATTTCTCAGAGAATGGGTTGTAATGAATACCAAAAAAGTCCCATCCAGTAAATTCCTATAACGAATATTTTTCATAGTCAGCATTATACAATTCAAAGTAGCACCATTCACATTACACATTTTTTCCTTAGCAGAATTAAAACCGCAGCAGTAGTGTAGAAGATCAATGCTGATACACTGCCAGTGCTGGTCCTACCATGTCAGTAGCAACAAAATAGAAAGTAAGAGTATCCAGAGGAGTGAGCTGTTAAAAGAAGCCATTTTTGTATTACATGAAGGATTGATGCTCATTGCTGCAGACAGATTTTCTCTGCAGAGCAAGAAATAAGAGGCAGCTGCTGTTGCTGCATGCACAAGATGGCGAGGCCTAAATAATGAGCAGTAATGAGCTCCATCCTGGTGCAGAAGCTTTCAGGAGCTGAAAAAGATGCAGCTTCTACAGGCAACATTAGAATTCTTCATCATGTTGGGCATGAAAAAGTGTTTTCTTCTTTCTTGTCTTTTTTAACACAATGCAATCAATGTACCATATTCAAAATCTTAATTTAGATGTAAAATAAAAGCAGCAGCTTTTTTTCTTTTTGTCACTCCTTGCCCTCTCTCTCTCATATTTCTTGATGTCTTCTGGCCTGCAAACCCGTGCTTTTTTCCTTCTTATTAAAAGACACAAAGTTATCAAAGCCATTCCACCTAGACCACACTGTTGGTGGAAAGAGGTTGTCTTCAAAATTGCTCTAGAAACAAAAGTGCATTCCCAGCACATGTTGTGGTCTGGATTGAGAGAAGCAGCAGGAGAAATCCAAACCATCTTTCGAAAAACAGAACAAATCAAGCCCACCCTACTGTACCAAAGAGATTCCACCACGGATACCCAGCTAGCAAGCACAGTTGCACCTGCTGAGGAAAGGGTAACAGGTTTCACATTTCTGGTTTCTGTAAAAACATGCTGGGAGTTTGAGGAAGGAAGAAACAGTGGGAGATGCCAGCTGAGGCAGTGAAAGGTCTGCAGATGCTCAGTACTCCTTGCAGATAGGAATCCCAAAGTGTAGTTTGAACACAGCAATGGGGTTCAAGCAGGGAGTAGAAAACAGTTTTTCTGTTTTTCCACTCAGATCAAACCAATTGCAAAAAAATATCTAAAATTCTTATCTTTTATGTTTGTTTCTTTGATTGTGTGGATGATTTTTTGTCATTTTTTCCCAGTAAAATATCTGAGTGTTGAAAATCCACAAGTATATAGAAAAAGTAGATGACATGGCTCTGTAAGTCTGGAATTGTACCAGGAAGAAGTCGTTTGGAACAAAATGAAAGTCTGATATTTCAGTTTTCTAATTACAGGAAGAAATTAAAGATAGGAGTGAAAATTCCCCCCTGCACAAAAATACACTAGTGGGAGAGCAGCTGCAGCTACTCCTTATGCCTGGAGTTTCCAACACTGAGAGAAAAGGAGGAAAAGAGCTGAGAAGCAAATCAACAGAAGAGAGATAAGGCAAAGCCTTGTTAGTCAGGGACACCAAAAGGTTGCTGAACTAATTCAAGAGGGGTGGAAGAAGGAATGGAGTAAAAAACTGACTTATGAATGACAACCTTAATAGTTTCCTAAAACCAACTTTCTGGAAACCAATTCCCTCATTTTTTGAGCATCTATCTAATTGTCTGAATTGTATCTTCAGCAGTTTACTCTATCCATTGGTGAAATTCCACATTTGTGCCTCCTCCCTCAAAAAATTTTATCTTTGATTTAGACATATCGTCTTCCATAAGCTTGTTTACTGGCTTCACTAGAGCTAACCTCACAGTATGGAGCAGGACTTCGAATATTTCCTAGTCTTGGGCTTTGGCTTTCCTTCCTGCCTCCCACAGACACTTTCTTTGGCAAGAGAGAGACATTCTGCATCACTCTGTGGACACCCTCACCTTACCATGAAAGAAGTTCAGCCTCCTGATTTATTTCAAATTGCAATGCTAGGAGTGAATGACACAAGTACCTGTCCCTTTCCTTCCCTCAGTCCTGGGCATCAGAGGAGTCGTACACCCAGGCTTCCTTTTGCCTGTTTCCATTCATTTCATCTAAGGAAAAGAATAACTCGCCTTCCTCATATCTCCTGAAGTTCCCAGTGCCCCCTCCCCACTAGGTGAGGAAGGATGTCCCTACTGTATAACAGCATTACTGCACAGGCACCCTCCCCTCCAGGACATGCCCCTTATCCTTCAGCTTAGGGGAGCAGTGGCTGGAGGAGGAGCAGTGAGCTGGTGGGAACAGGGTGGGGAAGAAGAGAGGCAAACTCCTGGGAGCAGGATGGTCCGCTGAGATCTAGCCACAGTCAGAGGCACCTTCTGCATCTGCATCAACCCCTGCCCTACCACTGGCCTCCCTTTCCTTTAATTCTTTCTGATTTGAGGGAGGATGGGGATGGTTTTTTGTTTGTTTTCTTCTAATTTCTTTCAGTTTCAAGAAGGGTAAAACAGAGAAGGTAAATAAGTATAAGGAGCATTAGTTGGCACTATAATACCATGCAGCGTGGATCAATAGAGTGAGGATCAGAGCAACAAAGGAAAAGAACCATAAAAGATGGAGAATCCTAAAAGAGATGTTCCTGAGGGGGAAGGAGAAAGAAGAAAGAGAATCTAAAAGAAAAGTTGTGTAAAGATCAGTGCATCAAAAAAGATGAACTCAAAAAAGGTCATAGATTTCAGGTTATACATTCCTCTCGGCAAAAAGGCAGAAAAGCAAGTTACCTTAAATATGCCATTGCCACTCATCTTTTAAAAAGGAAAGGGATAAAGGAGTAAAAACGTGGATAGAAAAGATATGTGCATAATGAAATCCTTCATTTATGTGATATGCATGCTGAAGGAGCAGCTGCAAGGTTAAGAGGAAGGGTGGGAAATAGTACGCCTTTTGAAAGCTGACATTTCTGATGAATCTAACAAGAGGTTTTAAAATCTACTCAAATCAAAAAGGGAGCCAATGAAGGTGAATGCAGGAGAGTATATTTTGAGAGCAAAGAAAAAGTACAATAAAAATTGTGCAAATGCCACTAACAAGGTAACATTTACAATCGTGTCTTAATATTGTTTGATATTTACTGTCTATGTCCACACTTGTAAATAAGGACTATCATCTAGCATTTGAGCAGGTTCTCAGAGTTTATTATCAGGACAATTTTTCTTTACAATTTACACACACAGATCCCTTATGACAAATAGTGATGATGGAATGCACTTTCATTCACGCATTTGTGTTAAAGAATCAGGCCAGCAGATTCCTCAGTCTCACCCACTCACAAAGACACCCATACATGAAAGGACTGCAAGTATTGTACAGGTAGAAACAAAACAAACAAACAAACAAAAAACCAAAAACAAACAAACAAAACCCCCCACCAATCTAACAAAAAAAAAACCCCAACAAAACAAAAAAAACCCCCACCAAACTAAAAAATCCCAAGACCTTGGGAGAAGAGAAAGATGATCTGAAAAATGAGAATGTGACTCAATGGACAACTCAAGAGATCTCACTGACCCAAGTACCAGATACACACAAAAGGGAACAACCATCTATGTTAGACTGCAAAGGATCTGGGCATCACTGTGTCACCTGAGCTGGTTCAATTCTATAGTGGCCATCTACTGCAAAAAGGGCAAGCCCCATACTTGTGTGTACAGGCAGAAGTACAGCATCTGCTCTCCTGCTATAAAAAGCTCGGTGAGAGTCCTGCAGCCTGTGCTGAGCACCATTCTCTGAGAAAGTTGTAAGACCCTCTAGCACAGACGAGAGCAATGAAGTCACTCAACACTTCAGAAAACACCAGTAAGAAAATCATAGGAGGCTGTAATGTTGCAATGCCCATTTATGCTGGGAACATATTATTATAGTGACTGCAGCAGCCTACTCAAAAATAAAGGGATAAATCAAAGCAAGGAAGATTCAGTTTAGATATTAGGAAAAAAACCTTTGTAGTTGCAGAGATAACAAATGTCTGGAGAGACTCTGAAGCCCTGAAGTTGTTGTATGCACAGATGAAATTCATTTAGTTGTACACATGTCAGTTGAGGACTCCACAGTCTGCAATGGCATGAAGAGGGGAAATCCAGCCTCAGAGAAATCATCCTCTCTTCCCCTTTGCCTCTTTCACGTTAGGACTTGAGCCTATCTTCAAAATCGTAAGAGACAAAAGCAGTCTGTTCAGCACAGTTAGATCAAAAGGCAGACTGATACGAGTCACAACAACTTAGCAACTTGCTTAAGTGAATTCTGGAAACAGAATATGTTCAAAGAATTTGTTGATAATTTCCCTTGAACATGTTGGGATCAAACCCTTATTTTATTTAAGTCCCTGTAGCTATTAAATTTCTTCCAGCAATATTCCAGTGTTTTATGCACCTCCATTACAAAGTTCAGTGTTAGCTCTATGCACAACATCTTTAGCTAGAAGGGCCATAAAAATATGCCAATTTTAAAATCTAAATTCAAACAGCTGTTTTTCGCTAAGCATAAAAATAAATAATTGGAAGAGTCACAAAAAAAATTACTGGCTTTCCCAACTTCTAATTCCAGTTACCTATAGAAACAGTCTTCTGTCATTTTAGTAGTTTAGTAAACATCCTAAATGTTTACTTTTATCTATCGGTCTTGTTTCTGGAAGTGATTGTTGTCCTCCTATTTGTTATTTCTTAGAGGACTAATTGGCATTTATGTCTCATGATTTCAGACAATATTAGGAGTGCAATTTGAAAAAGGCAACTGTAGATATTTTGTATTTCTGCTTATACATAATTGCTTTTTAGCTGAAAAAAATTTTCTTGTTGGATTTTAAAGGGCTGGTCACATTTGTCCTTGCCTGATTTTCTGCATTTTAATTCTAACTGAGCATGGACATGGCCAACAGGCTGCCAATCCACCAGCTGCATTCCACCTCTCTTGCTCCTAATTATTCAGCTCTCCAGTTGTCCTCCCTGGTCGCTTCTGTCCTCGTCAACACAATTAATTGCCATTTCTTAGTCCTGCATTCAGCTTCAGGACATTAATTTTTGTCCTCTCGACTACTGTTTCAGCTCCGCATTTTGTAATTCATCTCATCACTGTTTTAAGGCCTTTGCCCTGCCTCTTTGGTTTTGTAGGGTTGAAGGACAGTTTTTAATTGCACCTTACATAAGAATGGGTGAATATTTTGCTGTTGTCAGTTAGGTGCCAGGGTAGCTTCTGCCTCTCCCACCAGCAATTTTCCTTCATAGACTGGTCTGGGAGAACAAAGCTGTCTGAAGTGTGCAGCAGCACCATCAAATACTTCTTTCCCCTGTAGACTTAAGAGCTGTTTTATGGACAAGGATGCATGGGGAGAGAGATTATCTGATGAAGACCAGCTCTTAATTTAAAGTTCCAAGCTCCAAGTGGTTATTTTAATGAATATTACAATTAATATCCCACATGAAGGGATTCAGATTTTTGGGCAGAGCCAGGAGGCACTAGTGATGGTTCTTCCCTAGAAGACAAGAAATATGGTCCCTTCTGGTTGGTTTTCTTTCTTACTCCTTTTTTTCCTAAGCACACTTGTGGCCTAATGAGTAAACTGTTGTGTAACCAAAGTCATATTTCAGTTGTTTGGTCATTGTACAAGCATGCCTTAAACTGAGTTAATTCTTTGAAGTGGATCTTTGTATGAATTTGGAAACATTTAGCTTTTCTCTGTGGAGAAGCAAAAGGAAGTTTGTGCCTGCTTGGAGTTTCCAGTCCCAGTATTACACCAATGGCAGATGACAACAATAAGGAAAAGTATCATAAGATAAGCATTTTAAAAATCATCCAGTTGTACGATTGATCTCGTTTGGGCCAAATTCACTCATGTGTAACGGTGGAGTTGTGTCACTTGTAACTAGGCTCAAATCAAACCTTAATACTGCTCCCTGATGATTTTGAAACCCTTATTAGCAATGCCTGGTTTTACTTTACAGACATCATGTTCAATCCTGTGCAAAACAGGGAAAGACAGCCATTCAATACAGACTTTATATTTATTGAAAGGAAATGTCCTGGTTTTGGCTGTGATACATTTCACTTTCCTCCTCATAGATGGTGGAGTGCTGTGATTTGGATTTAGCATGAGAATAATGTTGATAACATGCTGATGCTTTCACTGTTGTGGAGCAGAGCTCATCCTAAGTGAAAGTTTCCCATGCTCTGCCAAGGAGCCAGTGCACAAGAGGCTGGAAGGAAGCATGGTAGGACAGCTGACCCAAACTGACCATAGGATATTCCACAGCATGGAACATCATGCTCAGTATACAAATTGGGTGCAGTTGGCCAGAAACAGATGATCGCTGCTCAGGACCAGGCCAGGTGAGAAATTGCATTGTGTATCATTTGTCTGTCTTGGGTCTTATTCCTCTATTTCTCTCTCTCATTTTCATTATGATTATTATTATTATTATAAATTATTTCAATCATTAAACTTATCTTAACCCACGAGTTTCATCTTTATCCTGCTCCCCTCCCAATCTCATTGGATGTAGAGGGGAGTGAACAAGCAGCTGTGTGGTATTTAGTTGCCAGCTGGAGATAAACCATGACAAGAAAGAATTAGAATAAATACAAAATGGGTTCAGGAATACATATGTTCCACATCTTTTTATCAGTCAGTTGGTGTTGCAAAATGGTTTTGAAAAAAAAATATTTCTTGGAATGAAGTTGCAAGAAATGCCTAACGCTTGAATCTGAAATGTTAGCTATTTGAAGGAAGTGATTCTTCGAAGCAGATATCGGTATCTAACTACAAAGGCAGAACAGGCTATATACCAGTTGAAGCAACTGGTGACATCAGGAATTTGGAAATAAATATCTCTGCTTGGCACTGAAAAGTGAAATAGAGCTCAAATTTCTTTGGATTGCCTGGCCCCAAGTTCATGCCTCAGAACTCATGTTTCTGTGGTATATCTAAATCTCAGAGTTTAAGATCTGGGATTCAGTGTGGCTATTTATTAAAATGCATCTGACCTCACTAGGCTTTGAGTTGACCTAGATGGAGGTCTCAATACAATCAAGCTCTCATGGAGCATTTCCACAAAAGCTTAGTAGAATTGTGCTAACAAAAGTGGAGACACTTTAAAGCAATGATTGTCATCCTAGCTAGAAACCAGAAACACAGTGGCATGTGAAAACAAAGAACAAACATAAATCCCAAACCTCAAGAAACCTCAGCTGAGCAGAACATGGAGAAAAGCCATTCATGGTGATTTAAAATGCCTTTTGTCCTGGGTTCACTTAGACTGCATGTTTAAAGATGTTTCATTCAAGGCTACTGATGCACGAGGCTACTGACAGACCCAGTGGACAAGGGAGCGCTCCCTGCAGAGGGCAGCTCAGCTCCTTTCTGCCCATAGCTGGTCTGTGCAGGAGTTCTGTCCCTAGCGGCAACAATGCAGGTATCCAACGTTAAATGAGATTACTCTGGTCTAAACGCATTCAAATTGATTGTCTGTTTGCATTTATGATTGCCTCAGTTTGTGTCTATGAGAGTGTGTGTGTGTGTGTGTGCGTGTGCGTGTGCGTGTGTGTGTGTGTGTGTGTGTGTGTGTGTATTTTTAGGGCTGGTAGTCCCTTTGAAACAAGATTCCTATTTCTCAATATCAAACCAAAGTCAGCATGACAGATGGTACTAGAGTTGGCCATCCTGAGTCGTTTCTGTGCATTGCTAAAAAGACTTGTTTGTCCTGTCCTCCCTGTGATGCCCTGGAGGAATCAGCATTTTGTCATTTGACTTAGTTCCCATCTTTGCTTTGCTACTCAGAGATCATGCCACTTATGTCAGTCAAAAGTGTTTCTTAGGCTGAGCAGAGATTTTTGGTCCCAGCTCACATTAGCTTCAGAAACTCCGTATCTGCTGTCTCACGGGCAACATCTACTTGTGCTCATAAATCTGTCAACAGGTCTTTGTGTGAGTAACCTCAGCAGTGGACATACAACAGCACACTTGAACAGAGCCTCTGAATTAAAATTACAGTCTCTTGTATTACTACTGGAGGTTTACTCTGCAGACTGCATACTTAGCACTCCCAAACCATTACATTTTCAGCTTAAAATGTTGCATTGTATCACAAGTGACAGCAAGGAAAGAGCAACACTGTCCTTCCTATTTAGCAAGTATACCCTTATGTTCTCATCCAGTTTCATTCATGTCCATTCCCCTAAGGAGATGCAGTTCAGTCAGTCTGGTCTGGGGTACCGACTGAATTGCTGTGCAGACTGCAATATTATGGAAAGGTAATAGCTTAAAGAAAGGTTTGCTTATGTGATGATGAACAAGCTGGAAAGCTCTCTCTGCTGCTAGCTTGATAAAGAGAAAAGAAAAAGTAAATTATTATCAATAAACTGTGTTTGATAAGGTGTCACTGAGAGAAAGAAAATGCCATTTCATGTCACTTTTTAGAAAGCAAAAGGTGCATAACTTTCAGGGATCATTTTGCTCTTGACTAATCTTCAGATTCAATATTAAAATCTCAAACTTCCCAAAGGAAAGAGATTCTGCATCTTTTAATGAAAGATAAAACAACAATATAAACATACACAAATTTACAGAGAAAGGATCAGCTTTAATACATCTGGAGTAAAAGGTGTTCTTTTTTTAAATATGGTATAAAAATAAATGCAAGAAACATTAACAGAGAATATACAGACAACAGACAAAGACACAGGCTTTCTTTCTTAATGTGAATACATCAGTGAAATGAAACCTTCTGTGCTAATTTATTGTGCAATAAATGTGATGCCATATGTATATTTATTAATATATGCATTTTTTACATTTCTTCCAGTTTTTGACTGACGTATTTTTTTAATAAACTGTGCCTAGCAGAAGCTTTTTTTTCACTGTACTTGAGCTTGCAGAAAATAAAAAGACACAGATCCAGCTTGATATGAAGGAGGAAGTGAGCAGACAGTTTTCGAAATGGAGGCATCGAAAGGCTAGAGAGTCCCTCGGAGTCTGTAATGCCTTAGTATACACAAAAGAAAACAAGTCAGGTCCTTGCTCATGCAACATCTTGTTCTACTGTCCTCTGAGTCAGGCAATCAGTGAGCTACAAAGTATGTATAATGATTTGAGTCTGCTTCCATGCTACAAGGTGATCCTTTTAGTAGGACTGCACTAGACTGGTTAACCTCTTTGATGTGAGCGATTTCCCCTGAGGAAAAGATAAAAACAAAAAACAAAAACAGAAAACAGAGGCATGATCACTGCAAACCTGTTCATCAGCAACCACTCAGTGTTGCCACATCACTCTCAAGTAACTAGGGGCACCAACTGGAGTCTGTCAAATCTTAAACCACAGGAAGTCCCTACTTTTAAACACCTGCACTGCCAGCCAGCCAGATTGTTTCACAGGAAAAGCCAGCAAATTTAAAGGCCATTTTTGAATGAGATTGGTTTTGTTGATGAGAAATTGATGCTGAGGTTTTTGCTGTCAGTCATACCCAGAACCTGAAGAAGCCTTTTGCAAGCAAGAGTGCCTTGTGTTGTAAATACGAATGTGCAAATTGTGGGACCTTGGTCACAAAAGACGAAAAGCTACTTTCAAGTTAGGGTAATAAAGTAAAAGAGTCAGATTGCATACAGACAAGAAAGCAGCTTTTTCATGAACACAGCTACAGGTTTGCTGAGACCATATTTACTATTTATATTTATGGGTCACATGTATTACATGTGACTGCATAACATTGCTAGGAAGATGTTTGTATTTCCGTATTGTTGTTTTCCTTATCGTTTCTCCTGTTGCAAGGATGTGGTTTTAATTTTTTAACAAGGTTTTTTAATAAAGTATAATGACTGTCCCACAAGAGCTAGGTCTACAATGTGAAGAGGATGGCATGTCACCATGGTATATTTCAGGCAGATTCGAGCTTTATCTGAGCCAAACAGAAACCACAGAACAGGAATTAGCTTTCCTATGGCCACGTAAAAGGAGTTAGCTCTCCAAGGGCCATCCTACTGTGGCTCTGATCCAACAGAGGCAGAGCTGGCACAGCAAGCTGTAATCATTCCTCAAAATACCACAGGCATACCCTGACAATGTAACATGAATATATCATAAAACATTAGATAGAAAATGGCTCTAACTCACCAGTTAGATATTTAATACTTACATTTATTGTATTGTTCATTTTAAGTGCCCAACTCAGAAATATCGAACTGATTTCAAGAAGAATGTAGTAGGAAATACTGTAACTATGGTGAGATGCTTCATTTTCCACAGTAAATGCTAAATGAACTTATTCTGCCATATTAATAAATTGTTAAGTCATCTGCAGTATTATAACTCAGTGGAATTAAACAATTTAATGTCTGTTGTCATTAGCAATTAAATTTATGCTTACAGGGATCTGTAAGTTGGTTTTGAGCATTTACTCAAATGCAATATATCAGAGTGGGTCTTCATAAAGGGAAGAAAAACTATTTTATTCTTTTTTTCTCTGAACTATAAATTGAACAAATTAGGATGAATACTTCCCCTGCAATATAATTTGGAAGGGAACTCATGTTTGTAATGTTGGCTTAGACTGCCCATCCATCAGGTTCACCATAAAACCCCTTGATAGTATTAATACTTGCTTTGTTGAAAGAGGGAAAGTGTCCTTTCTGGCATGCTGTCTCCCATGTCTCTCCTCTCTACCTATATTAAATTCACAGTTTCTTGACACTTGTTAACGCTTAAATTATGTTTTCCTCTAATGCAACAGATAAACTGTAACAGTAAGAGATCTTTTCTTTTAAATACGCAAAAAAGCCTCAACAGCAGTGTAGCAGTGGAATACAATTTAAAAGAGCATGTCCAAAATGAAGTGTTTCATTAGATAATTCATGACCGTCAATCTTAGACACAATCTCAGAAAATATTGAACATATGCTTATCTTTGCCTTTCATTAAGTTATTTGCACTTAATTTTACAGGTCTACAGATCTGGCTACTTTCTGTAAATATGTATGAGTTTCCTTTAGCACTGAACTGTTCAAACCACTTAATTAAAATATTAAAACCAGGAGTTCTCTATTAGTTATAAAAAAGAAATTTGCTCAATACCACACTGGAAAGCTGCATAAGCTCTTGTTGTGGTACAAAATCTGGAAATAATTGTTAATTAGTATTTGCAACAATTATTTATGAGTTTCAAAATTTCTGCAATTTTTTTAGAAGAACCATAACCAAATTCTAGCATCTCAAGAATTATGTTATCACATAAATTAGGACGTTTTGACCTAAAATCAGACCAAATAGTTATTAGTTGATCTGACTTGTATAGTCTTTTTCTTCATGTTGTTTGAATTTTCCCTAGAGAGGCAGTGAGCTGTCATGACACTTTTCCTTGTAGGCCCTACAGTGACCAAGAAGCCCTACAGTTCTCTGGATTTTCCTCTCCTTCACCTGCTCTCCCTGCCTCAGAGAATATTGCAATTCTTATAGATACAAACTCTTCATCTGAACAACAACAACAAAAATGAATGGGTTTTTTCCAAGGCATTAGTAGTGTTAATTTATCTTATAGTTTGAGAAGTGATAACAGAAAATATACCCTCCTTAAGAGATCTTCTTCAATGCTTCCGAATCATGCTAAGTTCTCTGATTACAAAAATAAGATTTTAATACACAGAATCCACAGCAGCCCCAAATACAGGATTATCACATCTTCTTATTAGAGCTGCAGGGACTTGTTATTTTCCACTTTCCAGAATATTCCTTTCAAACTCTGTTCCAGAGTACACTTTCATTTTAGCTCTCTATGGTACTGCTTCATAATTATAACTTCTAGGAGATTTCCAGATTTCCTCATTTACAGACTGATATAAGGGTCATTCATTGTGGATCACAATTTAAGAGCTGATACTAGATATTTCTTTGAGGTACAATGTTAATAGCATTTCCATAAGCCAAATTTTGTTTCGAGGAACCTGCATTTAAGAGAGCAGTTTTCAGAGGTGTAGCATATGAGTCATTACACATAGGAAAATATCTCCTGTGCTAATGAGATTAATAATTAGGAAAAAAAAGTCAGAAGAAACAGTAGATGTTTGTCTGAATAATGAAAAGGAGAGCCTTAATATTTTCAATATATTCTTGCCTTCAACATTTAGAAATATATGAGAAAATTCTAAACAAGACTGGGATTTTTTGGCTCTATTAGTGCACTTTGGACATACAAATTGCAACCATTTAAGAATTTTACTAATAATACACAATCCAAAATTAAATTAAACCCCCCACACATACCCTGACAAGGAAGTCAGAGTACGAGGAGGCAGCACAGCAATGGGAGTGAACAAGTACATCCAAGAGTATAAAATCTGTTGGTCTCAGTGTTCAGTCCCTACCTTAGTGTATTAACTGTTTAACAGTCCTTCCAGCTTCATCACTATAGAATTTAGAAGGGAAATTACAAAGCCATATGCAGATGTATGAGCTGCTAAATAAAACCATGCTGACTGATCTATTTATGCAGCATGACACTAACTCTTCAATCCAGCAAACAAGTCAGCAACAACCTTGATACATATATGTCTTATAAGAAACTGATGCAAAATGTCTTTAGGGGCTGGAGCTGAAATGTATGATAGAGGTAGATCAAGTCTTTTCCTTTAAGAAGATTAATTCTCTTCTTTTCTGCTAAGCAATCTCAATGGTTCCTTTTACATTTTTCTTTATTGTCAGTGCAGGGCCTACTCCCCAGGACCAATAATGGTAGAACCAGAAATGAGAACTCCATGCATCTGATGGGAAAAGAGAGAGAGAGCGTGAACCCTACTGTGAGCAAAATGAGATATGGAGCAAAAACTGACCCTCCTTGCTGTCACTGTTCCCCATCTGCTCCTGTGTGGAACACCTGCAGCACACCAGCAGCTCGGCTGGTATTGGCAGGAAAAGCTTCGAAGCGACATCGTAATGCACTACACGCAGAGTTGGTGTATAAACAGCCCCTCACAAGAGCACGGGAGAGACATGGGAACAGAAGGAGTAAGTCTTTTTCCAAAGTTAAGCGGCCCTTCCTTCGCTAGCACAGGGGAATTGTTTTAGTACTGCTCAGTGGGACAGAATTCTGCTTCAGTTTCCACAGCAGCACAGGATGCTGCTCTCAGCCAACTGTGCAGGTGTATTTCTCTTTCATATGTGAAGAAGGTGAGGAGCTTAGTATTTACTAAATTTGAGGGACCAAATTGTCAGCACATCTGCAGTGCTAAGCAGTTATATGTGCAGGGAATTCCTTCTGCATCTGGCAGGGATTTGCAGCCCTCTATTCCATTCTTATTAGGCCTATACTGTTTCCTGCAATGATCTGAGGACAGAAGGCAGCAGCTGAATGACTGCATTCCAAATCCAGTGACACTCTCCATTTCTTTCTCCTTTTGCACTTATCTTTACATTTACTAATACGCTGCTCTCATCTGCAATTAACCTACAAATTCTTGCCAGATGGTTTAGTCTGAACTTGAATAACCATCTGAAGTGTGGGTTTCCAAGGGACTAATGCACAAGACGAATATTTTTAGTATGTTTGTCTTGGGCCTGTACCCTCAGGTTTTCATACCTCACTGCAGTTCTCATTCCTGCAAACAGAGTCAGAATCAGGTAAATGTTTGTTGGGTGGGAAATGGCAGACAATGGCATAATACCTGACCAGTCCTCATTGGCTCCTCGCTTAGATGAACCTGGCTGTGCAAGCACAACTCCTCGAGCTCCTCTCTTCCAGCACAGAGCACAGCAGCTCATTTCCAGTCACAACAGAACAGCACAAGGAGACCAGTCCTTACTGGCATATCCTTTATGATTTCCCTCTTTGGGAATCATTCCTAAAAAAATCCTAAAACTAGGGTTTTTTACTAGTTAGTAGTGCAAGCTAAAAATTTCAATTATTTTATTGGTTCTTTTTTGCGAAACATCAATAAGACATCTCTTTCCTGAAATGGAAAAAGCCTTCATTTCTACAAATACTTGTTGTCTTGATTCTTGTTTTGTATTTGTCAATTAAGTATCTTTGTGATTTATCTTCTTCTATTTTTCTTTGTTTAAATTTTGAGAATAACCTGTAAGCAAGTTCAAAATCAGATCTCATGCCTGATACTGCATTGAAGTTCCTGGACAATGGTACGTAAGAGACAACTCTAGCCCTTGGCAGGATTTCAGGACTGGACAGATTTTTAATTTGGAACAGTAGAGCCTAATGTATATAAGTTTTACCTGTTCACATAGAATAA
Source organism: Serilophus lunatus (assembly GCA_013399895.1). NCBI lineage: Eukaryota > Metazoa > Chordata > Aves > Passeriformes > Eurylaimidae > Serilophus > Serilophus lunatus. Next base: position 70,098 of record VXBA01001894.1, on the reverse strand, counting down.
TTTCTTGATTAACAGATTAAATTTATATATTATCTGCCTTGTTTTTCAATAAAGAGACAGATTTTAACATGACTAGAGATTACACTTATTTAAGCATCTAGGAAATTTATGACCCACTGATAAAAACAGAGGAAGCAATTTTTATGAGTTTTAACCTCCATCTCTAGGGCATAATTCACTATGCTATGTTTAGTGACATTGGACTGTGAAAATGCTCTCTGTTCAATGGCCTTTTGCATTTTTTTCTCCCATGTGAATTCTTCAGAAGAATTTCAGTTTTTAAATGCCAGAGCTGACTTCTGTTTCTCTACTGCAGTAGCATATAATGAAATCCTCCTGCTCCATGTCTTAGACCGTAACTTTCCCTACTCTCTTGGGAAGCTGCAGGTGACTAGACCTTTATTATTCTCAAAGAGAAAACTGGAGGGCTGAGGCAGCCAGAAAGGAGCACCGAGCACACTGTCACTGCTTTCTGTGCCTCTGACTCAGAGCTGTGATACCTGTGATTGCCAGTGTTTCTCCAAGGCAATGCACTTATTCAATAACTTCATTACAGTAGTGCTGAAGTATATGTGCTCTATATTTTCACACAATACCTAGGAGTGTGAGTAAGTGATGTAAACCAAGAATAGCTAGGGATACTACTCAGATGTGAATCATAAAGTGCTCAGTATAAATATGACATATAACAAATGCCAGGTTACTATTACTTCCGTACATTTTTTTGTGAGTGTATACCTGTTTCTAACACTATTCATACTGTCTGCTGCAAACTGCCGAAGGATTAGAAATTTTGTACTATAAAATCTACAAAGCAAGCTAAATAGTCAATGTTTTTGAGCTGAGCATGTAGGACTTTCATGAAGTGCACCAACTTATTGAAAATTTTCTGGAAAGAAAACTCTTCAATGTCAAAGAAATGCAGAGCTGAGCCTAGTGTTTTTCTGTATATAGCTCCACTTCTATTTTTTTCCCCATCGGACTAGAATAATGACTAACTATAGCATGTTATTTCCATATAATTAATGAAACAGTACAGAGTAATTGCCCTTAAAAAATTTCTAAACTTTCTAGTATAATAAATGTTTTCTGTACAGGTATGACACAATTTTAATTGACACTGATCAGGAGCCTCTAGAGTCTCTATCTTAACAAATCAGATTATGAATTACTAGGCCATCTTCTCAGATTGAGTCCCTAGACACAACCAAGGTCACTGGGCTTTTTTAAACACTTCAAATGGAAAAAACAAGGTCTAATTTATTTCAGTGCAAACCCACTTTGATATAAGTGAGAAAAAAATGCAGTGAAGAGTAGTCCATCAGAGAGAAACTGTAAATTTCATCTCACTAAATCATTCAGAGATGACAGCATTTATCCAGGTTGTAGAAGACCCGTTTCACACTTGTGTTCTGTATTAATCACTAGAACAGATCTGTTCCACACTCCCTTACTTCACAGTTGAGCAAGTTAATCAGTACACTGTTGGATATTCTGAGGAATGTTTCCCTCATTCCTGCCAGTTGGAACCACTGTACCAAGGTAGATAATTATCTATTATAAACCCAACCAAGAACAAGAGTGGAAGAACAAAGATGCATGGTGGCAAGGGGTCCCAGGATGGCAAGTGGGTGCCATGAATTCAGTCATCTGAATAGATCTAGCAGTGACATGTTTTTCTTTCGTACCTGACCCGACTTGACAGACTCTACCCAGATTAAAAGGCAGTAGTTTGAAGGATAGTATTTATTTTATAGCTTGCTCTGTGAAAAAAAAATAAATAAATTGCCCTCTTCTACAGAAGTACTAATGCTTCACATCCAGAAATCTTCATTCCCATTGTAGTTCACAGCTGGTTTATCGGGCCTGCTTTGCATCTCTGGCATCCAGCTATTCTGGTACTTCTGCCCTGAGATCAGCATGATGAAAATTGGGCATGGCTGCAGGGCACAATGCTCCAGTGTTTGTGCCCAGAACTGCTGATTTATCTGTAACAGTTCTGTGGGAGTCATTTCAGTGTCTTCCAGTCTGTCTTCACTTTTTCCCTTTTTGTGCTGCATTCTCCTCCCATCTGTCTGCTGCTTGCTATTTCTCTTCTTATAGCTACCTCTTTAAATAATCTTTACCACAGCCAACTCCTGACCTGTGGGCTGTTCAAAATGCCATGAATAAATGTAGTATTGCAGCTTGCCAGGCACTATGACTGGGAAAGGGTCTGGCTCTCAGAGATCCCGAATGTATTACCCACTCTTTGCACTTCCTTTTATAGACTTTTTATTAATATGGAACTTCCTAGAGAATTATAATGGAATTATCATGTATAACGTTATAATGTACAATCTTGTTTTATAGATCCAACCTGTTTAGGACAAAACACAAATCACACTGCAACATGCTATGGCAACACCACCATGCAAAACATAGGGGTTTTTGTTTCAAACATTGGGATAGTTTCCTTTGTGGGTGTTTTTTTACTTTTAGTGTCCTTTACTGACTTTGTCCCATTGAATCCAAATTTCTTCCTGATTACAGTGGATTCAAAGCATATTACAGGAGCCTTTACCTATAAGAAAATAGTTAAAGAATTACTGTTTTGTTTTAAAATGTGAGATATTCCCACAGACTCACAAAACTTTGTTCTTTCACTGTTTGTTTTTTTGTTTTTGTCTTTGGGCTTTTTTGATTGCTGGAAGGTATTTATGTATTTTTTAAAATACTTGAGGCAATACTCTTGAGCCCCATTATATGGGAGGCAGTTTTTGAGAACTGCTTCTTCTTCCCTAGAAACTAGAAAACAAAAACCATGATCTTTGCTGAAAGCTCTCATAATTTTCATTTCAATGCACACAGCTCCACTAACCATGTCACGGAAAAAGCCACAGACACGCACACACACAGCAGCGTCACCTGCACAATTCAACAGACAATGCCGACAAACTTGAGTATAATCCAAGATCTTTCTACCTCTTTTCATAACAGGTTAGTGCTCGCCCTCAGTGTTGGTGTACAGTTTTTATGGCATGGGAAAATAGGGATGTTTCTGCCCTACAAAAATAAATGCGTTGAATTCTTTAGTTTGAATTTTCACAATGCAAAAAAAAATATTTCCAAAGAAACCGGATAAGTGAATAGAATCCCAAATATCAGGAAATCAGTTAATCTTTTGGCAGGCAGCAAAAGATTGCCCACACCAAACCTACCAGCCTTCATTTTTTTTTACCTTTGAGAAATAGTTTTTGAAAATTATATATTGCAAAGAAAAGATAATTTCTTTCAGTCCATTATGAAAATCCTTGCACATCAACGGCATGAATTCTTTGGTCCTGCAGAAGCTGTGTTTGACATTAAGGAAGTTGAGGAAATTATTATTGTTTATTTTTTCCTGTGCCAAATTAAAAAAAAAAAGGGACAAAGTCCTTTTTAGTAAAATTAAAAGATGACATGGAAATCCAATGTATTCAATTGTTTTAGACTTAGTATTTTGGGAGGCACCAGAAAAAGAAACAACATCAAGCAGGTTTTCACAGATTCTTTACTAAAATTAAAGGGGAAAATAAAAAAAAAGTTACTAATTTCATGCTTCCTAATGCCAAAAGCATGGCTCCCAAAGTTCCATTTCTCCATGTAAGACTATTGAGATCACTGGGAAAGGGACTAGGAGGAGGGGTTGTAATGAAAGCACATTATAAAGCTGTCATTCCCAGGAAAATTCGCAAACTGTGATGAATACACTTGTAACTGTAAAGTTAGAGAAGCAAAAAGGGAAAGTAGGGATCAGTGAGGGGAAGGGGAGAAGGATGGCCCATCAGGCTTACTAGTCTTCCGAGGCAACAAACTTACCACATTGCGTGTGAATTTCTCAAAAGATGTTCGACGATCCAGAGTGTTTTCCAACTTAAATTTAAAATAAATAAAACAAAAGAAACAAAAAGAAAAAGAAGAGGAAAAAGAAAAGCAAGAAAAATGGAGTAGAAAAGAAGGACTGATGAAACAATGGACTGCAAAACAAAGTTTGAATAAATCAGGAAGCAAGCACAGGTATGAGGTTGTAATGGGACTTGGCAAAATGCCAATGGGATGGGCAAAGCTGACATAATACTCGACAAAAAGAATTTTTCAAGGGAGTCAAACTGGTTTAAATTTAAAGAAAGACTGAAAACAAAAAGAAATAATGAAGTGCACATCTTGTGTTAATGAACTGACATTCACAAACTTAAGGACTTCACACGGACAGTTGAAGCTTTCTGGTATTTTCAACATCTCTCTCTATATTGGATCTTCAGAAACCAATGTTTGAACAAGAAACAAAATCACACAGTACTTTCATATAATTTTAAGTTGTCATTGTAAACAATAGAAGGCTACGGTGTTAGTATCTACCTTTTTCCAGTAACAATCAGGGCCCTGATTTTGCAAGGCACAGGGCTCCCAGCTGATTCTAGATTACTATTTAAAGCCCACCGATAAAATTATTTATCATCATAGAAAACTACATTGCACAGGCTGCTCCGCATACTCTGGGCTGTGGCTATTCAGAACTCATTCCAAAATCTAGACTTTTCTTAGCAAATATTACATACCAAGACATGAGCCTCTGTTTGCCGAAGTGTGACATGATCAGTCTTTCAAGTCAGATTCCTAGCCTACTCAAAACTATTCATGTAATAACAGGGAAAGAAACAACATTAGGAAGCCCCTATATTTATAGTTGAAATTAGAAATTATTTATATGAATAAGATTGTTTCTAAACACATTCTGTAGCTTTTATAGGTGGAATAAAGAGAACAACAATTATTACATAAGCAAACTTGCAAACATGAAAGACTATTCTTCTGGGATTTTATTTTATTTTTTTTAATGTATTTGTAAAGCACTTTGCAATTTAAGGTGCTTCATAACAGAGAAAACAGTACAATATGGGATGTAAAAATAAAAATAAGTTTTGCTAGATCAACTTATTGAAACATGCCCGCATGCAGGATATATACACATATATGTATATTGAACTCCTGTGTGTATGTGACCCTCCAAACACGCCAAGCTGGTCACCTACCAGATATCCAGTTGCACTGGCACAGGGGAGAGAAGACTGAGTATTGTTGCAAACATAACCACTGCTTTGCACAGTGGCAAGACAAAGGCAAGATGGACCAATACCTTTTTCTTGGCCTGTAGCAGCTCCTGGTAGGCACTGGATCGTATAAAACGAGGATAAGAATCACTTTTCATCAGTTTGTAAATGTGCTCCTGAAAAGGGAAGGAGGAGCTGTTACTGTCATGAAAGAAGACAAATGGGAAGCAGTCATATGTTTCGGTTGAGGAATGTATACCAGCTAGTACTAGTATGGATAGGAAGTATTATGGGACAGCAGGCTCAGTTCTGAAGATAAGACTGAATTGCTTTCTATTCTTGAAGCAGAAATCCCCCACATTTGTTATGTATAAATCACGCGACACACCCTTCTTTTATTTATAGACCAAATTACCACCACAGAATTATTTTCTAAGAATATACAACCAAGTCCTAAGGCCCAATTTGAAACCTCTCTTACATTATTCAGTTTAGCTAAGTGACTAAATATGAGCTTTGTATCCTTCTTCATCAAATTTTCTGAATTAGTTTTTGGAGATGCTTTTGTGACTTCACAGCCAGGAGGAGGTACTAATTCAACATCACAAATAAGTGCTAAAGTTAGTGAGGATATCCCCTGGCTACTCTCAAAAACACCCTTTGACAGACATTTAGTCTGCTCTCCAGCTAACAACATAAAAAGGAAAATATGGAAATTAAATTAAAATAAACAAAAACGTTCCAGGCTAATTGAATCTTCAACATACTCGTTCTTCAGAATGGTTAGAAAATTTGGAAATTTTTATTCAAAAAACAAATGACAAAGGCCACTTATAGAACTTTTCATTTTGGAGAATTCTCATTTCTTAAAAGAATGAAAAATCTATGATGTGGGACACTTGATAATTCTACTACTAGTTATAATTCACAGAAAAATTTTAGAAAAAGTAATCACAATAGGAAATATTCTCAAAATATTTTTTAAACATTCACTGGCTATTTTTTATGGAGTTTTTCAGTTACTCAAACTCTATTTTTTGTTATAGAAAACCTGTAGCACAGCAATTGGGAAACAGCAAATAAACTGTAAAGTATATACTATTTTTAAGCTTGGTAGTGCATAAAATTAGTGAATACAAAAAAACCCTCCACCAACAACAAAAAAACCCCAACAAACAAGCTATCCTTTTTGAAAATTAAGACAAGGTAAAATTAAAGCTGATTTTTAATTTTGCGGTATTAGAAACTCTAGAAATTATTCTAAGTGTCTTTCATTGTATTTCTTACACTATGTGGAGAAATTCTGGTATATACTCAGAACTTAGGCTGGTTTTTTTGAGGGGTTTTTATTTCACTCAGTTTACAGGAAAACAAGCAATGCAATCAACAGAAGGCAGACAGTAGTGATGGGCATTAAAATGTTATTTTGATACAAGAAACAGCCCTGTAAAAAGCACGAATAAATTAGACTGTATCAGTATTGTTAATGTACAAATTAGTCAGGAATTGAGGTTGCATGTCATTTAGCACAATAAGACTATTTTTACTTATGTGTCCCTCTAATTTGACATGGAGTTTCATCATTCCATATTTCAAGTTCAGAAATGCTCTTCATACATTTTAACCACAATTAAATGACCCTCTCACTGCCAAAATTACATATAAGTGGTTCCTTTCTCAGCTGGTAGGCCACAAAGAGCCTGTTGCAGAGGCGGAACTCTGCCACCTCAGGTGGGACACTCTGTAAAGTTTCTAAAGCTTCAAGTGAGAACACGGCAGGTGCAGCCTACCTCCTTTTCCCAGAGAAATGGAGGCGGGATGAACTAAGCAGAGATCTGACAGGAGAAAAACTCCTGCTTGCATAAAGACTGAATACTGGATGTCTTTAATAAATGAAGGAAAAAATATGAGAAGAGAGATCTGGAAGTAAAATGGTGCTGAAATTTTACACCTATTAAAATAAACAACAAACAAATAAATTGGATACCAGTAAGGAATTTAATTGTCCTTTATTGACTCAGATGCAAAGATTTTTTTTTTAAAGCCTTAAATCTTGATAATTGTTTATTTTTGTAATTTATGTTTTTGCAATATGCTTCATTCCTAAATCTTCAGGGGCCAGCAGATGCAAGCAAAAATTGTGTGTTTGGTTTAATGCAGAGTATTTCGTAACATTGGGTAAGAAATAGGGTTTAATGATAATTTTATTATTTTTCCATAGGTTGTTATCCTCACAATGGAAAAGTGAAATGTGGTAGAATTATTCCCCCTCATATTTAGGGCAGAGGCATTCTCCTAAAAGGTAGAAAGCCTCGATTCAATCCCCTCTTTGTGGGGCTTGCAGCAGCATCTCCTGACTCCCAAGAGGATGACCTAATAATCAAGCTGTAGGAAATTCTGCAGGGATATGATCTCAATCTTTCCTTTTGACACCATTTCACTTTGCATTAATAATTAAATTTTCATCACTGGGCTACTGCTGAAAATGGAGCATGATACCAGTTCTGCTACTTTTACTGTGAATCCAATTCTTTTCTATTGCTTTTCTCAGAAGTCTGCACAAAATGAAATGAAGTTGTAAGTCACATGAAGTGTTGCATTTAATACTGTATGCTTTGCTCTATTTGATGTCCACTTGAAGACAGAAGTTTCATGAAGAACTTCATATGCCTCATGAAAGAAAGAATATTACTCACTTGCATTGCCAAAATGGCATTTTAGGAAACAGGGAATTATCATTTGATTCCCAAATATATCTCATTTCACTAGGCAATATTCCATTTCAAATGTCCCTAAACAGGACTGCAAACTGACCTGAGCATCTTCAAATGTGTATCTTCCAGGTTCCTTCACGTTCTGAGTGGTTTTGTCATAACTTTTTGAATCAAGATTGATAGCACTGGGTGCACCTGGAGCAAGAAATTCTTGCCAGATTTCTTGGACGCGAGACGGAACATCACGGATAGGCCTCTTCTTCAGGTCTTCTACTGCTAACCAGAACCTATGGAACAATACAGCATCTTCACTTCCAGTTCATGATAATCATTAATGAAGTGTTCACATTCTTCCTTGCTCTTAAAAATAAAATCAAGTAACCGAACATTTCATCTAAAACTTGCTAAAATAAGAAAAAGCTGTGATTTTATGTTTTTTTCATCTTTCTGGTATAGTCTCTTAAGGCAACCAATCCACCTTAGGAAGCAATTACTAGAAGACTTGTCATGAGATGGGTAGGAAACCTTCATTACTTACGTGTGAGTAACTTAAGGGAAGACTACATACAGTGCAGGCTGATTCATTGTATCCTTCTCATTCAGACTGGAGCAGAACCACTAAAAATGTCTCGAGCACTTTGCGATCATAGCTAACTAGCTATAAGCTTTATTTCATTATTTCTTCTATAGGTGTTCAGCCTCTCTCACTGCACAAAATAATTCTAAATTCATTTGGGATCCTGTGTTTAGACATAAGACAGACCACTTACCCCAAACCCAAGGGCGCAACTAAAGTTTGACTTTGTTAAACATGCAATATATATCATCACAACTTTTCATTATTGTTCTGACACAGTTGATCCTATGAAACATGTAAGCTGAATCTTGAAGCAATTTAACTGTAAAATCAGTTGGATTTTATAAGGCTTACAAATTAATTTGTTGAACCTTTAAAATGTGGTTCAGCCCTGCTTACACTGAGATCAAACTGAGCTCTCTTAGCTGAGTTCAACAAGGATGGGATAAAGAAACAGTGAAATTGTACTCAGACTCCCCAAGAAAGCAAAACAATACCACCTTCAATCCAAATTCTAATACAGTTACTTCATTGAGTCTTAAGATAGGATAGCAAAGCATAGAAAAACTTACAGTATTCTTGCTATAAAAGATTCTTCACTTGAGATAATTTACCTTTCAGGGAGCAATTACTTCTTCACAGTCCTGTTCAGAAACATCTTTGTAGCAAAGTTGGAAGGAGCCCATGTTCATTTTTCACAAACCATTATGGTCAGCTTTACTGTGCTAAGAATATTTTAAATATTTCTATACCCTTCAATTTCAACAGTATCTAAGCACAATTTTTTCATCTAGGATTCTCCAAGAAACAGGGAGGCAGTACTGTCCCAGTTTTGAAAATATATTAGTAACATAATAATGTACAGTGGTTTCTCCAAGGTCACAAAGGGAGTCTGTGCCAATAGAAGAACTTCCGTTTCAAAAATTCTGAGTATTTTCACTTATATATATGAACTGCAATGTGAATTGAACACAGTTCTGCACAGAGCCTGGGGTTATATCCCGAGAATCTGATGGCAATGCAGTAAGAATAGAGGCCTCCTAACTCAAGTTTAAAAAGTGCATAGCTCATAAACTCTAATTCAGTTCACTCTGTCAAATTTGGGCAACCTACTTTGACTTCCTTAAGCTGCTTTCGGTATTTGCATTTAAAAGCATATATCCTGCAGCGCTAAACCCTTCAAGTGCATCTTCTGGGACTGACTGATTACTCATGTGTCTCGAAGTCAGGTAAGGAATATAAAAATGAAAGAGAAGAATGCTCTTTGTAAATACACATTTTCTATCACCCTGCAGAAATCCTGAGGATCTATCTGAAAGATGTCACTTCCTTGTTTGTTCCATGGTACCACTGCCAGTACTTCTGGAAGTCACCCCAAACAAGCCTTAAGATGTTAATTTCCTTTACAACTAAGCTGTTTCCATGGAGTAGGTTATACTCAATTATGGGTAAAGAGATGGAAGATTAACTTGAATATATTAAACTTCTTTGCTTCCAGCATAGAATTTGTAGGTTATATAGACACATACTTACAGGGTGAATGTCAGTTCTTTGAAAGATTAATTTTATTTTACCCTTCTAACAATAGCATTCAAAGACCCTGTTAAAAATGTGAGGTTTTAAATATAGAAACTTCTTTAAAAGTGGAAATAAATGCTGATTTCTATGTTATGTCTAGTGTGCTTACTTCACAGCCAACACATATTTTAAGATTTTAATCTACTAACTGATCTTATAAGGAAAGATGTCTGCCCTCCTCCCACAGAGAGTTGAATTTAAATATTCAAAGTTAGGAAATGCCAAAAATAGGGCTGTCCCCTCTTGCATTTTCAAAAATAACTTTCCCAAATATCCCATGGCAACCAACAGCACAGATGGAGTTGAAATGGAGTCTACAAGACCACAGCCAAAGGCTTCAAATCCAAAGAGCAACCCGTCCCTTTTTACAGCTCTTTGCCTCATAAGCTGTGATCAGAGCAAGAGAAGACTTCTGTAGCAAATGGCACACAGTTTACAATAATAAGTATGTGCAAGGGCAGGAGAGAGGAGAGGGGGAACTACATTTTCTGGGCAATGACTTAGTGCTCCTTTGTGTAAGGAACTAGAGCTCAGTCTGACTGCCCTTGGATGAAAGTATTTCCTTTTGGTGGAGGTTTCCTTTTGCCATAGAGACCACTTCTATAAGATGCTCGGTTCAAACAGAGGCCTGAATAGCTGGATATAATCTTTGCTGCTGTTTTCTATCCCAGCATTTAGGCTGCCACATGCTAGGTCACAAACCAGACACACAACTGAGTAAGAGTGTATAGTATATGGTAGTAGTACATCCATCCACATGAACTGGTAAGACACGTTTCAAGACATCTGGATATCTTCCAGCTGGGTTACTTTCAAAGTTATTATGGCCTTGCAGATAAATTACACAGCTACAACACAGCTTCTGTCCCATTAACTGACCTAAATGTCAGGTGCAGCCAACAGCTTGATCCCAGATCAGCTAATCAGTTAAATTTAGCACATAGGAACACAGAATAAGAGAAAGGCTACAGTTGTTCTCCAAGAAATATTTGAGGTATAGTCAGATGTGGAAACAGTGAAATGGGAATTATGTGGGCTTTGCACCCAGTGCATGTGACACAACAGATCAGAGGTCAGACGTTTCAGCATTTTCAGCAAAAGAAAAAAATAAACTAAAAAACCCTCAAAACTTAAAAGAGCTCTATGAAGAAAATCACCTAGTATTTTTTGAGTGGCAGAAAACACTACTCCCTGATTTCTATGGTCTACCCTCTTGGCAAGTACAACTTCAAGCTTCAAGACATAGTAGAACTGAATGACTTCAAGAAAATGAGAGAGAATAATCATTAGATCTTGCAACTAGATCCTTCTCATCTAATCTGCAGAAATGGAAGCATTGCTGGGACTTGGCATTTAAGCCTAAATCTGGATGAGAAATAACACATAGGCAATTTCAACTTTGAAGACTAAATTTAGGTCAAGTTATTAGCACCAAAAAATGAGCCTTATAATCACCAGTGTGAAGGATAAAAATTACCAGTGTCCATACTGTGTGGAAAAGTGTCATTAACAACACTTCTGTTCAGACTTGCAGGACTGACATCAAGGACAGTTAATCAATCTTCATTCATACCTTGTAATATGGTAAACTCTCTCTTCCATCATAAGTGGAGAGAAATTTGCATTTAAAGTCATAAAGAGTGGTGATCAGTAATAAAGAGCAAAAAAGGGGAACAAAATGCATTAAAAGGAAGGCTTAACCTCTTGCATCATTCTCCCTCTTCCCTAGTAAAAGCACTGTAATGCTATATTAAAGGAACAACTGGAATCAGTGAAGCAAGTTAAAATGAAGCCTTATGACTGAAACAGTTTGTAGGCAGCACTGCAAATTTTTAATAGTGTATATGTGGGTTTTTATTTATTTCTTCTACAGAACATAATTGAAGCCTCTATCTCCAGTACAGAACATTTCTGAAACAAGTTAAATGGATGTATCCAAAATAAACATCTCATAAAATATCAGCTTGAAGGGTGATGGTTAGAGAAAATTTATTGAGGGAAAAAATCTGAATCCAGCTAACTCCTCAGTCTCTCTTTTATTTCTGGACAACGAGAATGCAAAGTCCCTTTTCTCTATTTAGTCACCCTTTATGGAAATTAATAAATAAGGCTCAAAGGAAGGGGTAAGTGTCCAGTGGCTTTTCCTTCTGTGCGTCATGGAAGATATTTTGTCACCATTCTCCCTTTACTAACCTAGGAGGTTTTTACCATCTTAGCACTGCCTCAGAGATCACATCCACTGCAATACTGCATAATGATTTGGACAGGCTTTCAGGTTGGCAGGCCTGAAACAATTTAAATCTTTACAGACTGAAATTCCTACAAACAAATGTACAGTCAGCATACAAATATTAACTTTCAAAGAATTCTGATTCATTACAGACAAAGGAAGGATACACTGAGGAATATAATTTCCTTCAAGGATGAAAGAAATTAGGCCTCCAGGTACCATGTTGCAGTAAGGTTGATTTCACTCATTGTTTGAAAAGTCCATTTTTATTGCTCGGACAGCCTTGTGACCAAGCTTAGTAGTACTGGATTATGCTCAAACTTTAGTTTTATGAATTTTAAACAATGGTCCCATTTTTGTGTGAACTTCATAAATCCATTGTTCAAGTCATATGTTACTTTAGGCATTTGTTCTGTGGATTGAGCAGCACACAAAGCAATTCTCCCAAAAGATCTGCATGGTAACAAAAGATCACAAGTCATAGTGTGCACTAGACAAAGAGAGAATCCAACCTGGGTGTAAGCAAACTGCAGTCAACTATAATGAAGTCATCACACTGCTAGAACTGCTTAAATAGTTTTATTCCTTTACTATGCTTTACAACATACAAAGTAAGAAGGTGAAACGTGTTTGTGTTCCTAATCATTGCACAATTCTTATTTTTAAGTCACAGCTCAAGTTTCTTCGGTCCTGTTCTGTTTTTGAGTCAGGATCTATATACACCAAGAACAAGATTCTCAGACAGTTTAGAGATTCTCAGAATCTAAATGAAACAATTAACTAGTTAATGAAACAGTTAATGAAACAATAACTCTGGGACTTTTAGCTATGGAAGATAACCACATGTCAATACAAATGGTCTATCTGGTACTTCTTTCACCAAAATGAGGTATAAGAAACCTAATCTACTAATACTGAAGCTCCTGTCATGTCTCCAGTCCCTGCTGTATCCTGTGTACTGTGCTCAAAAAGGTCCCAGCTGTCTATCCAACTGTAGGTTTGACAATGTTTTTTGCAAATTTTATCATGATTAGATCTGAGTTCAATTAGTTGCAGTGGGAAGATGTGGGTGGAAATAAATATTTTTCTCAAAGTGCCTGTCAAAAAAATAATTAAAAAAAATACCACTCCAAAGAAACCCCAAATTGTCATGATGGAGTTAACAGAACAGCAAAGAAAGTGACAGACTTTTAAGGCTCATTCAATGGTAATGCTTGAAATCATCATGCTTTTAATTTCTGTTATTGAGACCTGAAGCATTTTGACAGCCACCCACAACAAGCTCTAAAAATTCATGTTTTCTAACCCAACTTTACTATATGACCCTAGTGGTGGATTGACTTCCCTACAGTCTGAGAACTTGCAAACATAATACTGAGCTTGTAAAACATTTTACCTTCATCAAATTATCACAGAAAGCACCATTTCAGAGCAAATTTGATCCCCTGCCTGATCCCCTTTAAGTTCACTGTTACTCAAATATTATATTTTATAATGCCAATATAAGAATCTAGAGGGAGAGACAGAAGAGTAGATGGCATGTCAAGGAATCAGCTCTGAAAAAACGTCTTGAGAGAATTTTTCTGGATCAGTCGCTTGAAGTTTGCCTGTGTTTAGTGCTGTAAATAGGATTAGATGAAAGAGTTAGGGATTATGTGGGTAACAGTCTAGTTGGCAGAGAGACAAATTAATCACAGAAAAGCACCAGAAACTGCAGGACACACTGGGCTCAATAGGTTTATATTTGAACAGCTGCTCTGCATAACAAATTATCAAGATGCTCTTTAAATAATAAAAAAAAATTAAATTACCTTTCCTTTTCTTGGTATTACTCTGAATCATTTTATCAGTTGGACTTCTTATTTTAAAAAAAAGTCTGTGTATCTATGACTAATGAAGTCATCCACGGGTCAGGCCATTTTTGTGATGTAAAATTAATATTTGAATATGAACATGGTCAGCAACTTAAAGAACTTAATTCTCAATTATTCTGCTGACAAACTTAAATTAGTAGCAAGGAGATCTGTGCAAATACTCAGTATTTATAAATCGACATCATAAATGTTAAATGCATCTTATAAGATGTTAAAAAAGTGTAATTGCAGAATGAATGGCTATGCTGCACCACTTTGAAGTGAGAACTGACAGAGAAATAAAGTAGGTTAGGATTATTCTGAATTCTAGAATGTAAATGCAAATAGGATTTATACTACTTAAGTTATTGGTGAGTGGAAGGTGAAAGAGATGACAAGAAGGTGTAATTAAGAGAAAAATATGCTTATCTATAGAAAGGCTGTTATTAATCCTTCTGAAATAACTCTTACTGAAATATGACTTTCTTAGAAGAGTGACAAATCATGCTGTTAGCCAATGGATGGACTCTTATATTTTAAAATCAAATAAATATTCTCCTCACTTAAAAGGAAATCTGTAAATATCCTTTTAAAAAATACACTATACACTTCATACACTAAGAACACTTTTTTATTTTGCACTTAAGTGAGGAATTTGGGAGCTAGACTAGATGCTACCCTACTTCTGTTCTGTCAGATCCACAAGAACTAGAATCTTGGTGGAGATTTTCAAAATGATCCCCAGAAACCTGACCACCAGTGAAAGTCAGAGACTTTTACTTTTAAATCCTTTATTTATTTTTTAACTTCTCTCTTTTCCTTTTACTATTCTCATGATATTTGACATACTAAAAGACACTGAACAGGCTTTGAATGGCTCAATGTTTTAAACCTGTTTAATAAGACAATCTGAGAGGAAAGCTCTTACATGAGCAGTTTGACCAAAAGCCAGACATGAATGGAAAAATATGCTTTATGTAAGTCTCTGTTAACTACATTAATATTTCCCTCAGCCTGTATATGAAAGCAGGTAGCATCTGTATGAATGGGTTCTGAAAGGCAACATTTTTTTAAGGGAAAATTTTTGAAAAAATGGGAAAAATTAAAAAAATTAAAAAGAAAGGTACTGGGGGGGGGGGGGGGGGGAACAAACAAAAAAAAACTACAAAAAAAGCCCACAACCACAAAATTTATGTATCTTACAAGCTTTATAAAAAAAAAGAAAGGTACTTTTCATTTACCTTAAGTTTTCTGAACTGAATTCTGACTCCAAGAATTTCAGAAACTGCTCTCTTCCCACAGGGTCTTTCAAAGCTTCATCCATGCCAAACCCCCATCGTTTCACCCTCTGCTGTCCTGGCTCTTTGCTACAGAAGAAAATCCAACAGTACCCAAAATAAGCAATACTTTAGTGTTCTAATACTCTCTGTTCATAATTTAGACTAAGTCCTAAAGTTCAAGCACAGGTTTCTTACCTTCTAGATTGTTTATATATACGAAATGTTCAGAGATTACTGTGTTAGTACATTGACAGGATGAATGGAATACACATGCATTTACACAGAAGAAGACTTCCAACTAGAAATGTTACCAGATTTTAAAAGGTATCTTTTTTCACCATACTGTAATCGTGGAAGCTGGTTACTGTAACATTTTACACAAATTCATTAACCTAAAGCACTTGCTATCTTACAAAACTGTAAAGTTCAAAAGACCAAGAGGATGCTGCATTGCCCTTCCACATCAGAATTTTCCTGCAATACCACTGTCTGAAATCTTCGCATTTCCAGAAAAGCATGTAATACCCTCTTATAGCCAAAGAAGAAATAAAACTATATACCTTGCCTCCAGCTCCCAGAAAGTGGTGTCATCTGATATCCAAGGGTTTGATGGATCAGGGGGCACAAGAAAAGGATCATATTCCAAATACTGCTCTGTATAAGCTAATAGACTAGGAAAACAAAAGCATTAAACATTGTCATGTCAGGAGGGGTAGTAACCTGATCAGGCTACCCCAGATAATAAGTTACTTTGATATCAACTGAACCATGATAATCATGTGTGCACATACTCATAAATCAGCTACAAGCTCAGGGTAAAACAGGTTTGCTCAAGCCTTTTAGAAGTGGACCTTTGAAGGAGGAGTGGCTCAGGACTCAATCAAATGTTGAAACAAAAAAAAAATTTCCCTCATGCCTCCACATAGCTCCTTTTAGGGCTCCTTTAGTCACTAATAATTTAATCAAGTGACCTCTTCTTTGCAAAGTTGTTTTCATAAAGGAACATGTTTTATACCCCTATGGTTTTAATTATCGGTTCCTTCAAAATCTGTTCTAAAACACTGTCACATTTTTTGGCCCTGCAGCTGCTAGGACTAATTTTATTTTATCCTCTCTTAGATAAAATTAATATTTTTATTATTTCCCAATCAAACGGCATCACTCCCTAGTTTACAGTTTTCAAAAATAAACAAATTTCCGTAATTTTTTTAATATTAATGAATCAGTCTGACTCTGTTAAACACACTATAAACTTTGCTCGTAGTCTCATAGTTTGCATCTCCCATGTCCTTATTCCTGCTTTCTGTTTCCTTTGGCCTCATAGTTTTTGAAAATATATTGAAAAGTGAGGAAACTATTCTTTCTTTTCATTACAATTTGTATTATATTTAGTCTGCATTCTATTTTTAGTGCTCAGCAAACAGAAATTCTTAACCTGCTGTCTTTATAAACAAATATTGTATATGCACTGTATTGTATATTTACTGTATTTCTATATGTAAGCATACATTTCCATGTATAAATAGACATGCATGCACAAATGAATATGTGAAAAGGAAGAACAATTTGTATCTGGCTTAATTTCCTTTAATAAGCTTATGAAGCTCAATTTTATTCAGTTTTCACTAACCCTGTATTTCATGTGTAAGAGAAATCATTCGTTTTCTCTACTTCTCCTCTACCTAAGCCATAGTTAGTCTTTCCAAGGGAATTTTTGGTTTGGTTTGGTTTTGTTTTGTCCTATATGGAAAAAGATTCCTACTAGTATAGGAATCCTCTGACCAAAAGTAAGCTCCGACTCACTTTGTTTAAGTACTGACCAAGTTCTGCATTGATCAGTTCCCATGCTTTATCAGTGATTACCCTTTTGAAACAGCAAAACAATAACCACAGACCTACTTCCATATTTCTAGACTAACCCTAACCCTGCCAATGCAAAGTGAAACTTGTGATCACCTGGTCGGAGGCTCTTTCAGTGACTTTTGGGTTTATCAAAAATGTATCATGGAATATCTGGGCCATCTTTTATCAGTAAAAGAACTTCTCACCTTCCTACTTAAGTAAATTTAGTCAGTTATTTCTATGACATCTGAGATCCCATGTCTCTCTTTGAAGACCTATTTGCTCTGAATAGTCCGTTGAAGCTATTTAATACTGACATTTTCTCAATTGTTATCAGTCTAATTGAAAAACCAGAAAAAGTGACAATATACGTACCTCTCTGCAACTTTTGACATTTTTAATCTATGTCTGTCTAATTGCATTTGCCAGTGCTTAATCTGCAAGGAAGGAAGGCAAAGAGTTTTATGAGTAATTTATTGCTTGACTCTATTTCTATAACTTTTTTTATTAGGGCTGTAATTGAACCTTAATTTATCCTAGGGCACAGAAAAGAAATATATCCGAATTAAAACAACATTTCACCAGTGTAGTTCTAAATTAAATGGAATGTTCTATTAAAAAGATCATACAGAGACAAAAAATGTCCCCAATATAACATTTTCCCTAAAGGTTCATCAACAGAAATCCAATCAACTTTTTTCTCAGATTTTTGAAGAGAGTTACTAATTCTTCAGACATTTGCTCTCTCTGAATTCTAACATATCAGGAAAGATTAACAAAGCTTTAACAGTAGATAAATGTGTGAACCTATACATGCATACATGGAGCAATAAGTATACCCCCAAAAGTCAAATCAGTCTTGAAAAGAAGAGCAAGTTATCTACAGCTGAAGAGGCTGATGGGCTTAGCTATACACAGAACCCACTCACAGGCCTGCTGCCCATTGCCTTTAGATGTTTAACGCAAGATACAAAAAACATCAAATTTTGTCTCACTAGTTTTAAAGAAGCTACATGCCTAAAACCATATATCTTGAAACAAGGAAAAGGTTTATTAAATGTTTGCTAGAGCTGTTTTGAACATCTTCCCAGTTACAATAATTTTTGCTTTAATACCTTTTTTCTAAAAAGTTCATTTAAAAGTACATGTTTGTAGTTATGTTTCAAACCTCTTGGTGTAGTTCATCTTCTGTGGGTGGCTTAGTCTCCGCTACTGGCGTGTGGGTAGGGCTGTGACTTCGAATGTCATTTTGTAAGCCATAGACAGACTGCAAAAAATATGGAGCAATTTAAGTTGCTTTCAGACAATGACTTCTACACATATTCATAGTAACAGTGATGTTTTAGTAAATTGTGCTCAAGAAGTTAGCCAAGGTCATCTTTTTCTAAAGAAAGAGCAATAAGCCATACACTCAGATAAAATTGTGCTTCTATAGTAGGGTATAAAATAAAGACTCCTAAACGGACGTAATTTCATAATGCCATAGAACAAAGGATCTACCTCGATTATGTCTCTACATTAACATGGAGGAGGGGATGACACTGAGAGATGCTGTTACACTAAGTGGAGATGACGTACTAGGAGTATCCTGAAAGGCAGACTATCACATGGATTATTTGGATGACTCTCAAATTTACAATTATTGCATGGTAAATTACACTAATCTGGACCTGTCACTACCATAAAAATATCAAGCTGAAACTTTTTCTAAATACACTTTTCTTTTTAAAACATACTTTTCTCTGGGTCAACATGAAAACATACCTCAAAGGAAGTACTTCCAAGTGGGAGTCAATCTACATTATTATGATGCAAAGGATTTAAAAGTAAGTGTTGAGCCAATTCATCTATACATTCCTAGAGAAGTTACACTATTCATGTCTGGATCCTAATTTCGATTAAGCTAATTTTCTTCACAATTTCTAGTCAACAATTTTGGGCATAATTGTCAAATAGAGACACCCTTTTCATTACAACCAGGACGGGAACTACTGTTAGATTTTACACTGAATTTTTAACTTATTTTTCCTTAATTACTGACAGAAACATTTTAATATGCTTTATTCAATCTACTAAACAACATGAATGAAGTGCATAAATTTGAATTTTATATTCAAAATCTCTGTATATTTCTTCAAAGTCTTCTGTGATAGCATTTACTTAGCATTAGCAAATTTTTTGATACTAATTCAACTAAGGGCTTATGAAATATTAACATACATTAATATATTTGCTCCTTAAAGCTGTAAGGAAAAAAAAATGCTTTAAGAAACTATGGAACTTCATGCTACGAATTTCCTCCACCTCCTGCTTTTTATATAATAACAGTACTTACCTTTCTTGTTTTATGTGGATTTCTCATTCTTGAAGATTTTTTTATATCCACTTCAGTAGTGTTTACACATCCAGGCTAGAAGAAAAAGAAAGAAAAGCACAAGACTAAATCTGTGAAGGAATTCCATACTATTTACATTGAGATACTCCTCTTCAGTGCATAGGAATAAAAAAATAAATGAACAGAGAAGTCTAATAACTTGATGTCTTTCTGCAATGATCCTTGTTGGAGTCCCTGTGGAGTGAGATACTGAAGATCACACACTTAGAACTCATGACACCATGAATTGGAAATAAAATTCTCAGGGTAACAGAAACCAACCACATGTTCCTGCTTTGGTTTTGGCAAGGAAGCCATATATTGCATTCTGGCTATCCCTCTAAGAAGCACAGTTGAACTAATGAGAAAAACAGAATTGTGCAATATGCACCTCAGCAGTGAACCTCAGGCTCCCTTCAGGAGCATCTGGTTTGGGGTCAATTTTGAAAGATGAGCTTCTCTTAAAATAAAATGAAAAAAAAACAAAACCAAAACAGGATTTGTTTCTTCAGAAAAGAAAAGGATAAAACCAAATGCAAACAACAAAACAGGCTTCTGCTGCCTAACCACAAGACTGGCAGTATAAACAAAATGACTCTCAACACATCTGATTCGGCTTTCAGTGATTAATTCTCACAACTCTGTTGCATCTCAAAATACACAGATTCTCTAGTTCCTCCTAGTTCATCTTCCTTTGACACTTCCCTCTAAGTACAAAATCTATGTATAAATCTGCTCTTTATGCATTGCTGGAAACCACTAATAATAAGTATTTTGCTCACTAGTGAGTTTTTCCTACTGATTTTAGAGGGGTTACATTTGAGACTGAGAAAGGAAAGTTCAACTTCTGGAGTATATTTTTAGTGAAAGGAGTTTTGGTTCTTGGAGTTCTTTTTGGTTTTTATGGGAGTAGCTAGTTGTCAAATTTACTTGCCCAACAACCTAGCTAGACTTCTTATCATAATGTAAAATACTTGATGTGGCTGTAAATCTTCACAGTCAAAATTTTAAAAATTTCATTAAACAGAGCAATGGTACTTTGCCTCTTGAAAATATTCTGAACAACAGACTGAAATTTAATTATTTTTTAAAGTCAGTATGTTTTTTTAATTAATAAGTTTTTATTTTAAGATAATAAATTAATGTGCATTTGATCTTATTACATTTGCAGTATAAACAGTTCCTCATCGCTAAGATTAAAAATAGGCACTTAGATAATATTCTCAAGACTGCATCTGACATGCTTATTAAGCTACATTTGTGAAGGTATTCTTTGTGCTTCTGAACAAAAATGGAAGTTTTTAAACTCAGAATAACTTGCAACTCTTAAAGGAAAAGACAAGTTGAAAAATGGAAAATTCTGTGTGATGGTCAATTTAAAGGCAGAAAGCAATTTCCCAGGGCAATACACTGAGATATAAAGTTTAAAATCTACTTTAGGATTACAGCAGCAGCTGGCAGTAAAGAAGGCAGGGGCTTTAACAACATCTACAGCCTTTGGATGTAACAATTTGAATAGCAGGCACACTTACATAAGACACAAACTGTTATTTGTTCGGTTTTCAGTTATGGTTTGTTAAAAGCATGTCCTAAAAATGGAGAGGAGTTAAAAAAGCAACAACAACAACAAAACCCCAAAAAACTAATAAACCTCATCTGAAGCCTCTTATTCTTAAATACTTCAAGCCCATCAGTAGTAAATAGGCATGGACAGATCTTCCATCTTTCCTGGGTAACTTAACATGCCAGAATTGTGCAGATTGATGTAAGGAACACAGGAAATTTTGGGAGAATTTTAGAACTGAAACAAGGGCCAAGTTTTTGCTGATTGAAGAGAGACCCAGCCCAGTACTAACCTACTACAGGACCTAGTGACTTCTTACTGACACCTGGCTGTTTAAAACCTCTCACACTGAAGTAAAGTTGCTATGGCATACTTCAGCAGGGGCAGTCGGGAGAGGCTCTAAGGACAGAAGCTTAACCAAGGTGTGCCTGAAGAGAAGCTGACAGGAGGGGAGCAGTGGGACAGTAGAAGCAGAGGAGCATCGGAAAACTTTAGAGCAAAAAGGAAGGCAGCTAAAGGGTGTTTCAACTACGCTGACAACCTCAGGTAACAAGAGGAGTTTAAGACATATATTACTACCTCTATATGATACCATTCTCATAAATTGATTTAAATGATATGACTGAAAGTACCTAATGTAATTGGGGCCACAATTTATTTTTTCTTCTCAACTGAAGTCTTTTATTAAAATTATACTTGATATGAAGTGGGATTAATTGTTTCTCTGGAGCTGCCACACTTCATCTGTCAGTATTTAGGAACAAATACCAAACAACTTTGCAATTAAAATAAACACAGAAGCTTGCATTATTTGAACATTTTACTAAATAATTCACAGCTTTTGTGGGAAAACCTTTGCTGGACAACATTTCATTTTAGTTGTATGCCCCCATTAATATAATTAAGTATGTGTTTAGATACAATTATATCCAGCTGTGTTTTCTTTTTGTGTTGCTTTTTTAACTGGACTACCATAGTTCAAATAGTGAGATGCCTGTCAGAGTGTTCTGCTGCAAGATTCCCATTTAGTGTGCAGTATATAATTTGCATACTAATACTGTAAATAGTTTTCAAACAGATTTTCTGGAAGACTTGAGAACTCTTCTATATGTGTAAATAGAATGCTTATTTCTCTGAAGACTAATATTCTATACTAAAACAGTTTTCCCTCCACGCACACAGAGGAAAGTCTTGTGACCTTGTTGAAATTATCAGTAAGATCATAATTAACAGTAAGATCATAATTATTGTAGAATTTGGACCTCATCTCTTTTTAAATGTCGGGGTGAAAAGCTGTCATACATTTAAAGGAAACCTTCTCTTTCATCTATCTATTAATATGTCCTTATCTGAAAGTACAAATGCCATTGTATTAATTTACATCAAAGGGTATGTCAGTCCAGTCATGATAAATTCACTGCTGAGATCAATGGATGCAGATAAATAGTATAAAACACCACATATAGAAGATTTTTTAATCTCTACTTCAATTACTGGATAACATTATTGTGACTCCCAAGAAGCACAGCTTTATATTTGTGCTGTCTAGAAGGCTGCATAATTCTTGGTATGATTCAGCCAAGAAACACAATGGAAGAAAGAAATCTGGTCTGTAAGGAGGGGAGATACAAGAGCACACATGCTTGGATCTGGCCATCCCCAACATTTGAAAATAAATATCTGAGATTATGGATAATTAAAAAAAAATCATTTGATATTTGTATTATTTCCCTGAAAACTGCAGCAACAGTAAATTAGATAATTAAGTCCTTGAAATTGTGCTACAGTGAATTAATTTTATGATACCTGTAGCAGCTCTTTGGAAGAATTAATTGTTCTGCCATACTTTAGCCAGAGTACATTTCTATCCAACCAGTACAAAGTACTGAGTATTTATAGTACATTTGCTGTACAAATTTGCACATTCCAAGGGCCCTTTTTATTGCCTGATCACATAGCCCAAATCAATTGCTATCAATGCCTTTTTGTGTAAAAATCTCTTTGCTATATTGTACTTGTAATTCTAATAAGTGTGAAACGCTCAGCAGGAAGTAAATTAATATTTATAATGACAACAGTTGAAGTTTTGATGGGTTTTTTTCTTTCTCTACAAAGATGGGAATTTAACTGTGAATCTACTTAAGCCAAAATAAGCAGAACTTTTCTTGTATCTGAGACAAATATACCCCTGTATGTGGGAGGGAATAAGCTCATGCATTCCAATAGGCTGGGAACTGTCTGTATTGCTGCTCTGTAAGAAATGATCTAAAGGAGAAGCTGAACATGAGTCAGCAGTTATCTCCTTGCAGCAATGCAGACAAACCAGATACCCAGCTGCATTAGCAGTAGTTTAGCCAGCAGGCAATGTGCTTATTTCTTTCTACTCAGCATCACGAGGAAACATCTGGAATGACAAGACTTCTTTTGAGCCCCACAAATCACAAAGAAATATATTCAAAATAGGAAAGGCTTGCAAAAGGGGAAAGGTAACTTGTCTTCTGTGCCTAAAATAGGGCTTGCAAAGCTAGAACACTTCTGGAGGTGCACTGTGGAACAAGGACAGCAGTCTGAAATTGCAATAAAGAAACTTTCAGTCAGCTATAAAGAAATATACTTCATAATAAAAGTAATAGAGGCTGTTAAATATCCATCCTTGGTAATTTTCAAAGCTTTTTAACCAAGTCCCTGAACAATCCTATTCATCTTAGAAGTTAGCACTGATTTGAGCAGGGGGTTGGACTAGAAGACCTCCAGAGGTCTCTCTCAGCCTACATTTCTGCTGTACAGCCTACTCTTCTCAAGCTGCAAGGGAATGAAATTCAAATAATCCACTTTACGGAACACTCCAATCATCGATGTGAAATTCGTCTCCCTGACTTTCCCACCCTACCACAGCAGAATGGAAAGACAAGACTGGTGTTTGTTTCCTTACTGCTGCCTCTGTCCTCTGGCAGCCTATAGTGAGCACTCAATCTGTACAAACAAACTTAGGGTTCATTTAAGGAAATGTAATTTCACAGTCTCTTTAGCTAAAAAGACATAGGTGCTATTTAAAATAATTACCTCATTTCAATGTGCACACCCATAAATTCAGAGTTCATCAAAGCAGTAAATATTTAGGCAGATTGATTCACACACCTTGTACAATTTCATTGCATTTCAGTGTCAATACCCTGTGAAATAGGTCTTCCTATTTGTTTTGCAGGCATAGGTTAATTTTTTAAGTTTCATTGCAAAATACTAAATTTCAAGGTCTCCAGGTTTTCAGAATTTAAAGACTATAAATTATAGACCTACAAACATGACATATCTTCCACTGGAAAAGATAAGGTCAGACACACAAACCAGGTAGAGATTGAAAGCTGTTTTTTATATTATATGCAATGGAAGACTATCACAAAAAAGTAAGCTTAAAATTTTAAATTTCCTAAGTGTCAAATGTTAGTGTTGCCTTCTGCAATAATCTATTCTGATATTTCTATCATTGCTGCTATTCCTGTCCTTTTTCTAGGAGTCTTACAGTCACTATTCATGTCACTCATTTCTAGAGTAGAGAAGGAAAGCTAATTGAACAGGGACTGATATGTAGAATTCCAAAGTTCATTTTTATTTCTAGTTTTTATATTCCAGTTTACTTGTACAACTGTCTGAAGACTGCGTAATTGAAAATCAAAGAGAGAAAAACATAAAAAAAGATGGAAGATTACAAAAAAAATGTAATGAGGTGAAAAAAAATTAAAATTCCAGTGGTACTCAGTAGGAAAAAAACTGAAGGAGTTACTAGCAGGGAAAATACCCAGTTTGGTTATGTGGGAAAGATTGTTTTTTTCATACAGTCTAGCATCAAAGGAGACATTAAAATCCTATGTTGAATAAGTTGTCAGTAATGGCTAAAACTGAGGCTCCCACAAAGGAAAACACAGGCTACAATCTTAAGCAATGAACCAATTTTTCATTTCCCAGAGATGGAAGTTATTGGAGTGTACAGAGCCTGCTAAGGATTACAAGGAAAGATTGAGGTTTAGGTGTATTATCTGGGTATTTGGGGGTTTTACCTTGTTTTACGCACTTCAGGGTCAATGAATAAAGAGGCTCTTGCAGCAGAAGAGCTGCACTATTAACATCTTTGCTGGTGCAGTTGTAAGTCTCAGAAGAACATTTCAAACATACTAAGTATAAGGGGTCAGCTCTTTTAACAGGATTTGGAAAACCAGCTGTTAAGGTCCAAAGGACAGAAAAATTTCAAATCCAAATACAAATTCCAGAAAATGTGATGTTTATCTGATAGGACTTGAAAGGTCTTTAAAATGTAGCTCACTTTATAACTATAGATCACTGAACCTCAGCTGAGAGATGAAAAAATAGACCCAGAAGCCACAGTTGCCTGAACTTGGAAATATGTAGGACTATGTATTGGTAGTACTGCTACGGGAGATCTCACCAGCCTCTGTTACACTACGCAAGGCAGCAAAAGACAAACCAGTGATTACAAGGACTGGGCTACAGGAACTACTTCTTTTTGGTTAAAAAGAGATACTGCTACTTACCTTAATCATGGGTTTAATTTACAATCAGCTAGGTGTACCTAATCTGAAACACTCTTATGAACTTATTAGCCTCTCTAAAAGTGTATGGTTTAATTACAATTTTCATTTGGTTCAGCAATTCTTTGAAAATAACATCAAGAAATCAAGTGTGTGAGCACTGGGACTTGACAACAGCTCTAGTCACAAGACCTGCCGTAAATTAACAGATGTCTGAAGAAAGAGGAAGAATTTTATATTGATTTTAAGTATTAGGGTACAGGCGATTAACTTTTTTTTTTTATTATGCAGCATAATCCTATAAACTCTTAAGTTGGATGGGTATTCCTACTGTAGGTTCAAGCTACTTAATGTAGTATATAATATGATACTACTTACACTGTCATACACATTTATAGTAATATATAGTATGATATTAATGTATTATATGCAATTTATAGTAGTATCATATTCCCAGGTTCTGCACGATTAATTTTAGCACAACTATCTCTTTGGAAACGTGCCTTTTTGATGCAGTTGTGTGATTGAAAAACAAGAACTTTGACTGGACTTCCAATATCTGCTGTTAAGTTACAGTGCTTTTTATAGAGGTCCCACTTGCATTACATTTCTAATAAGAAGCAAACACAGAGAGACAAATATTTGGATTACAGTCCAATTGCCACAGTAACCCCATATAAAAATTGTAATAAGCAAGTTTGATGACCACTTTGTAAAGAGCTCCTATCAAGTTTTCATCTCCCTACAATTCCAGATCGAATCTCTAAAATTAACTCATTGTGTTTCTAGGTTTTGCTACGGACTCTATCTTCTGTTAGAAATTACCTCATCTGAGAAGTACAGCTATCTATACCTTTCAGTTACCACCTAAAAAACATATTTAATTTTTAGGAAGGAAATCACAAGATTACTTTCAAGAATAAAGCCGTAGAAGCATGCTCCATATTTAATTCCAAGAGTCTTCATAAGTTTGGCAGATAATCAGGGAAAAAATATTAAAACGTGCTTGTTCTACTGAATCATTTCAACAATTTCTGCAGTCTTTTCATTATGCATTTTATAAGAGATATGCTTCTAAATGCTATCTTTATGCGGCACAAGATAGGGTAAATAATTGCAATGTATGGATTCAGTGTGACACTGAAATAAATGAATACAACTAGAAATTGGACCTGCAATATAACAGCCTCAAATTTGTTTGTATTTCTTATTATGAATCTATTTTCAAACATATACATCTCTCAGTATGCTGCAGATATACCTGAAAACACTAATCTACGGTCAAGAAGTATAATAGAAACAAATAACTTGTACACATATAAAACCAGGCATTAGCTGATAATGCTGTAAAACCTACTGACTTTTAACTAAGTAGATATAGCTTTCAGTTTTTTCTTATGCATTTAGTGAACTGGTATTTCAGGCCACAGAATGTTCAATGTCAAATCTTATTGAATTGCTTCCTTCGAAGGAAGAGAATGTCTTAATTCCTAATAATTAATAAAAACTTTGTTAGGATTAAGTGTTCGCTTATGTTGAAGGACTTAGTAGAGAATTATGCAGATAGCACAGAATGAATTTAAATGCTCAATACACATCCTCGATAGCTAATTTCATTTTGACTCATTAAAGAACAGAGATAAATAATAAAAAGTTACAGTCTTATTTGTTAAATTGAAATGAATGAGTAGTAAAACCTGATTGCATCATACACTAGAAATACACTGATGCAGAAATAATGAATTCAGCATTTCAGTGTAAGTTAAAGCCACTATAGAAAGCCTCACATGAAGGACAGAAAAGTTGGCATTGGACTGATTAATAAAATCAACACATGCTTTGTTCAAAGATTTATTTGAAGATCTCTGACTCCTATCAAAATAACAGTAGTTCCACTGCTGTTTTTCCATGGACGGAATCAAAACATGGAAAGGTGTGCAATTAATGGATAAAAGTTGAACTGTGAGTTGTTTCTCTGATTTGGAGAAGACGAATGAGGTTCAAATACCATCAGATAAAAGAGAGATATTAGATCAATTAGTTTGATCAAGCTTATTTAATTATGTGTGCAGTAAGAATTTTCAAACTAAGAGATGGGAAGTCTCACTTAGCATAGAATTTAGGCACCTAAAATTTCAAAGATTTTCAGCATCTTTCCAAAGAAAGAAACCTGCACTCTACCAATTTCCTCTTTATACTTATTTGCCTTCTCAAACTAGAGTTCAGCTCTTTTCCTTGAGTAGTATGAGACACAAAAGAATTCCATTGTCTGTGCAAACCAAGGATCTGTTTGAAACTTGAGAAAAAGTGACTCAGGGAAATTTTCAAGAATTATAATACTAATAAATAGAATCATAAAATGAATCCATGGGAGATAGAACATCTTGAATTTTGACAGGGATTTTCATGTTCTCACATACTTGCTTATTTAAGGACAGATGTTATTGAAAGCTTTGCTTTCACCTTAAGGGAGCAGGATTCTATAATTGGTTTCTTAATACACTTATTTTTGTAGTCTATGTGTCAGATAATCATATAACATGCAAAACACATATGAAAAGTCTCAAAAATTAAATTTTAGTATCCAAGTCACATGAAACTAAACAAGAACTGGCATCAAAGAATATACTAGTGCATTGGTTATATACTTAATACTTCTTGAAAGTTAGTTTAATTTCTAATTACTTTTAATTTATTACATACCATTTCAGCTTTGTAGAGACTGGTTTTCAGAACCAGAAACTGTTTTACAGGAATTAGACCTATTTTATTTATTCCAGTGGTGCTTCAGAAGTATTAGTTTTACTTAAGGATCTAATAACATGAGTTTTGTGTATGCAAAGATTCCAGTATTTGCAGCACAGTTGCACAAGAACACTTATTAAACTTGTCTGGTTTGTTGCACTTTTGCTAAATACACAGAATTATTACCGCTTCCTCAGGGCTTTTTTTACCCCAAAAGGCAGGTGCCAGGGATGGCAGCAGGCCTGGCAGCACCCTGGCATTAATTGATTAAATTAATATTGATAATATTTGGATATACCCTTGAATACTGTGAATCTCAGCACATCCTTAAACGAGCAAAAGCAGAAGAGCTATTGCTGCTTGGCCGTGACTGTCGGTTGCTAATAATGTAAAAGGTAAACTTTGTAGCAAGAACATTGTAACTGGTGATAAGTGAGCCTTCTGGTTACTTTTGATAGTTCTCCAATCCTAGTAGTGGAAAACAACTATCTGCCCTATGAGAAGAAAGCGCATTGCCTTCTGTAAGGAAATAATACCAGATGCAAAGGGGAATAAGGTGGCCATTTTGGACCATCTTGTCTAGCAACCCAGTGTGTCGTTCTCGCCCCAACCACGACAGGCAGGAAACTGCTCTTTTACAGATTCCATACAGAAGAATTTAGGTTATTCACTTGAAAAGAAGACAACAGGAAAGTCTGGCACAGATCTCTGAAAATGTTGATGGCAAATATAGGTGACATTTAGAAATTGATTGTATGCTTTTTGATGTATAAAAAGATCCTTGACAAAATGCTTTGGATTTAAGCAGCAAATTTAATTCATATAGACACAAAAATCAATGTATAAACTTTGCGCTTATTAAAAAAATTCCTTATTGTTACTACTCAGGTTATTTTCTCAGCTGCTCACAGAACTGAGTCTTACTAAAAAAACATATTGTCATCTCATTTTTCTTTGTCCTTCCACCATCTCATCAATTAGCTATTTCACAATTTGTGACTCCTTCATAACCCTCAGTTTTAATTTCCAAAAATTCAGTTTGTTGCACTGTGTCAGGAAAGCTGGCTTCTTTCGCCCTGTTTGCCTCACTTTTTTTCAAGTATTAGACTAATTAACAGTGCTAAATAATGTGAGCACAAAATCTTCCACAAAGGTTGGCAGGCTAGCTAAAAGCTTTCTAAATATTTGTCTCAAATACATGTGAGTATGGATCATAAACATTATAACCATTTTCTGGAATTAAAACATTGTACAAGGCTTTGTTTCATTACCAGAAGTGCAATTATCTGAGAGTGACAATTGCTGGTTTGGTTGCCTTCCTTGTCTGCTAGAGAGGCAACTCCCTTGTAAGAATATATGGTGAAAAAAAGTGCAAAAGAAGACATGAAAATTGTATCAGGATATATTACTAGAGAAGTTCGACAGCATGATTCACATTTGCTTCCTGAAGACGTTTCAAAACTTTCTGAAAATACTATGACAAAGCAGAGAGAAGTATTCTGTGGCTAAAAAAATGACTGGCCTGGAAAAGTCTAACACATAGAGCGTGAAATGCAGGAGTGTGCCACCTTACCCGAGTTAAATTCAGCATTTTACCAAGTCTCTGAGCATGATCTCGGAGGACAGGGTGGAAAAAAAAGTATTAAAAACTAAAACCATCCACTGCCTGGCATTCAACACCGGATAATATTACCAACTGGCTCAGTTGCTGAGGGTCATGTTCAGACTACATCAACTACAATTTAAAAATATAAACAGAAAAAATTAAATTAATGGAGATAGAGTCTCATAAAAAGAAGAAGCAAAAGGTGTGGGATATGTTACAAAGTTTAAAATATCTGAAGAATACTATTTGCCTAGTTTGGTGCTAGGAAATAATGGCAAGAAACATCCAAATCTGGAAATCATATGTATTTCTGAATTTTACATTATCAGTGAATTATCTTAAACCCACCCTTGCTCTTAACATTGCTGCTTATCAGACATACCCATGCTAGATAACTTGTCTTCCTGTATTAAGTCACACAAATGGTTTGGTTTTTTTTCAAAGACTCATGGAATCTTTTGTCCCTTTCATCAGCTTAAAGAATCTCCTTTTTGAAATACAAAGCAAATGTAATATTCATAGATTATATTTTACTTGTAAAGGTTCTGAATCAGCACTATAGCTGGGTACGTAAGAAACAAAGCTACTAGGGACCAGGACACCTACAGGAAAATCTGGAAAAAATATTTATTTATTCACCTTAAAAAAAAAAAAAAAAAAAAAAGAGACACAGAAGTAAATAATGAAACATTTGATCCTCAAAACTTATTTTCAGTAAAAAAAATTGCATGGGGGTGGATTTTGATCTATGTTGCCACTGCTCCATGCCTCTGAATTTTTATCAAGAGGTGAGAAACTGTAAATAAAATAAGCACTATACCCAGATTCTCGTCCAAACATTTCCTAATTTTTAAAAAAATAGCTCTCCAGAGTATCTACAGCATTTCTGGGAGGATCTGTGGGCTTTTAGGGAGCTCGAAAGACCATCACAAATTGTAATTAGCTCTAGCATCACTTTCCTACTTTCATTCTGTTTATGTTTTTTATTTTGTTCCTTTAATAGCAGCCAGTAAATTCAAAACAGTGTTTTCAAAAATATTATTTCAAAATAATATTCCAAAAATATGATTCCTGAGAGGTGCAGATTAGGCAAAGTATGAACCTCTCCATTCTTCTATTTATATCTCCTAAAGCCAGGATCCTACACTGATGACTGTAAGCTAGTCTTTTGCCTCTGATATTATTTCCTAGGTATGTTTACAGCCAGATTAAAAACATCTGCTGGACCAGGCAGATTTATCCACAGTTCAGCCAAAGCTTATAATCAGATTCGATTTCCTGTTGTCCTGGTCCCTTTAACTCTCTTGAAGCTCCAACAATTCATCTCGACCAAAACTGAAAACATCTCATTCCCATATTCAAAACCTTCAGATCCATTTCTGTAGCAAATATAAAAGCTCTCTGCACCTTCAAATGTCTCAGGTTTACAGCAACTTTCTATCTGTTACATATCTATCCTCAATCAACATCAGATGGCATTGCTTTCCATCCTTATTTTATGTCAGTGATTAGATTATAGCGTCCCAGTCCTCTTGCATCTATTGCCTGCGCTTTGAATTACACACAGAATTAATAAGGTTGGAAGAGACCACGGAGATCATCAAGTCCAACCTTTACCTAGGTTAACAACCTACCCAACATCAGTCTAACGTTTCAAATCATTTTCTCCACCTAACATTCTAAATCCTACCTAAAAGTTAATTTTTCCTACCACTGCTTCAGTTCCACAGTCATAAATATAAGTTGACTATATTCAAGTTTATTTTTTACTTAAACTTTCCATTCAACTCTTCTACATGTGTCAGCACCTAATTTTACTTCCCCCAATAAAAGGTTTCCAAAAGTCAGAGTGGGAGATATTGCCCATGTTTGATTTCATTGGTAGCAATACCAAACTACATACAAAGAAAATGAAAGCTTAACTCTAGGTAAAGGAAACAGATATTATTCTGTAGTAAATCAAAAAATGTGATTATTGAATTCTTGCAATTCAATGGGAATCATTGTGACAACATTCTTTCTCAAAGTTTTAGCTATCAAAGCTATATATCAACCTTTCTTTTTAAAAAATTTTGTTTCGGATGGACTTTGACAAGGAACTAAGATAAATCTTGGATAGAAAGTGTGACTCCCCAAAGCCAACAATATGTAATCTTTATGTACACTAAAAATAGCTTGGAAACACGATGAGAGTGAAGCTGACAGGCTTAGCAAGCAGAAGAGCAGGTTAAAAAACAAAACAAAACAAAAAAAGGTCAGATTTATTTAAAGGTATTTTGAGTTATGCTGATAATTTTGGGAAACCTTTGAGGTGGTAAGAATCAAAGATGGGTACCACCTGATTCAAGAAATCAGAAACAACAAACCCATTCACTGAAAATCCCAAACTGATGCATACACATCTGCAGTTTACAATAGCAGTATCATATAAACTATAGATCCTGAAAAAATAGAGGCAAGTCCCAACCTCAGGCTCTTTTATGTCTTTCCAGGCTACCTCAATGCTCCACAGAGGCTGACACTCATCAGTGGTTCTGCTCACAGACCCAGTTGCCCCACCAGCACTCACCACCGGACGATGCACATCCCAGAATGCTCGCTCCTGGCTGTCAAGAATCTTCCTCTCTATCTTGTCTCTCTTCTTGTCAACCCTGTCAATATTACAGGATATTTAAAAGAAACAGTGCTGATGACAGCAATTTTAAACATAAGAAGTGTCCAACCACTTTTCCCTTCCTTCTCCCTTCTAAAAGCATGCAAAACAAAAACTTCTCATCTCCAAAGAAACTTACTTTGCTTGTGCTTCAGCTTGCATAAAAATAAATTCCCATTTCCGAGCAAATGCTCGCTGTAGCCTGGCCAAACTCTCCTGAAAATACATCACAATTTTAGTGGGTTAGGTTGCAAGTTATTTTCTCTTTAATAGCTTCTGGTTTATCTTTCCCTCCTCCCTCCTGCCAAGATTTAATACAAGTCAAGATATTTGTGTTAGTGTAAGTGCACCTTACTTATGTGATAAAGTTTTTGCTTGACATCAAACGAGATGGAATACTTTTGAATGTTCTAACTATATTATTTTTGAGACTCTGATAAAAAGTGGATGCAACCCTCAGCAGAACATGGGATTTCTGAAGCATTTTTATATAATAGATGTTGGATGAGCAATTTTGAAATAATACGGAGAAACATTCTTGTTTTGAAAGTACCTAATTCTGAAAGACAACAGCAGTAATTTCCATACTGGATGTTCCACATGACAATTCCCATCAGTCATCTATATAAATGGTTTCCATTGAACAATTTTGGCTGCCATTTTTGGTAGTATAGGAATCTTCCAAACCTCCACAGCTATCCTCATTTAAGAAAATGCGCATTACTGTTCTTCACTGCTGTAATCTTAGCAAAATTCTTTCCCCCATTGATGCTGGAACATTTTCACTGTCTGCAACAGAGCTTTTCCAATCTCTCCCCAGCTTAAACAGCAGCATTCGGTCTGTAACATAGAGAAGGCTGAGATTCTTCCCTTCCTCCAAAAAGACTCCAGTTACCTTAATGCACTGCTTTTACTGAGACAAAATTGACTGTAAACCTCTTAATAAAAATGTGTTGTTTTTACAGTACTTCTATGCACTGCAAATGTATCTCTATGCCATACTTACTGAAAATAAAAGTTCAGAGAGCAAAGAAGGGACTTTCTAAAGATCTTGTCAATACCAGTAAAGGCTTTCATGGATTATACAGTGAAGGGGAATTTTCTAAGGCATGTAAGTATAAAATTATGCATACCCCACAGTGCAGTACACTGAAGAACAAGCTTGTGCCAGAAAAAGCAATAAAGTGCATCAGCATGGTGCTGCGGTTGGAGTATTCGGTATGCTGAGAGGCCTGGTTGACTATCCTGTTACTGGGTCATAGCAGCACAGCTGGACAGCTTTCAGACCAGAAACAGGGATGTTTGTGAATTTTATGTAGACATTCTCATGAAAAATTTAGGAACTTTTGTGGGGATAGAGATGGAATTCAAGACATCTCTCCTTATCAAATGCCATCCTCATCAGATAATCAGATTCCCTCTTTTTCAGGCTCTTCCTGGCCTCAATTATCTTATCTTGCCTGGGGCACAGCACAACTGCCTCTAGTCTGACCCTCTTTGCCTCTCATCTAGCTGATGGGGAAAGGCTCAAGTGCCTGCATCACTTGAAGAATGAGATTTATATTTCTACATCTGTTAAGTGCTTTTGGAAATGTTGTCAGAGATCCTTCATTCAAACCTTACATGGTGTAGAGAACAATTGCTTTCAAACACGCATGGTCTATCTGGGATTTGCGAACAGCTATTCGTGATCCTGGCATGGGGATCTGACTGGAGTAAGACTAGAGATGGATGGAAATCTTTTCTGTTTCCCAGTTAGTCTTCATTATAGTCTCTCAAACACCATTTATGGCTACTGAGCATGGTTAGACCCATATGCTGAAAATGTGGATTGTTAATAAATTTTCACAAATAATGCTTGTAGTTCTCATGCTTAACATTATTTCACAGACTCATTAGGCCCAGCAGATAAATTTATTTTTTGCCAGGTACTTACAGCTTCATAGTCTGCTAGCTCTAGCCTTGCTTTGTTTTGCATTGTCCGCTTGCAGAGGTAAACAGCTGGAATAGAATAAAATAACACATAATTTGCTACCGTCTCACAAACACAGCAGATCAGAAATCAAAAGGCTTCATCTCTGTTTTACTGCTAGCTTTTTTTGTTCTGATTTCTCTCTTTACTCTAAAAAGCTTTACATATGGGATCAATGCTGCCAGTATTGCAAGTGAAATGATGGATCAGATACAGAGGTTCATTAAATAATAATAAAATCTACTTTATGCAACAGACATCATATGCAAAATGCATGAGATACTGGAGGTCAGGTTTTTCTAAAGGCCAAGGAACTAACACATTACAGAAAAATAGCAAAAACATTTTTCAAACTGTGTGTGTATAAATCATAATGTGTAAGAGTTTCAGCAGGAACTGCTGTTACATTAGTCAAACAGGTTTCAAAGAACATGAATATATGGTTTTATTTGTTTTTACTCTATATTTAGAAATCCCAAACTTTCAACCTAAGAAGATTTTAGCTAAAAAATAATTCCAGCTAAAATCCATGTCTCATACAGATTAGTATGCTACAACCAATATTTAAAACAATTTCATGTGAGACCAAAAAATGAAAAAAAATTCCAAGCCTGTGTCATATTAGATGAGAAAAACTATTCTTTCATTTATTTTCTTAATCTAAAAGTCCTTCAGCAGACCTTTTCTGCCTCCACTTGATTCAGACAGAGCAGATTCTTCATTAATAAAATGTTGAAGTACATCTCTAATTGATATTATTTATCAACAAATACTTCACAATAACTGAATATTTTACACCTTCCCTCACCAGCAAGACAAGGAGTGCAGCACAATTCCTTATGGTGCAATATTTAACTACTACATTATTTCTCATGTGTGAGATGGAGGAATCTCTAATCAGTGTAAGAAAACCTTATCCGTTGTCTCTACGATCAGCAAAAAGAGCCCATAATTACTGCTTGTGGTTAGGAATGTTCCTGCTTCCTGACTGCCATCTTGTCCAGTACAGGAGCAAAGAGGAAGAAATAACTGCACATAGGAACCTAACTCTTGCAATTACTAGGAAGAGGAGGTGCTTATTTTAGATATAGCTAGTCAAATAGGTACAGGTAGTCAAACTAATTATCATTTACAATTCCATGGAAATATTTATTTATGACAAGTCACCTGCCAGTGCATGCAAAACCACTCACTAATGTTCTTTTAGTTGAATTGATTACAAGCACTTCTAAGAGCTCCAGCTGCAGTTACAGGTGATATAAAAATGAAGCTATATTTTAATGTCATTTTTGTCTTTTTTTCCATCCTTTTTGTGTGTGTGTTATCTGGTCTATTTTCTGTTATAATATTTCACTTTGCACTCTCATAAGAAGCCATGGCCTCCTTCTCTATTCCCTGCAATCTCATACATCCTCTGATACCAAAGCAGTTTCCATATTTGCAAAATCTACAAAGACAGGTACACATCCACGTCACACACCAAGCATAGTAGACAGATAGTTTATATAGCCTCAGTTTTCATACATTTTAATAGTAGTATGCACTTACAGTAATGCATTAGCATGCATCTTAAAATGTCATCAAAAGATAAGGAATTTTGGACTTTTGCACCTAGGTTTCATTCACAATCACTACAGTGGTGAGAGATTCTCAAGGAGAGAGATGGTCTTCATCATTTAGCTTCTTTTATAGTGAAGTGTTTTCCTGTCTTCCTTCAAAATTGATTATTTCATTGAACAAGGAAAAACAAAAACCTAGACCCCTTGAAAATATTAGCAATAAAATACATACTTAATATAAATGTGAAGACAGTTCTAAAAATTCCAGGGGTCAAATTTTGTCTAGTCCAACCAGTCTAATATCACCCGAGCAGAAATAAAACAAGCTCTCTCTTCCTGCACACGATTAAACACCTGTGAACTACATTTTCACAGTCCCAGTACAGGCACTTTCAGTTAGCCTAGCATTTCTTTGAGTCTCACTGTGGTAAATTTTGGGATTAGCATTTCCTGCTACTTTAAACAAAAATTGCTGCTGCTGAAGCATCTGGCTGCCCCATTTTTCTGTCATGATACATTTTAACAAAAAAAAAAAGCATTTTCAGAAAACAGAGATTTCAATGCTGGCGAAACCACCACTAGGCCAGCAGGAGCGGGAGAGATGAATTAGTTTGCCATACTATTAATTTGATATTGTGTCTAAGAAAACTCTTGTCTTCACTGTGTAACTCTACTGCAGCGTTTTCCCTGCAGGGTTCTTTTAATGTCCCTCTTTGTTAGAAAATCCATAGCAAATAGTACATATAAGAATGTTTGGATTTCATTGTAACAGCCAAGACTCAAAAAATCAGGTTTAATCTGCAGACCTTTTTTTGTCTGAAATATCCAGCTCCCCTCCCCTTCAGGTTATAACACCTGTGGCTTGGTTTATTCATGTCAGAAATGTTTTTGTGTGCCATGTAGATAAGGCAGCATATGCCCAAGGAAGATTTAGTATTGTGGGAAGTATGACATACCCATTAGTGTAGGAGAAAATAGTGTTGAAGAACATTGCTACTCTGACTCAATTACTGCCACTGCTGTGCGCTAACAATTACATCCTTATGAAAGTGCATGTTTGAGGCTCTGGTTAGGAGCTAATTGTAGTGACATGAGAAGCGAGCAGCAACTCAGCACCAGCTTACAGTCTCATTATCCTATCTTTTTGCTTATCTGTAAAACATTCACTAGCATGCTGGAAAGCTGGAAGAATGTGAAATTCACCCTCATTTTCAGTCAGACCATTTGAAGATACGGGGAAATGAGGGTTTGTTCTTCTGATTTTAGAGCAATGAGATTTGAAATATGGATACTCTCCTTTTTCACAGGTACTACTCCTTCCTGAACCAAATCACATGTGAAGCAACTATGCATGTCCAGCAGCCTGATTTTGAGGATGCCAGTCAGTTTTCCTCTCGAAGCAGCCAGGACTCCCCAGAATTTCAGTGAATGACAGTTTCTGTTTTTCTAATCTCATGTGTTGACAGTGGTTTTCCAGCTTCATACAGAAACACAATATGCAGAAAGGGTCTCCACCTAAAAGCTCCTCTATTCCTGTATACAGTTCTCTATTTATTTACCCCCCAATGGTCAGGGCGCTCATTACACTAATGAGCTGTAATTGCCCTGAGCAGCCCATCTAGGGCCTCCACTGAGGTGCCCAGCACCCAGGAATTGTACTTAAGTCCAGCTACTTCCCCTGGAACAGGCTTGAGCTATGTTCTAGATACATCTCTAACCAGCCCTGTAATTTACCAAGGCTGCCCTTACTTTCTGGTTTGACCTTGGACCTTCGTGGTCAATTGAGACTGTCAGTGAGGACATTGCTCCTGTCTGCACTGCTGACAATCTCAGTTCTTGCTCACCTTTCCTTGCAGAGCTTTCCGCTCTTGCCACTCCCTGACAAGGCTGCTGAAAAATGCTTACCATGTGGATGAATGATACGCAAGGAGCAGGGACTGATTAATAATCTCAATTTGCTAAATATGGACTGCCATATACACTCTTACTTTTAGAGCCAGCGTATTTTGACGGATTTTGCAATCATCATAATTGCCTCTACTGAAGTGAATTATTTATTAGATGCTATAGTTTATACTTTAGAAGTGACTGATTACCATAAGAAAACAAATTTGACAATAATTTTACAGACCATATTAATATGTCATATTTCATAATGAAAGATGGTCAGTGATGTTTATAGATGGATATCTGAACAACAAACCAGTACTAAAGCACACTTTGGTGGTTGTGAAGTACATGACTACTCACTCTTGAATGTTGTGCCCAGCCACTTACAAAACGTGGGCAATGTGAGAGCTTTAACTGAGACAGTGAAGTGTTTTAGCAACAGTTGCATAAAGAGGTTGTCTGCATTTTTCCCCTTGCAAGTTTTTAAACAGTTACACCAAAAAATCCTCTAATTTTCATAGTTAGATAGATTTGTTTCCTATTCTTGACTGTTCACTTACCCTTGAAAGCTCCTAAGAAATTTCTAGATTTTTTTCTTGAAATAGAATCATAGAAATTATGACAGGTTTCATTCTAAACTCAAGAAACTGGACTGACTACACATTATATTACACATGCTTACTGAAAAAAAAAACCCAAACAAAACAGAACTTTCACTAAAAACTTACACTGGGTAATTTTATCTTGTTGCTTAACAGGCTAAATCTTCCCTCTCACCACAGTGGAAAAAAGCCACAAACTAAATTCAATGGAAGTACAACTGGGCCTGTGAAGACCACAGATTATGCCACCTACACACCTACTACCATGTAAACAAACTTAAACTCCTTACATAATGGTCCCAGTGCCAATAGTGTTACAGCTTGATTCACCCCAAATGGTGGGCGTGCTTTCAGTGAACACTCATTATCTCTACTGAGGCCAGATTAAATTTACATACTGTCCGTGAGTCAAAATTCTGATTTCAGAGTCAGTGTGTATGAGCATAGCCTATATCTAGAGGCAAAGAAATAGAAAGTACTGCAAGGTCTAAGGGTTTCAAAGTGCTTTTTGGGCAGAAAGTTCTCCCTCTATATGCAAGTGCCTGCATCAGACAGAGAATTACAGGACAATCAACACAGAATATGAATGCAGGATGTAAAGCATGAAATTTTAACACTATTAACATTAATACTATTAGCATTATTTTAGCATTATTTAAACATTGGGATTTTTAAGGCTATTTATACCATCTTTAGGTCACCTCTAGTTCTACTCAATAGGAAAAAAAAGTAGTATTGCTCTTGAAACACCTATTGAGTTTCAAGTAGTCTTAAAAAACTATGACCATTCTATGATGGACAAATGGGTCACTAATCTATAAAAGAAGCACACTCTTTATTAAATGCTGATAAACTTTAAGTTAGAAGGAAGATCATGTTGGCTTATGTGCACTGAATTGCCAAATGGTTAAAACCATAACTTCTGAAACACCCCTCCCTTTCCCTGCATTTTATTCTTTGACTGTATTCTTTCCTATATCACTTAAGAAAAGCAATTCAATTATAGATTTACATGAGCAAAAGACATTCTTACATACACCAAGGGCAAGAGAGAAACCAAATTTCTAGCTATCAAAGAGCTCAAGAATTAGAAAACAGAAAATTCATCTTCAAGACAGAAAAATTCCCAGATGATGATAGCCTGGGAATATCCTGCAGGGTGACAAAAACAGTTAGAGAAGAAAGGTCACACAAGCTACATGAACTATAGGATCAGGCCAAGAATATCCAGGTGTCAAATACAATCTAAGATTGCATACATTGAATTATTTCATACTGCTTGATATGACCATAATGTTTTCAATTTGCCATTAGGATTACAGATTTGGAGTCAGAAAGCCTACACCTCCAAGGACACTGGGGCTGGAAGAGGCATGTGAAGTAGGGCATGGCAGTGCATCAACATTGCTGCCTCCACACCCTTCTAATATGGGCCACCTATGGTTACTGGGGTCTCGTCCTTAGCACCAAGATTCCATTAGGGTTAGGGTTCAAAGAGCCACAGAGCCTACTGTTCCAGGGACACTGGTGCTGAAGAAGACATGCCATGCTGATTACAGCAGGGCACCAGCCTTCCTCCACACCTTTCTAATCTGGGTAACTCATGGAGATAGCATGAGAGGAAGCCATATGAGGAGCAGCTGAGGTGACCTGGCTTTTCAGCCTAGAGAAAAGGAGTCTGAGGGGATATGTCACTGGGGCCTACAGCCTCGTCATGGTGATAACCAGAGGGCAGGCACTGATCTCTTCTCTCTGGTGACCAGTGACAGGACCTGAGCCTAGCCTGAAGGGGAGGTTGAGGTTAGATATTAGGAACAAGTTCTTCACCAGAGCAGTGGAACAGACTGCCCAGAAGAGTGGTCACAGTACCAAGCCTTAGAGAGTTCAAGCAGCCTCTCAGGAAAATAGTCTGATTCTTGGGGTGGTCCTGTGTAGGGCCAGGAGCTGGAACTTCATTGATGTCTGTGATTGCCTTCCAACTCAGAATACGTTATGATATCTATTTAGTTTTTACTCAGCATGGTAATTTGAATGCAATTCTGAAAATTTCAAGTTATGTCATGAATTTCAGAATTCTGATAAGAAATTTTACCTAGATGCAGATTATCAGTGCTTTTAAAATAAAGCTGCAGAAACATGGCCTTGGGTCAGTTACCTTTTCATACATGTGCATACAAATGCATTGGTCAAACACATTTTCCATGCTCCACGTATTATAGGAATGAGTTACACACTCATGGAAAGAAAAATTCAGGTAAGGACAAAACTGAAGCGATGAGATGACTGGAAAGCATTTTCAGGAAATGCTTCCGAGTTACAGAGCTCTCACTGAAGTGGTTTGTCAATGTCAGAATTAGCAAGGATCAGAAGAAAATTCAGGACATGTTTGTTGAAGTGAGACTTTAGTTTCATCATTTATATGACAGAGGTAACTCCTAACAAGTGAATTACATATCTCTGTGGAGAAATATAATGGTATATGAATTTAGAGTAGTAAAAATATTGTAGGTCACCTCTTCCATCTTTCTGCTAATGCAAGTATCTTTCCTAAAGCCTATCTGATTCAGATCTGCCCAGATTAAATTTTATGCACAGAAAGCACTGACACGAGCCACATTTTTCTTAAAGGACTGTTCTCCTTGACAGGCTGTACTCCTCACTTAGTCCTGCCACTAAGATCTTAGTCAACACAGTCTGTTGACTCGGGGGTGTCTCAAAGAAAAGTCATTCAAGAAGTCACAACCCAGTCTTAACAACAATTTAGTATGTTACTTGATTCTAGTGAAAAGAGTCTATTTCTTACTCTACCTAGAAATCCAGAAAATTTTGGGACACAGATCCTTAAAGGACTTAAGAGAACTGCTTCTCCGTCTGACATTAGCTGTTGAAAAAATGGGAACTGAGCATCAAGATTTGAGATTATAGAACTGCAGAACTCTCTAGAAACTATTTCTTCTATCTTGGTAAATTCCTCGTTATTCTCATGGCCTAAGTTTTAACAAATAATTTTTTTTTCACATCTGACAATTTATATCAGAAGTGTGACTCTTCTACCAGTTTTGTCCCAAGCTATTGACTCATAGAGATGGGTTGATTTCCAGAGATGGTGAGCAGATGCAATGTTCCAGCAGAGTTCAGGTAAGAATATTTCTCAAATACAAATCACTTACTAATAAACTGTTGCCAAGGAAATCTTCACCGAACATTTGGGCAAAGAAAATATATAATGCATTCTCTGTGCAGTTCTCCGTCTAGACAGTTACTCCATGGCATAGGGTATGGGAAGACAAATCAGAGAGAAAATTCCTGGACTAAGGAAATTTCCATATAGGGATTTGAGGCCAGGCATGTAAAATAAGTAGGCAATAAGCTCAAAAGAAAAAATTATATCGATTTTTTTTTTTTTTGTGAAAAACATAATACATGATTGCAGTCACTTTTTGTGCACTATGTACTTCTTAGCATGACCGCAAGTTTGGGCGAGAAGAGGGAGATGAGCCAGTTGTGATGGAACATGTTTAGAACAGAGCAGCAGAGGCTGAACACAGAGAGGTCTCAGTCGGTTTACTTTTAAGCAATAAGAAGGTATCATTAGGATGGAAGCTTTGTTTGAACTGACCTATTAGCAGATTATCACATAACTTTAATAAAGAAAAGAATTGTGCTTTCATGAAATTGAGACAATAGCTTTGACGCAGAAAAAGTAAATGGCTTCTTTATCTTATTGTAACCCAGGCTGCTGAACAAAGTCATGACTATCTAAAGAACTGCAACACTTGTCCAGACAGCTAAATTTTCAAAGGAACAACTAATTAACACTTTCCCCACCCCCCACATGATTACTCTAATTGCCTAAGAGAGTGCCTTTATAGTACATGACTTTATCAGGAAGACTACTGAAAATACGTTCCATTTCCAAAACTTGTCCTTCTTCACATCAGCATAATTTAATAATTTGCTTTGAATATACAGAAACGAGTCTCATTTAGTATCATTTAAAGAT
Source organism: Serilophus lunatus (assembly GCA_013399895.1). Taxonomy (NCBI): domain Eukaryota; kingdom Metazoa; phylum Chordata; class Aves; order Passeriformes; family Eurylaimidae; genus Serilophus; species Serilophus lunatus. The sequence goes on along the minus strand of VXBA01001894.1, from coordinate 27,440 downwards.
CACATGGTCATATGACCTTAAACTCATGTTGCATTATCAGTTATTTACTGTCTTCTCCACAACATACCTAGATTCTGCATTCCTCCTCCATTTTTAACTCATTTGGGAGAAATGCACACTAATAAAATTACAAAGCTCAAACAACTTCCTGTTGCAAATATATGTAGATGAAGTGGACTTTTGTCTTCTAGTATGAGTCCTAGCTTCCTTAAGATTGTAAGTGGCTGTGGCACTTTCTAAATTTTATTCTTTCTCTCCTTTGAACATACCCTTATTTTTTAATATCCAGTTAACTGTAATAGAAGTTTTGTATGTCACAGATACTTTTTAATCTAATCACCAATAAAAGTTCACTAGAGAAAATGAGTAAAAATTATTAATTCTTCATACCTTATACAACTGAAATTCTTATAAGCCTCTTATATTGTCATGACTGTTAATTTGTTTCCTTAGGTTTGAGCCTAAGGAATAAAAAACCCCAAACAAACAAATAATTGTTATTTTGTTGTGAATGGTAATTTTCCCTAACATTTCATATTTTTAATTATTAAAAAAAAAAAAGAGAATAGCAAGGAACTGAATTCCTCAATTTTGTAACAGCTGTGAGTCACTAAACCTTCAAGAGAAGCTGGCAGGTCCCATGAGAAATGAGACGAAATGCACATGGAATAACAATTTCACATTGCCCCTTTCATGGATGAGAAAGGAGATGAGACTTAACAAGTCTCCACATATAATTAATTCTTAATGACATGACCTGTTTAGAATATGCCATAAAAAAAATCTGTCTGTTACAAAATTACATCTGTAAGAAAAGAGAAGATAATTACACGTAGGTCACATACTTGGCCATTAGCTGTGTTCATTTCAAGAGCCAGTTTTTCTGAATTGAGATCTAATTCTATTTGTCACAAAACCAAATCATAATTCACTAACTGACAGGAAAAATAAACCAATTTGAACTACACTCATCTTAATAATAATTGTTATTATTATTATTACTTATTGTCGCTAATAAAACCTCACTGAATCCAATGGGATTCTACACAGAACAGTCCTGCCTGGGTGGACTCCAAGACATAAAGCATTAAAATGGGTATCTTCAACAGATGGAGCCTAAGAACCTGCCTTCATAAAAATTATTTTCAATTTGAGGCATCTCTCAACAGCTCTTAAAGAATGAGGGAGATTTTCAGCACTTTATGAAAATTAACAACTGTTAATTCTTAGTAATCTCAGAATGATCATAGTCAATACTTTGCAAGCTACAATCAAAAGGCTTCTTAATTCCCTAAGAAAATGAATCTAAGCCCTCTTTTTGCCACAAAGACATTGAACTGCACTACAGCTTTATTATTAGAATGAATCTGCAGATTTTTGACATTTTGAAAGATTCTGTTTTCATGTCTTTTTTATGCATATTTTCTTCAGATAAATATTTTTAAAGGAAAATATTTGATATTATAAATTCAAGCAGATCAAATTATAGAGAAAATATTAACATATTATACTAAGATGTAAAGATAGATCTCTTAGCTTTGATAGTAAACTAAAACATAGTATCTCAATCTCATTTAATTTCTTGTTTAAGATAAATTATTTTCCTGCTTGTATGCTACATTCTGGACAGTAATCCAGCTATGGGTGAGTAATGATGAGTGGTTGGGATTAATTTTTAAATTAAATAAAATTCCAGTGTGTTTTCAAAGGCTTGTAAAATTAGGTTAATTCTAAAGAAAAATATTTGCTTTGTTAATAACTTTGATAAAGGAAGATTACAGAGAAAGTCTACTTTTCACTGGTCTTGAGAGACTTCTAATGCCTGCCACATTCATTAGTTTTAAAGGGTGCAGTTTCAAGGTTGTTCAGGACAAGTCCATGGATTTGGGCTCACTGCACAGCATCATAATGCATGATAATTGCATACCTGTCATAACATAAATCCTATTTACTGTATTTTCTAGAAAGCAATAATTACTGAATAAATCTGCAAAACCTTTTTAGATCTATTTGAAGTGAAATTTATCCTTTAGTATTCTCAAATTGTTTCAAACCTACTTTAGATTTATTTTTGGGTTTTTTAAATATTATCTGTTTGGTTTTCCTGTAATCCTTGAACACCATTGTTTACAAGGCAAATGCTAATTTCTGGGACTGGAAAGATGCTAACTTAATAAGAACATTACGGAAAAGCTTTTTTTCCGCAAATGCTCTATCATTACCCAGTTCTGGTGGCAAACAGCCACCTTAGATAGCTCTAGTGCAATGCTCTGGCCCTGTTGGGTGGGGGAGCTTCAGGAGTGTTTCTTACAGAATTGCACTTTCAGCTCATGACATGTGAAGGAGCCATGAGATGGCAGGGTTTGGAACTCCCCTTTCTTCTCCCCTCTGCAACAGAAGAGCTTAAATTCAACAGCTGGAACATATTTAAACCTCAAAAGCTGTCACATGAGTATATTTACTGTTCAAAAAAGGCACTTCCCTGCATGATTCCAAGTTTAATTCTGTATTTCTGCAAAAACTTAACAGACTATACAAGATTCCTATTTACTGACTAAGGTACATAATGCATTAATCAATCCACTGATTAGCTGTGACTAGAAAGTTAGTGTCTCCTACTTTAAAGAATATTAATAGAAACTTTCTCATCCTGATCTCAAGTTCAGACTGTTAAGCATATAATTATTTATTAAAATCCCCCTGGTAGTGTGATATACATTACAGCTGAGTAACTTGACATCTCCTAAACCCATAGTAAATTACTTGCTGATCTTTAACATATTAGGAGATTATATTGAAGCGCTCCCTGAGAAAAACAAGTTACACTTTCAAGGAAAGGAAAAAACATTGTAATAAATGGTAAATAATGCATTTCTTTGTCCAGTTTCCTCATATGGAGTGGCTAAGTACACAGGTGTGGTATGAATTATTTCTCCTTGTTAGCTTTCAATAACTATTTACTGAACATCTTCAAATATCAGTATTTTTTTAAAAAATGAACATTTTTCTACTTCTATAAGATGAGGAAAATTGACACCTTTTCAAACTCTACCTTGAAGGCACTCAGCTCTGCTGAGAGTCTCATCTTGAAATTGTTTGACTTAGCAATTTTATTGAAATTAAACTGTGTCTACTCCAAAAAGTCAGGAAACATCTATTGCAACCATCCACCCATGAGGTCCCTGGCTTCAAAGAACTTTGACAGGATCCATATTACAAGTGAACACTGACCCAAATTTCTAAAAAGCTGTAAAAAGAGACTTTCAAAATTTGAGTTTTTGAAAACGCAAGATATCATATACATGCTCAATTACTTAAATAAGTGATCTGGTCTTCATATGAGCACAGTATTTACAGTCTGGATTAGAATGAACAGGAGACTGCTTATACATCTGTTTTCTTTAAAAATTTGGTCACTATCTGAAGTACAGAAGCACCTAATTTAGTTACAATTTTTTAATGTCTTCAGATTTTGCTGCCTAACCACACAGCAGTAATTACAAGGTATAATTTGTTAATAAACCTCCAAGACACAGAAAAATAAACAAGGTATTTTCTAATACAGTTCATATTAGAAACCTATTAGTTTTCATAATAAATAATTTTCCACATGGTGTATATCTGAAAAAAGAATCCTAAACTAGGCACATCTTTGGATCTGAATTTGAAAATAATCATTGCACAACCATCAATAACGTGTACTCTGCATCACTGAGATTTTGCCACGGCAAATAATTACATTTCCTGGAGCAAACAGAAAATGTAAATGGCAGGTAGATTTTGATGAGTTTTGAGTTTTGGCTTATGGGGTTTTTTTATCTTTTCTCCTCAGATCAACTACAAAATCTGACTTCGATAAACTTTTGATAAACTTTGAAAAAGGTTAACAACATATTCAATATCAGCAGTTCTTGCACAGGAAGTACATGACATATATTAATGTTTAAACATTGGGATGATTAAACAAGAGAGACTGCAATGACACACTCATTCATATAATGCATAATTTCCAAAAGAAATAGGAAAGATTTCTACACTGACCATAGTCTGTGTTTTCCGGCTCCCAACAATTTGATGGCCAAAAATAGGGTGTCTATAGACAAAACAAAAAAAAAAAAGAGGGAACTCAAGTTAGACAATGCAAGCGTTATACAGTCCTTGGATTGATACTGGGTTTCACAATCAATTTATATTTAAATCAGATCTACTATACTGTTAAGTTGACAATTTTGAAGTAGGCATCAAACCAGAAAATTACTGTTGTACACTTGTTTATTACTCTAGTGTCAGAATGACATGGAAGAGGAATAAAGTGTTCACTTTATTCTCAAGGTTAGGGGGACAAAACCCACAAGGTTAGGTAGTGAGGTTATCTTTTACATCTTTTACATCTTCCTTAGAAACACAACTCTCATATGTCCTGAAGGATCAATTTTAGAATGTGTAAAGACAGAAGATCCCTTGAGGGTTGTTCAGTTCTTTATTGTGGAGATTTTTCATTTATATAGATTAATATTCAATACTCATTCGTAGGAGTTATTTGTTTAAAAACATCACTGAAATCACCCTGTTTTCACAAAGTTATCAAAATCTATTTTTCCTAATTGTTTACTAACTGTGATTTAAAATGTGATTTTTTTTTAAGGGAAAGAAAAAAAAAGTACCAACTATTACTTCAACACTATGCTTATAAAAAGTGTGCTAAATGTATTTTTTAAGTACTCCACTTTTTAAAAATTAAGAATATAAGACAACATAGGCATTTTTCATACAAATATCTTCATTTTAAAAATAGTGATTTTTTTTGTTAAAATATAAATAATTATAGGATTTTTTACATAACACATCATCCTCATATGGGTCATTCACTCAAGAGTTAGACTCAATGACTCTTGTGGGTCCCTTCCAATTCAGAATATTCCCAATTTATCTGTATATATCTACACATACACATAGACACAGAGGGTTACATAATATTTGAGCAGTTGAATTAAACTCATTAAATGTGTGAATTGGTTTGAGTGGTATTCAAAAACATAGGTGCTTCTTTAGGAAAACATTCTGCTTTACTCTCTTGTTTTTTCTCAAAGATCTCTCAGCCACAAAAATGGAAATTTCTCTTGTGTTCACTTCCCTCAAAACTGTTTTCATGTTAATCAAATCAACAGGGCTGAAAGGTGATACCTTCACACCAACTGTCAAATTAAATATATGTATTGTGAAAATCTCTAGCTATTGTAACATTGACCCATCAACTTTAATAGAAGTAATATAGAACATGCTATTTAACAAGCAACAGAAATGAGCTGAATGGTAAACAGGGAATTGTTAAAAGCTAACTTCAAAGGTTGACATCTGCTTCTTGCAAATTGTTTTGTACTTTGTAAGGGAGCATAGATAAGCAATTCTCCAATCAACTATTCCTTCACAGTGACACTAAAATCAAAATGGCCAGTAGAAACACGTATAAGCAAAAATGAAGAGGAAGAACCCTGAAAGTATGAATTACAGGATTCAGTGAAGTTTTGAGAAGCAAGAAGTTACAAAAATAATTTAACAGTGTGAGTCATATAAAGCAAAAAGTCACCATCATTGAAATATACAAACTCTTGAAGAGAGGACAGTCCTCCCTTGGAGGCATGAAGTGTATCTCAGGAGAGGCCCAAGAAGAAAAGCACAGCTACATCATTTTCTGCTAACAATAACTTTAATCTCTGTTTACATGTTCAAGCTGAGCTTCTGAAAAAACATATGAAGTGAGAGCTACTAAATACATAGAAACCATATCTGCTCAGGCAGTGCCTCAGCTGAAACTCTCCCAGTTGTGAGTGTACTTGCTGCAAAATCCATATTAAAGCTTCTCATGCATGCTTAGGACTTCAGGTGACAAATTACATATACTACCATCCCAGCTGAGATTAAAAAATAAATTTAATATCCTGATTTAGAGAAAATCACAACATTGTTTTTAGCATTCATTTCACATCAGGCTACGAGGAAACACTATATATTCACAACTATATGTTAATGATGTTAAAGATGGACTCTGTTGTTTCATATATAAATGAAATGCTCTGTCCAGCCAGCATGCTGTTTTCCATATTTAGCTGAAATAGCACATTTAACTTTTATTGCAACTTGAGAAGGCAGTATGGGCACTAAACAGAACATGAGAAAGGAGGCATGATCTTCAATGTTGTGAAATGTCACTTTAGCTTGTCAGAAGGCTTTTCTGAAGAATAAAAAGGTGCATCCTAATGCTTCTAACAAAAAGACTCAGTTAAAATCAATGCTGAGAAATTTAAAAATGCATCAAGGACACTTCTTCCTTTCTGAACCTGAACAAAACTTATGAGGGAACAGACAAAATTATTTTTGTTCCAATAGAGAATACCTGACCAAGACTGCAGGTGTGAAAGTGATTGCAGGATGAGACTGGTATTCTGCCAAAACAAGCAGAGCGGCATGAGAGCCAGCAGGCTCGGCGAATAGGCAGAGGAAGTCTCTCGAGCAAGTAACAGAGGGACAAAGAGATGGATTGGAGATGGCAGTTTATGAAAAAGACTGTATGAAATGTCTGACTACCTTTTGAGAGAAAGTGCTGTAACCACACCAGCAATTCCAAATGAACTAAATATAGAGAGGAGATCATGGAACAAACACAAAATAATGCATTTGCTACTAAGGATGAACATAAGCCTCCCTGTGCCAGGGAGAAAAGCAGAAAAGTTAAAACATAACATGAATTTTAATTAACAAAGCACATAATAAGCCATATTAAAAGGTTTCAATAATGTGTGATAAGGTAAACCAAAAGGAATCCCAGCAAAAAGCAAACACTACAAGTTGAGAAAAGTGTACAAAGAACAGCTACTACAGACAGTTCAGAAGATTATTAAATGCCTTCCTTATTTGAATCCCCAGAAGAGAGAGGCTGTGGTCAGATAAAGGTCTTCCTGCCCACAGAATGATACACAAGCATGAGCTTTCCTTGCTGTTGCTCAGAACTGGGCATGCACAAGCTGCCTCTGAACTGCAGGCCATGACCCTGCCTGCTTGGTGCTCGAGCGCATTTAATGGGACTTGCTGAGAAGTGCAGCTCATCAGCTCAGGCACTGCAACGTGGCTGGAGCTGGCCTCCAGCCAGCTGGCTCCCAGAGGGAACAAAGTTCAAAGTCTGCCTACAATCAGCTCTGCGAACACGCACAAAATTAATTTGGACATGAAGATAAGACTACAGGACAAAGCACAGGGAAAATAACAAAAATAAACAAAACCCACTAAACAAAAAAACCTCAAACTCCAGAAAAAAAAAAAAACACACAGGGAAATATTTTTATGAGGTCAGAGAGTTCAGGTTAGAATTTGATGAAATTCAGCTCAGAATGCTTAAGGATTTATTGTGTTTTCATGTGGGAAAACTGGTTTTTGTGATAAAGCAAGAAAAGCCTCACCAAACCAAAGAACTCTTGGTTCCTCAGTATTCCTCCTCCTCTATCTCCAATTCTCTATAACAATTATAGCCATCTAACTGGTGAGAGATATCAAAAGAATTTAATTATTTGCATGATGTTTAAAGGTGTGCAAGTTACCTGAAGGGCAAGTTAAACATGGAAAAAAAATTCCTTCAAGTAACCTTCGAAACATGGGCAATTATGAAAAAAAAACAAAAACAAAACAAAACCATAAGACAGATGAGCTTCAGAAGACTACAGCAAGGGGAAGAACTACCTTTTCCAGAAAAGAGGAAAAACTGAAATTTTCTGGCTTATAATCTTTTTAGACCTATTGTCTAGATTGAACAATTTTAATGCATTGTTTCTAATATTTAAATGTTAAAGGTTGGAAATATTTAGATTTCTCAAAAACAGTGTAAACCTCCCAGTAGATAGAAATAAATGGTACATATTTTGACCAAGATAAAGTCCTACATTACTTTCTTACCAGCAAGTAAAGGCTTATGGTATCACTCTAAGATACATGCTGAAAATCAGCTACAGCTGCTGATAAACTCGTATTCAAAGAGTAGATATCTATTATTCATTTTCAAAGCAGGAAATGACATTGATGTGTGCAGAGACAAGAAAAACTCTCCTAAAATCAGGCACAAAAAATAGGGATAAGGGACAGGATTAAGATTTAAACAGAATGAAAGTCCAGAATACCAAGAAACAAACAAACAAAAAAAATAAAAAAACCTAGACACTGAAAAAAAGCATTATATTAAAAAAAAATTCTTATTAAAGGATTTTTTCTATGTTTTGATGAGATGGAAAGAAGCACGAGGAATAAGCTTGCATGTAGCCAACACAATACATGTTTTTCTAAGGGAATATTCCACACTTTCTTGTCTTATTGTTTGGTATTAACAGTCATAAAGTTCTAGTCTTAATCTGAAGTCTACTTAGACTCTTGTTACAGACCTCAAACAGATTGATCACATAACATGTGACTATGATGTATGTGCTGTTTCAAAAGTCTCCACACAATTTCACGCTCCAGATATTTAACAATCCCTTAGAAGAATTTGCTAGAGAGGTTATCCGTGAAGACTAGGAGAGAATGATTTGCCTTGTTCTATACAGAAAGATTAGGAAATAAGAACAGTGTGATAAGAAGATCCCTGATCTCAGAATGAGGTCAGGAATGAGAATAGGAGGCATGTGCAAAGGAGAAAGCTGCCTGTTGTCATCTATCTTTTAAATAAATCCCACAGCAATGCAGGGAGGCTCTGCTTACATAAATTACCTTCTCTATGTCTGGACTATGCAAATAAAGCTTGATTGAACTATTTGTTACAAATCACATATGCCAAGTACAGTGTATAAGAATTACAACATCTCCTGGATTATCATATATTCCTACAGCATAAATATTACATTATCTCTGGCTCTTGTTTCATGATCTAGAAGCCCATAGGTGAAGATCTTACACAGGAGAGCTATGGGTTTGGTATAACATGCTGTACCACACCACCGCAATTTTAAAAGAGAAGATTATGAAATACCAAGGGTTGTTGGGTTGTTTTTTTGTGGAACATAGAAAACCTGAAGGAATTATCATAAAGGAAGAAATCTGAAGCAGTTCATTGTGAAAGAGTATTAAACGGGGAACATTTGTCATTTTGCCACGACATCCCACTTATAGCTGAAGGAATATGGTTGGGTAGAGCAGTATGGGGGAAGTCAAGTACTGTTTATCAGCCCAGGCAGAAATAATATTGCCAGTTTTTAATCAGCACATTTTTGAAGCACTTTGTTTAATTGCAGATGTAATTTGAATCAGCAGTCAGGACAAGTCAGAAGCTAGAGAAATAAGGCTTACCTAGCACTGCAGATGTGATTGTGGAGACATTTAAGCCTTCAGAACAAAACAGGCTGTTAAAAGGATCTTTATGAGATTAATGGAAAACTGGTCTTGTACACATCTTGCGTTGCACAGATATCATTAGATAAATCTAACAACATATATCCATAATCCTCCTGTTAATAAAGTCACATGAAACAAAATCCTGTAATGTAGCCCATATTCCACAATAAATAAATCGGCAGCAGTGGCAATATGCATCATAAGCAATCTTGTGATACAACAACTAGATCTGCTTTGGCTATACCACAAAATTTATCAATCATAATATCTCAGCTAATGAAACATCCACTTGTAAAAATCAGGGTTGCCCATCAGCTTTATAAAACATCACTAATTTCTATGCATTAAACTGCGTTACTGAGAAAGCAAATCATTAAGCATCTTTCAGCTACCCCTTGTTGATTATAATAAGGAAAGAGTTGTTGTGTCTGAAGCTGATCCACTTCATGGAATTACTCGGATGGGAGAGGAATATTCAAATTACATATAAACCTTTGTATATTACTGCTATTCTTCTCACAGGTATCAGGGAGTCTTTAAAAGCAGCAGAAATCAAGTCTTTGATGAAAATTAGCCATGCACAATCACAAATGCTTTGCACGACGGATGGCAGAATTCATGAGCATTCTGTTTTACATTCATTGCAGCTGACACAAATGATCTCTTGGTAAAGGAAAAGGGTAAGATTGCTGGTCTAGCACTGTCAAGCCCAGAGAGGAAGGACGCCAGAAGTAGTGCTCCATGGTTACTTCAAAATCATTTAAAAAAAAGGTTGAGAAATTCAGAAACAAGATTTTTGCTCTGTGACTATTCTTTTCTAATGTGAAAAGGGGATGAGCATGGAAAGCAGTGTGGGGGAAAGTGTGTCTGAGTAAGGACTTAAAAAAGAAAAAAAGGAACTGATGAAGCAGTCAGAACGACACATGGATTTGAAATCTTTTTCCCTCTGAAACCTATACAGAATGTGTGTATGCTGAGCCTGAGCTGAAGAGACAATAAATTAGTCATTGTACCACAATTGCCAAAGAAAATCTGTCAAATGCTAGATAAGATGACCTGTTTCTTTTTTATTTCTAAAATCTGGCTTCCAATAAAATCCTTCCCTTGAGGAACAGCAGATGATCCAGCGAGGCTCTGGAGAGTGGCTGAAGAACTGTGATGTTCAGCCACAGACTCAGTATTCGGGATAGCCAGAGGCTGCCCCAGAACTCAGCAAAGAGGTAGCTAGGTGGGTAAGGCTGACTCAAAGAGATGCATAAAGCAATGTAACTTCACCCAAGGCACAAAGATCCACACTTCACATTCTAACCTATTTTGAAGAAAAGATATTTCAAGATCCTTACAGTGATTGCTATATAATTTTATTGCCAATTTAAGCATGAGAAAACAAAGTCATTAAATGCATTCATCAAGAAAGTGTTCTCAGTGGTAGAACAGAAGATATCACAGTCCACACCTTCATCTTGCCAGGATCCATGAGTGTTGCTGCTATCTTCACCAGACTCGTGCCTTCACAAGAGATTGTTCCCATTTTCAGACTTTATCTCAGCTGTTTGACCTTTCATCCATACAAAACAGCAGCAAAACCCAACCCTCATCTCTGAAATTTAATTTATGTTAAATCATGAAGTAATCTTATTTAAAAATAAGAGTGCAACTATCACTAGTCTCAAGTATCCTAGAAGTATGCTTAAAGCCAAAAGATACTAGGGAGATTATATTTCACTATTAACATTGAGTCACTTAGCATGAATTTGGAAATCAACATATTTTTCCTGGGATGATATTACTGAGAGGGCAAGTCAGGCATTCCTCACCAGGATGAAAATATTATTACTTATGTGCACACAGGTGAAAGGTCTCCATGAGAAATCCCTGACCCAGGGACAATCTGCTTTCTAAGGTGCAGCTTGCTTTTCTTATTTGGGTCCCTCATGTCTGTTTACCCTCAGGTGGAAGAAGATGGCTAGCAGCTATTGAGCTCCTTCTTTGGTTCCAGGCTTAAATTACCAGGAAAAGGCAAGGTAGTTGTTTCTGATTTTCCTTATTGAGACTAATAAAAAAAATTCTTTCTTAATGAGGCAATTAATCTTTAGATCCATCTCCTTTGAACTAAATTGATATCACATGAACTAGCCTAATTAACACCTGGGTAGGTCAAAGAATGATAAGATATTCACTTTTTTATTATTTCACATTATTTTAAAAAACAGGTATAACTATACTCTTGCCTCCTGATGGCAAGAGAAATAACTGAAAAACTATACTTTTATCCTGTAAAAAGGCATTTGCCCAAATAAAGCACAATCTTGGCTTTTTTTATCTATTTCTATACAATGGAATGTTTTTTTAAAATAAACTGGAAGTAATACTGTCAGGAGAGTATGTGTCATCCTTTGGAAAACAAAACATGAAATGCATGGAGAACATTATTATAGCTAGACTGTTTTTTGTAGGTAAGTTCTTTGTATGGCAGAGATTCCTCTGCATGGATTGCTTCTGAACTTTTCAATGCTTGCAGGTGCGTGGTTTTCTCTTTCAATTAAAATATCCAGAAATTTGTGAATCCTGTCCAATACTTAGAGAGTACTACATCCAAAGCACCTGAACACCTATTCAAGTGCAAAATTCACACATTTGCAGTCAAACTTTCCTCCTCATTGTGTATGCTGTCTTCATTTTCCCATTTAACAGCTTCAGTAACAGATTTTATATTAGCCTTATTTTGAAGCAGAATGTGAAACTGTAATCACATGAATTTTGCTTTTATAACTCCAGTTAACAGTATGACACTACCATGATTTTTTTTTCTCATGCCATACATTAACAGATAAATTTGTGTTATTTTAACATTGTTAGCATAGGAATAGCAATGTAAAAGGTATCACAGAACAGCAAACAACCCCAACACTGCAGATATAGGCTGAGCAACACTCGAGAAAAGTGTCTTATTTCATAAGCATTTGTCAATTAGGTGCCAAATTCTTAACTTATGTAAATAAAGTGATAATATTTTACAATTTAGCCCTCACTGAAGTTTCATGTCCAAACATGTAGGCTGTAGACCTCTCTGAGGAAAGCTCACAGCACTATAGCTGCAGTTCTCTCAGTGGTTCACAGTGCAGCTAATTCTAGTCTATACTTCCCATCAGTTGAACGATCATGCCAGCAGAGATGCTTATTTCCCACACTTGAGATAGACGTAGGCCAGCAGCTGTGCAGAATTCAGTGACTAGCACTCCTATGAGTAAGTACTATCCTCTGCAAAACTAAGTCCTCAGATATTTTGTCTTTCCGGACATTGTTTATGCAGTCAATAACTGGAGCCTCGACCACTCCATGATGCCTTTCCATTTATCTCATAACCACATCAGTAAGCCCCTTAAGTCATGTGTCCTCTCTCTTCTTTATACTGAACACTGACAAAGAAGCCCCATGAGCTAAAAAAAAAAATCTCTTTTCCTTCAAATACTCTCTCCAGTCTCAAAGGTAACCATGGATCTAGGGGAGGAGGCTTGGAATGACTGCTCTTTATATTATCCATATACACATCTAACTTTCTGTTCTGCTGAAGGACAAGTTTTTTGCCCTTTATGACTCACAGGATCTAAATATGAAAATAAGATAATATTGTTTGCATATATGCAATAATAATTCTCTTTCTTGCCAGATTGTGCTTTGCATATTTAATTATATTCATGCAAAGATTTTGGTTTACATAAATACTACAAGTTGTTCTCTTCCCTTATGTGGGTCTATAGAACTTAAGCCAAATTATTGATGAAAATATTGTATGGAGATTAATATAATACAATGTTTAAGACTATGATTGGTCTCCAATGTATCACAGTTTTCTGCTCCATTTTAAAGACCACAATCCCAGTTTTATTTTGTCCTTGATGGCTTCTTATTTAAACCATCTTTAAGACAAAGCTTAGACTTAAATATCTTGAAGACAATAGATTTGTCCTCCTGGATATTATTTTTAACAGAGTTAGAAGTAACACAGCAGAATTACCTCGATTAACTCAATTTCATAGTCATAATCACCATCTTATTTCAAGGCAATAAATATCTAGGGAAGATCTTGGAGCAGCTGTTGGTGATACTTACAGAGACCACCTAATAGGAAGAGCAATACAGAACACAACCACCATTGTCAAAGGTAGCACATGGCAAGCAAAGTCAACTCCTTACCTAGAATACATAACCTGGTACTTTGAAATCATATTTGTTTCAAACCATTAGCAGTATTGTTTTGTAAAATTCTAGTCTGCTATTCATTTTTAGAAAAAGAACACTTCTGCTCCCAGGCTCTTAGTTTGAAATCTAGTATAATAAAATGCAACTATGTAAGAATCTGAAAAATATAAGTATAGGTATAAAAATACATATATACATGTATATCCTTCCATCTTGTTCTGAAGTTTCTGCGTGTTCTGCAGATCAATGTAAACATGTGTCTACACTTGTTAGAAGAACACACACTACAGTATTCAGTTACCAATAGGGAAATCCTCACATAAGAAGGAAAATATTACCCTCCATTATTTATCAGATTTCTGCTATAGGTTTAATAATCTAAATATCTCTCCCAACCCAAATTAAGACTATACTCAGAATAAGAGTCAATAAGATAATTTAATTTGCTTTATTCTCTTTCCAAAATACTATATTAATTTATTTCGCTAGAGATACTTAAACACTTAGCATTTTCACACTTTTTTCCAAATATCGAAATGGTCATTATCATCTTAACACATTGCTGACAATTTATAAATAAAATCCTTCTACCATTTTTTACTTATAGGGGAATTCCTACCACTTACCAGGTTATGTAAGACACAAAGTATGGTTAAAATTTGTAATGAATCTTCTTGTAAGGCCTTTAATATTAGACTGTACTGTGCAAGTCAGGAACATATTGAAAATTCTTACCTGGAATCGATAAAAGGTGCCATCATCCTTCAGTGTTAGAACATGGTCTGAGATTGGAAAGAAATAGCCATGTGCTGCCATCAGCGTTCCCAAATGCAGAGCTTCAACTGTTTGAAAAAAAAAAAAAAAAAAAGAAAGAAAAATTTAAAAAGTTAAATTACTTCATTTCAACAGTTCAGTTTTGTTGTTAAGATTCACTTAATCTCCTGCATATCACCACTTGGTTCTCAAAGTCCCACCATCATGAAAGACAACCAAAAAACCCCTGTACTTTCTTTCACAAATATCTATTAGATGGCCCCATTTGTAGCCACAATTCCACTACTTGTATCAATATTAGCAAGTAGCTACCTTAATGTTCACTCACTAGATCTGAAGCTGAAAACAGCTCTCATTTTCACCCTGATGGTGCAACCTGCTTTTCTTCTTCAGAACAGTCTCTGAGTACATGGTAAAATAGTCTGTTCCAACTACATGACATCTTCCTCACTAGCTTTATAAGAGCTTCCATAAAGGGTAGAGATTTCCTTAAAAGTTTCTCATTACTAGGAAAATATAAAGGAATCATAGGATACCAGAACAGCTGAGGTTGGAAGGGACCTCTGGAGGTCATTTTACACTTGCTGAAGCAGAGACACCTTCAGCTACTTACTGAGGATCATGTCAAAGTGTTTTTTGAATAACTCAAAAGAGTGAGACTCCACAACAACTCTGGGAAGTCCGTGCAGGTGCTCAGTCACCTTCATGGTAAAAAAGTGTTTCTTGATGGTCAGTGAGAACCTCATGTGTTTCAGTTTATGCTCACTGACTCTGGTCCTATCACTGGGCACCACTAAAAAGAGCCTGGTTCCAACTTATCTACATGCTCGCAACCAGGTATTTATACACATAGATGACCTTCCACCTGAATCTTCACTCCTCTAGACTGAACAGCTTATTTTCTCTTAGGAGAGATGCTCCAGATCCTTAAATATCTTTGTGGCCCTCTCTTGGAGTCTCTCTCTAGTGTGTGCATGTCTCTCTTGAAGTGATAACTCCAGAAATCAACACATACAGGACAAATTCAATTAACTTTAACTAAAAAAAAATCATAATATGCAACAGTAAGGTTTATACGTGCTCTTGTATTTTCAGTGAATCACTGTTCATTATCAGATCCTGAAATCCTCAACTCATTATTGTCATTATTTGGCTGAAAAGAACACAATGTTGGAAGAAGAGAACTGCATTAGTTAGAGTCATGATCTTGTTGCAGTATTTAAGTCTTAATATCTCTTTACCATATTTCTTTACCAACCTTGTAACAACTCCTGTACGTATCTCAAAAATAGCTGCACAGCAATTTCTGCTTTAACATTAAAAATTTCCTGGCAAAATTTGCTAATACCTGTCCACAACCGCCAAAGCATTCTAACTTTAGAAGATGAGCCCTGGAAAGAAGTACAAGGGTTTCTAAGCTATATGACAAAACCACTAGTTTACAGGAGCTGATGCAAGAGAGGACAACAGTGCTGCTGAACAACTTTCAGGGAAGAAAATGGAGAGAAAATGGAAAAGACCAATAAAAAAACCCATAGTGAACATGTAAGAAGTAAGGGAAAGGTGGTAAAGGGGAAGAAGAAAAAGGCAAAGAGGAGAGAGAAAAGAAAAAACAGGAAAAAATTGAAGAATCTTCGATTAAAATGTGAAATCGGCAAAAATCCATGAAGTATGCATAATCAGTAAGGATGAACATTTGGACTAAGGAAAACATTTTACACAACCACAAGTTGCAGAGATTCATAATCATCCTCTAAGAGGTGCTCATTTGTTCCTACTGCTTATAATTTGGCTTTCAGCAATAGCAAGCATAAGGGTTGCAGCACAGATTTGTCTTGTCCTGCCTTTTAAAAACATCACTGCAGCATCTGACCAACAGTCACAGCATCATCATGCAGAAATAAACACGAGTCCTGACATCTTGCTAGCAAAGAGAGATTTACTTATGCTTCACCCATTATTATTTTGAATATGAGAAGGAAACACAGGCTTATTTATTAACCCATATTTATCAGCATCCCAAAAAATTCCCTACTTCACCCTCTTCTCACCTGAAGATATTCACTGGCATCAAAGATGAAGAAGCAGTGGGAGATCTTTAAACTAACTCAGAGCCAACAAGCATGTGAAAGGAACAACAAAGGACATCTGGAAAACATCTGGACAGTACTTAACTGAGATCACATAACCCTTCCAGGATTTATTTGATACCAAATAATTATTGCCATCTCTGTGTTTAGCAAAATGTTCCCCATCCTTCCAGCAGAGCCATTAGATACAGTGAGCTCTCTGGCCTGCTGCAAAATGCCACAAAGCTGTTAACAAGCCATTTCCCAGTCGCAAGACTGTAAGAAATTTCTGTAACAGAAGGAAGGTAGTTGTTTCACTCCTTGTGCTTGTGATGTCTGCAAATCCTCATCTGAACTTTGTCCTAATTATTATAAGTTTATATAGCATTCTTACTCATTCATTCCAAGCTGCTAAATTCCATTATCTCATGGATCAGAAATTTGGAGTCAATGCTTTCTCTAGTGAGTCAGTCACTGAGGTTCTTTTTACATTGGTTCACTTCATCTGCCTTTTAATTTTATTAAGCTTTTCTTTGTTCTTCAGATTTCAATTTATTGCCAATTCCAAAAACTTTATTTTTGCAGGTATTATGTATCTTTGAGGAATAAGAGAAAAACAAAGGAAGAAATATGCTGACATTTTTAGAGAAAGGATATCTTAGACAAGGGTGACAGGGCTTGCCAGGGAGCTCTGATGCAGATGAGAGTGCATTCTCTTCAGATTTAGCAGAAACTGAAGAAGCTCCAGATTTGTTTCATGTTTTTCCTGGATTCTGAATTGTAATATTTTTCAAGATCACAAGGATTTCAAATTTTTTCCCTTTTTCCAGGAATTTTTAGGCCACATCTGGACTACTATGTCCAGTTATGAATAACATGCCTTTTCCAGTACCGGGAAAACATCAACAAACTTTGAGCTAGTCTAATGGGAGTTCAACAAGTTCACTGGGGTTGGGGAATGTACCCTGTATGGAGAGGCTGTAGGAACTGGGCTAGTCAGACTGAAAAATAGAATGCTTTTGGGGTGTCCAGCAGTACCTTACCAATGCCTAAAAGGAGATTTCAAAATGAGGGAGAAAAGAAGTTTATGGAGCTGCATGGTAATAAACATAGATAAATAAATAAATAATTATACAGACAACAGTAATTAAAAAAATCAGAGACAGTTTTGACTTTCAGCCAAGCAGCAGGAGAGGCTGCCCAGAGACACTGTGTAATCTGCACCCCTGGAGGGTTTCAAGACCTGAACA
The DNA here is from genome assembly GCA_013399895.1 of Serilophus lunatus. NCBI lineage: Eukaryota > Metazoa > Chordata > Aves > Passeriformes > Eurylaimidae > Serilophus > Serilophus lunatus. The sequence continues at coordinate 9,775 of VXBA01001894.1, read as the reverse complement.
TATAAAGTCCTGGGCAACACATTTTACTTTTACTTGACACTGATTTGAGTAAGGGGTCGAATGAGAGTCCTCCTGAAGTCTCCCTCAATCTGAATTATATTACAACTCTGTGACTCTAGACAGTCAAGCAGAAGTGGAACATAGAGCTTAAAAAAAGGGATGAAGACAATTGGAGAAAAAATTAGTTGAAAGCTCCTGCTAGAACAACCTATACTCCAGGCAACGGTAGTTACAGCAGTGTAGTGGATTTGAAGTTGAAGTTTTCTGTTTTCTGAGGGGAGGGGAAGTGTTTGTCTGTTAAAACATTAAAACCATTTTCTTTTGTGTTCTTCCCAATTCTTGGGAGTGGAAAACAGAGCAAAGTCGACTGATCCCGGCTCCAGGGACCTCGGGTGCGGTGGGCTGGGGGTTGCAGCAGGCTGGGGAGTGCAGCTGCAGGAGACCATTCCCTCTGCTCCTCCCACCTCCTATGCCGGTTCCCGTGTTTCCGGGGAGGCATGCGGTGGCAGCCGCCCCCCAGGGATCCCTCCTGGGGGTCCCTGAGGTGGCGGCGGGTGCTTCCGTGCTGGCAGTGCTCCGGCAGCAGGCACGCAGTGACGGCAGTCCCTCGTGTGTTAGCTGGAGCAGGCAGCCCGCCACTGGCCCCATGAGTGCCCCGCGGGTGGCGATAATGCACATGGGTTTTTGGCGGGAAGAGCCTTCTTTCCTCATAGTGACATCTCGGACAGAGGGGCAGTGCCCAGCGCTGCCGACCAATAGGAGGACTGCCTGCCTGGGAAGAGGACTCTGAAATAACGCAAGATTGTCAGCATATAAGAGCCACGAATCCCAGAAGCTTTCCCTTTTTTCCCAGTTCGCCTCAGTGGAGAGAGGGTCAACTGCTGTTCCTCTTGGTCCTTCCTGGTTCCCTTCACCCCTCAGCAGCACTGGAACTCCGACAGTGGCACCAGGAGACCACCCAGCAACAACGCAATGTGGTATTTTTCCCCTTGGGTTCCCGGGGAGGTGCACTGTTTTGTCTTTCAGGGCCTCCGAGGACTGGGAGATACCACCTCCGAGGCGCCTCTTCCCTTCCTTCCTCTGCTACTTAGCCCACCAAGCCTGCTTGGAAGAGCAGTTTATCATCTTGTTTCTTTTTTATTGTTGTGGAATATTGTCAGGTCTGTTGTGTGTATTTGGTTAGTGCCTTTAGTGGGGTTCTGTAGTTTTTATAGAGCCCCAGATTAATAAACTGTTAGCTGTTGTTGCCTCTATTCAGTCTTTTGTCACTATTGCACCCCCTAGTGTTAAAACCACCACAAGCAGAAGTAAGAGCTTATATTTCTCTCACTGACCATTGAATCATATACACAAGCATATAGTCACTACTAATTGTCTATAAAAAAATGGAAAGAGTGACCTGGCCTTTTTCAGAAGCCAATTAGGCTTATTTAAGATCTGAATTATTCCCAATAGCAGCCTATATCTCTTCTCCATATATGTTTTACTTCACACAATCTTATTCAGCTAGAATGAATCCACATTAACTCAATGTTGAGGTCCCTTTAGCCTCTAAGTATTAATATGGACATATAAACTTGTCAATTCTCTTTTTTTTTTTTAATTAATAGACAATTAGTTTTCATTTTTTATGCCTACCAGTCCATCAGCTTATTCCAGCATGACATAAATATAGATGCACAAACACATCCTTTGATCCATTGTAATGCACATTTTGAGCATTACAAAATTATTCCCAGTAAATAATGACCACAAGCCTCATGCCAGGCTGACAGAGGACTAATGCTGCAGCTCTCCGTCCAGCAGCAGTAGAACTACAGGAGAGAAAGAAAACTCAGGTCTCAGAAAGTTTCTAATCTCCGAGCAAGAGGTTGTCCAGTGTATTACAGACACAACAAAGGCAACTTTGGTATACATCTCAATTTGCTAAAATCAGACTGAAAAATTACTGTACAAAGCCAATGAAGTAGAACAGTAGGATTTAGGAAACAAAACTATGAAGATGATAAGGAAAATGGAGCCAGCAGCAGAGTAATCCAACATGTCTAAATTCCTAGAATTTAAATTCAGACACTTCGGTATCCCCCAGCTATTCTTGCATGTGAAGTTAGAGGATTTTCACTTAAGAAGCATATTTTATCTGGGAAAATGGCAAATGCAGATTAGGAACATCAAAAACTTCTATGAAGTGGGTTAGTTAAAAACAAAAAAGAAGTCTGAAAGAAATGCTTTTATACATAAAGATTGCCAAGTAAAAAGAGTAATGTTTATATGTATTCAGAATAAAATTCTTTAAAAATTTGAAGGAACAGACTACAAGCAAAAAAGTATGATTTTTTTGAGATAGCAAGTGTACACAGATGTACACAGAAATATATCTATACAGCTATTATTTCCCAATCTTCAGTCACTGTGTACAAGAGTATGCAATGTAAAATACCTTCTCAGTTGCAACTAGATAGCCTCACTGAGAAAGAATAATTCAAATTTCAGTCAATTGCTATACAATGAATAAAAAATGCAGCCAGAAACATCACATAAAATCTCAGGGAGACAAAGCTCATGGAGGTATAACTGGTAGAACAGAAGACTTGAGCTTCTTCTGCTCTTGATATCTTGCTTTGAAGACATCAGTTATCTGATATAAGGTTCCAGATATACGTTTTATACTGTGGAGAAGTGGAATGGTATATTCAAAGAACAAATTTGCTCAAACCACTGTTTTAAAAACCACTTTTAAAAAAGGAAAGTGCTGAAAGTTATAGTAGTGAATAGAAAGGAAATGTCCCAGGTGAAGGACAGAAATGCATTTTTATATTTATATAAAATCAAAATATTACTATGGAAGTAGGTTTGATTCTTAATGTGTATGCTATTGCTGGACTAAAAGCTCAGAAAAAGCTAAAAATTCTATGGTTCGTTTTGCTGTTGAACTTCACTTAGCTGAGCAGGTTAAGTGAACAACACGTACATGGATTGATTAGCAATCATTTTTGTGAGAAGTAATACTGCCCAGCCATCTGTTGTGCCATTACAAGACAGCAATCTTGACAGATTAAATGCCAGTCATTTTTAATATACTTTGTTATAGAAGAGAGTCAGATATTTTCAATGCTTTGGGACAACACAAACCTGATGAAATCAAAAGAATGAAAAATACACGCTGGTGGTTGAATTTTGATTTTACTTCATTTTTAAACACAGTGCAGTTTTCTCCTTACTGTAATAACTATTCCATGCATTGATGATAGCCCATTCATCTTAAATTGCAGGGTATGATAGTATCAGTGGAATAAATTGTTTCTTATTATAATGTCCACAGGAGGTGGTTAAAAAGCATGAATATTCCTTGTTTTTCTTTGGAATCAACAAGTTTCTGTGCTTTGAAACCCCTTAAAGGGTATGTTTTCAGTGATTAGTGTGGATTCCACTCTTCCTTATGCATTTCAGGTCTACAGGTGATGTGGTCTTTATGTTTAATCTGAAGTCCATAAACACTTTATGGTATCATACCATTATAGTTACAGACTAGCAATATCTGAAGTGATTTGCAGTAACCTCCGTGGGACTGCAAACAGAAAACCAGGGTATTTTCCAATTAAGCCCCCTTCCAAACATAATTCTTCATGATCTGTCCTATGTTGTCTTGTGCAGCTCAATCCTGGAGAAAGATATCTTAAAAGAAACATGACTTGGGGCATTTTGTGACTTTAAGATTGTTATATCATAAAAGAAACAGTGAAAACTCCAACCTTGCCAGTTTCTCTTATACTTTTTGATACAAAAATGTCTAACAAATGAAAACTTCCTTTTCTGTCAAACAATAAAGTGTTTATTACTCTGGGTTATTTGTCAAATCTAAAATCCATCATAGCATTGAAGTGCGTTGCTAAGCCACACACCAGCCTGGAAAAAAATTAATGAGTCAGAACTTCACAGCCACACATTCATTTTAAGTGTCGAATGCCAAGACTTTATCACTTACTCTCACCTCACTCCTGCTGTCATTTCATTGCCAATGTGAACACAAGCTGCAAAGAATTAAGTTAGAGTAATGAAATACAACCTGCTTCTCACGCTGGCATAAAGCGTGGGAGAGACTCACTCTGGGACTGACTGTGGTGTTTAGAGGAGAAAATAAAACAGATAGAAAAGTTCTTGAACATCCACAACACTATAAACCTCCTTCTTTTGTCCCACCTGAAGGATCGAATTTGTAAGGGGAGCGGCATTCAGTGAGAGTCGTTTCAGCCTGGACAAAACAGTTGGTGAAGAAAGAAGCAATACTTACCCAAACACAGTTACAGTGTTCATACTTCACTCCAAGATACCCATCACAAACTAAGTTATCTATCAACACAGCAGCTACCTAAATAGGCAGGATTTTTCTTGTGTAAGACAGTGGCTGCCGATGCCATCAGCAAGGCAGAGGCATTGGTAAGAGCATTACTCAGTAGGGTAAGGAGAAAAACCTATCAAAGGTGGGCCATGAGCCCTCATCTGCCTAAGCCATGGTAACATTCCATCCTTACAGTTTGAGCTGTTCTGTAACACAAGGTGTATCCCAAGTCCATCAAAAAAAGATGCATATCTTAAACATCCAGCAAAACAGGGACTGTTTTGATGACAGACAGAATAGCTGTGTCTTCTTGCATGCTCCCCACCCCCTTTCTGCCACTGTCTCTGGTGAGCAGTATCCTAAGATAAGAACACCAGGTGGGTATTTCAGAAGGAACTTCTGGATGCTCACAGAATTAATGCATTCCAGAGATGGGGAGATGAGTTGTTTGTGATTGACTTTCATCCACATCAGCCTGCAAAATGGTATAAAATTCTTTTGAAGTCTGGTCCAGCTGGGCAAACTGGTCTTCCTAGGTTCCAGACAGTTTCTGGGTGGAAATCCTAGCCCCCACAACTTTTCCCCCAACCCCACCCCCATCAGGGATGCCTGCAGAATATGTCCAGCCTAAAGGTGGGGAACACTTTAGGATGGGTAAGTAAAATGTACTAAGATCCAAGTCAAATACAGATCTAGAATCTTAGAGTAGCTACACTGATGGTTTTTTTGCTTTGTTATTGTGAGTTATGAAAGACCAAATACTTTAAATCTGTACATTTCCAGCTGAACCTGCTTCTATTATAACCCCTTAAACACGGACTGGTGACCAAATTCAAGAGTAAGTGGACTCAGCCACACTAAGAGTTCTTCAAAGACTTTAGAAAGCAGGGGTGCCTTACTGAGGCTCATGATCCAACAGGAGGGACCACAACCTAATTATAATATAATCCACTGTACTGGATGATACAGCTGTTATGTAGATACTGCACCGGCAATGTTTAGATACAGTATTAGCAATAAATCTAATCAAATTTTTCAACAAAATCACTGTGTCCTACTTCTCATGCCTGATTGAGAGCCATCTCTCAATTACTCTGCTACAAACTACTAGTCTTGCCTTATATGCTCAAAGGATGAGGATGAATTGAGACTGACCTAAATATCTGACATAACCTTGAAAAACTTCTATCTAGACAAAATCAACAGAAGTCACCATGAAAGACTGAAGGAAATGGGAAGCTGGCCTACAGTTTCTGGAAAGAACAAATAAAAAACAAAAAAAAACCCAGACCAATAGACCTTTTTTCTTTCACAGGAGAGGAAAATAGAAAAAGAAAAAAAAAAACAAAAACAAAAAAAAAACCAAAAGAAAACAAAACCAAAACAACAAAACCACAGAAAGAAAAGGATTAGCAAAAAAAAATAGTCCTCAAAAAAGAAATTGCATCTCACTGCAAACGATACATAAACCCTCCTCTAGAAAACTTCTAAGTATTGCCTGCTAATTTTTTATGCGATTGTTTCCCATTGAATTTCAGCTGATCAAACACTAACTATTAAAATTTGCTTTTATTCTTTTAACAAAACTGTGTCTTGAAGTCAAACTCCTGAGATCTCAACACGTAATGATTTGAGGTGAGCACCACAGCTTTCATGTCGACCAAAGACCAAAGAGAAAATACAGAGTAGCAACTTGAGGTCTCATGAGGCAGACAAAGGAGGAGTGAGGTGCTGGCATTGAGCAGTGCTATAACTTCACCTCTAAAATATTTGTTTGTGATGTTTCTGTTTGGCAAATTTGAAACGCGCCACTGGCAGAGGATGGAAAAAATCCATTTGAGCTATAACCAACAGGTAGACTTAACTACCTGGCAAAACAGAAGATGGCACAATTTGGACACTAGATTTGGTCATAGTTTATTGAGCATGCAGTCATGAAAAGTGGCCTCAATGTGTTTAAAATTGGCTTTATAATTTCCCTGTCATCTCTCTCCTCAATTTTTTAAAGTACCTACCAGTATCACACATGCAATCAGGTCTTCCAATGGTGAAATTTAGCTCTGTACCTACCAACACAAGCCAGTATTTATAAAACAATTAATTTCACTATTACTGATCTTGAATTTTTCTATTTTCAATTCTGCAGAAATAACAGGCTTTTTGTTCTTCTGTGACTGACCTCTCTTGTCTCTTTAAATTGAAATCATAGAGGGTGAAATCCAGTTTCCTGTTTTTCCCATTGGCTTTTCCTCTGAAACTGCAATTTTTTAGTTTGAGCTTTGTATCCCATGCTTTTTTTAAGGCAACTTAGAGAAAATCAAATAAAACCTGCGTCTTTTTTTCCCTAATAATTGTCTGAACTTGTGCCCATAAGATATTTCCAAACAGTCCACTCTTTCCTCCCTCCAGTATGAAACTCTGTGCTAATATTTGAAGTCATATGTTCACTCCTTTGAGTAAATGTGCTAAAGATAAAACAACAACAAAAAGAATTCACAAAAAAATCCAGTTATTGCACATACACTACTTATGAAAATTCTCTCAGATGAAATTTTGTTCTCCAGTTCCAGGCATCCACAAAGCATCCAAAACATTTGACATGGACTACTTCTAATCAGTAGTATAATTATTATTCTATTATTTCAGGTTTTCTTATACACTGCTTGCCAGTTGCTGCTAGCACACCAGATCCTCCTATTTTCTTCACTTCCAGCACCTGAGCCTGCAGACATGTGATCAGATTGTTTGGCTGCAAATGTTAAGTGAGGAAGTACGTGATTAATTCTCCACAAGACACCCAAGAATTTATGCATGTATCAGCCAGGAAATAATGTTACATCACGGTTGCCTCAGACATGGTGCCCTGCGTGATGGCATGCTCTCCTGGCCACACCACAGTGTCATTGTTTTTCCTTTTCTTTGTCACACTCAAGGCAAGGCACAGCTAGCAGCCTGCCAACCCCCCTCTCAGTCAGCTGTGTTTGGATACCACAGGCACAGAAACTTTTACAAGAGCACCATCCAAGCATATGACCAACCGGAACTGCCACAGTCAGTTATATACCTGGTTTCAAAGGAGGAGACTCATGTTTAAAGCTTGGCAGATCCAGGGTATAACTTGCAAATAGTGGCCAGCAAATAGCAAAAGTGGGTGCAAGTTTTTCCGTGTACAAAATATTTGTTCATAAAAGAACTACAGAAGATTATATTGTTTAATCAGGGGGATATCAGCTAGTGTGGAGTTTCTGGAGTTGTGTGAGGGTAAGCAATAGGTAGCAGTATCTCTTGCTAGTTAAGATGGATCATGGCAATTTTATTCTCCAAGTCTATTTTGATATGAATTGTTACTACACCAACCATTAACTAACATTGTATCATTGTGATGCATTGCTATCATAATCACAGAACACCCACTTCTGACCAGGCAGTTCAGAAAATGCAAAGAACATGCGGAAGCCACAGCTAGAAAAATAACTGCCTCTTTCGCTACACTCAATACAATAAAGAAGAATACAATCCTCTTTATAACAATTTTCATACCTCCAGAAAACTGAGAGGTGCTGAAAATAATATATTTTTCCTATGAGAAGGATGCTGTGGTTTTAAAGTCCACCAGGAGTTAACAGCATTATAAGTAAATTCGTGTCATTGAGACACACATGAAAGAAAAATACCAACAAAGCTCAGGCAGGGTAACAACAAAGAGAGTGGAGGTAGCTTTTCCAAAATATAACATAGGAATGTGATTCCCCATGTGATTAGATACAGTTATCTGGGATGCACATACACAAAAATCCCCAAGACAGCCATTACAAGCAGTACCACTTTTGTAGAGTCTTCTTCATCCATTATTTATAGTTAATTCTTTGACTGGCAAGTAAAATATATTTCACTGTCCACATCAAAATAAAGGATGAAAGCAAACTTTCCTGTGCAGCAAAAGTCCATTTTATGCCATCCCATGTTCCTATTGTTGTCACTTCCTTCTCCCAGTGCACATTTTTCTCGATTGCATGGGATTTACACAGATAATTGTAGCCGGTTCTCAGTTCAGCCAGACAAAATCTGCTATTTAAAAATACAGAAATACTGATAGATAATAACTAGCAAAAATAGCTCAGTGAAAATCCTTTCATAAGTGCTTCTTCTTTCCCACAAAAAGAGAAGAGGCCTCAATGACTGACCTATTTCTTTTCTAGTGGCAGAATCTAAAAGGAAAAGGAAGAGATAGCACTGATGACAACAGCAGCAGGAAAAACTATCAAAGGTTTTAAAATAAATTGATAAAATGAACAAAAGTGTCTATCTGGGTCAACTTAATAGTGAATCAGTGTTTTAAGACAAGTTAAACATTAAACTGCTGAACTGTTAGCTGTAGTGTGTAATTTATTATTTATTCACCCTCCATACTACAGGGGAAAAGTTGCAAAATATGTCCTTAGGTTTTAAAAAGACATTCAGCAGAAATCTGAGGAAAAAAATATGAATACAACAGACACCCATACAGACAACATGATAGTAACTATAATAAATGATAGAAAATAAACACAAGTGCAACAGAAAAGGAAGACTCAACAACTTTTGTTTGTGGATGCAATGTCTTACAAATCTGTGAGTGTTCTTATGTGGTATCAGTGAACATATAAGGTTATGAAAATCTGATTAACATATTATCTTGGATTCCCAGGAAGCTGTTGACATGATTCCTCCAAATGTTTTCTAAAGGTATTGAGCAGATCATGGGAAAAGCAATAGGTAAAAAAGTGGGAATAAAGTTCAGACATAGCAGATCAGTTATCACACTAAAGCGATGGTGATGCCTTAATGTGTATGCTTAATATTTTGGGGATTCACTTTAGCTAGCTAGCTGGATAGCTTGAAATATTAAAGGCCCAGAAGGGTCAGAGTTAAAGATGTTAGCTTTCTTCTGTATAGATAAGAGGGGCAGTGAGAGAAAACATTGAGTTAGGCCTCCCAGACCTACCAGAGGCAGGACCCGGATAGGGACATGAAGTCTGAACACTGTGGTTGCTAAGGGTGTGAGTGACAAATGTATAACCAATTAGCATGCTATCCGAGGCACGTAAACTCAAGTGTGACAGCCAATGATATGGAAAAGCTTGCTTGTTATAAAAACTATGGATTGTTGTTAATAAACGGAGCATTTCACCATACTTCTATGAAGAGACGTGTTTTGACTCGGATCGACCCCGACAACAACTGGCGCCCGACCATGCCCCCCTGGATTCTACGCTTAGATGCGGAGATAGAATCCGGAACCCTGAATACTTCGCTTGGATGCGGACTGGGATTCTACGCTTAGATGCAAAGATAGAATCCGGCATTCGCGCCCGGCGCTTACATGCAGAAGGCACCATGCGGTGCTCGACTCATCGACCTTGCTGTGTTGAGGCTGAGTCAGAGGGGTTCGGTGGC
>VXBA01001893.1:2827086-2837880 GCA_013399895.1 Serilophus lunatus | reverse complement strand
CGGCCCCCCGCGGGGGTGGGGAGATGCGGGACCCCCCCTTCCCTCCTCTCCGGGAAAAGCCGCAAGACCCCCGGGGAAACGCCCCGTGGAGTCCCGCACCGCTCCTCAGGATACAGAAGGGTCCCCCGGTCAGCAATCCGCGCTCCCGCAGCGGAGGGACGGAGCAAAAGCCTCCTGCGCGGGGTTAATGATTCACCGCCGCTGTAATTAACGCGCCAAACGAGGAATCAATCAGCCAGAGCTGCCCCAAGTCCCGCACCTGGGACACTCGGCACCCCGACCCGCAGCACCCTGGCCCCCTCTGTAGCAGTGCGGGGCGGCTGGGGGAGTTGAATTAAAGTCCCTGATAAATCATGTGGCTCCCCTCCTCTCTCTTCCCTCCGCCTTCGGGGTAGCATCAAGGCTATGATGCCCACAGAGCTCAGGACTCAATTCAGAATGGGGTTCCCGTGCAGGAAATGGGGGGCACCACCCTGCCTGGCCCCCCTGCACCTGCCTGAAGGGAGACAGGCTCCTGCAAACCCTTTTGTGTCCCCCCTCTGCACTACAGAACAGGTTTCCCACCTTCATCCCCATCCACAGGGTCAGTGTGTGCTCACCCCGCAGAGGGGCAGACGATGTCTCCTAATTAATTCAGTCCTGGGTTATTAGAGACAAGACGAGCCCTGTGCAAATGAGATTAGTGGCGCTTGGAGCTGGGCTTTGGGATATCTGCTGTTTACTGGTGAGGCTCTGAAGAAGCAGCCCTGTGTGGGCCCAGAAGAATGCTGGAGAGGGTCTGGGTGCGAGGTCTTTTCAGGGACACCCCCCAACCCTACACGTGGGAGGCTGTGGGGAGCTGGGAGAGGCTGCAGCTGCCCCCACAAGTGCGGTCGTGTGGGCTGTGGAGATGCTGCTGGTGCTGCTGAGCTCCGCCGGGACTGCTATGAGTAGGCTGGGGGTGATGCAGGATGTGGGGCAGCAGTGGGGAGTCATCCTGCTGCCAGAGGGACCCAAACTGGCTTGCAAGGGCCACCTCCACAGGGATGCAGCACGGACACACCCATGTGTGTGCACTCACTGCTCCTGCCTCGATGCACAGCCACTGCCACAGACAAGTCTCAGCACAGGGACAATACATCAACGACTTATCCCTCTTGTTCACTCCCCTCACTGCTCCCAAAAATACCCCCTGGCACAGCACACTTCTATCAGCTCCAAGCCCTCAGCCTGGCATCGACCAACTCCTCTTTCCACCTCCAAAGTAAAAATGCCTCCTGCCCTAGTGCTCAGCCCCGCTCTGCCCGCTGGCAGCTGGCGGGACAGGCATGTGGGCGGCAAGACAGGCCTGTGCTTGGCCCGTCCGTCTGTCCATCCATCCGTCCTGCGGCAGCCCTGCTCCGGGCGTTGACGTCAGCGCTCCCGGCAGCCGGGCGGTGGGCGGGCGGCACCGCTCCTATTGTATTAAAAATAATACAGCGGAGCACAAATTCATTACAGATAAGTGTGACAGCCAGGAGGAATTAACGAGCCCGTCTCTCAGCGCCTGACAAACGCCTTCTTTTGTTCCTGGGATGGGTCCTTGAGTCTTTCAATCTTTGGAGATGCCTCGACTCATTAAGCACATCCTCCCCCAGTAGCTCCCAGTGTGCCTGAGGACTGCTCCCAGTATGAGCTGTGACCAAGCTGCCAGGGACATCCTTTGTGCCAGTATCCAGTGCTGTCGGGCTTCCCCTCCTTAGGGGTCAGTGTCCTGGAGTGCCGTCCCCAAGCACTGGCCCCATGTGGGGTGCAGGGTGTCTGGGGAGGTGGGCGAAGCAGCCCCCGTTCCTGCTGCTGCGGGAAGCACGAGGCTCATGTGAGCTGAGGCCAACCGCCCCGGCACTCCAGCTGCTGGTGCCGGCAGCGAAACCACAGCCGACAGGCTGGCAGGCACCCAGCTCTGCCCTGCTGGCTGGGCTCCCATGGGAAGAGCAGCCGGGGGCTTGTCACCCAGCCCTGAGCATCGCCTCCGTCCTCCTGCCCCTCACAGGCCTGTGTGAGGAGCCCTTGCTCCTGGGACAGGGAGGGGGACAGGGGACCCTCAGAGTCCCAGAGCCAAGGTGACTCTGAGCTGGTGTATGGGGAATGCTCCCGGTGCTTGTGCCTGGCACAGGTACTCTTTAGGCCCAGCTGTTCCCTGGTATCATCCTGGGTAGTGTCACTTGCTGGGTGGCTGGCTGGAGTTGCTTGGGGAGACAAGCAACTCCCCAAAGGGGAGAGACGGGAGGGACACGGGGAGCAGCACCATGGCCAAATGGAGGAAGATGCTTTCAGCACTGCCGAGTCCTGCAAGTCACCTCTGTGCCGGCTCATGGGGGCAGCACGGCAGGGATGGAGCTCGTTCAGATGCCAGGGCCCCAGCACTGCCTTGCTCGGCTCCACACTGGCGCCCAGGGAAAGGGCATGGGGCTGGCTGGTGCCATTGCATTGCCCACAGCATCCACCACCAGCAATGCCTGAGTGGCACCTGTCCATTGGTATTGTCCCCAGGTCCCACAGCCAGACAGGGACCCTGCAAGGTCACAACCTCTGGGAAAAGCTCCCGAGCAGAAGGAAGTGGATGCCTGAATACCTGCACCTATCCCTGCAGCACTGCCAGCCTAGCCTGCTGCCACCCATTAGCACAGGGCAGTTATTTCACTTATCCCCCCACCCTCCCATCTTTGCAGAAAATAATTATTGGTCCTTCTCATCGCACCGAGGGATTAAAAGTGGTTAACTCCATTTCCAAAGGCTTTGTTATGTTCGTTTTCCCTCAGCTGCTGCACAAGGCGATTTCCACAGTGCCACTTAGGCAGCTTTTATCAGGTTGTCTTCTGGAGGTAATTGGGTTTTTCAGGAGCCTGTTTAAAATTCGTAACCCAGCCTCTTAAACAAAACAAAAACAGAAGCCGGGAGAAGCGGAAGAACACAAAACATGCAGCAGCTGCAGCCTCTGAAGAGCAGTCCTGGCCCCTTGAGGCTGGCACCCGGTGGGGACAGGGACAGGCACCAGCGTGCTGTAACATCAGTCTGGAGACAGACCCTCCAGCACAGCAGCTGAGCATAGACCACAGACTGCAGGGACAGCCCCTGCCACCCCTGCTGTCCCCCTTGCATGTTATACTGTGTGAGGCGAGAGGGACCCTCGCCACGAGGACCCTTATACTCTGCTCAGGGTAAGTGTGCAGCGTTCAGAGCCCCCAGTGCCCAGCCCCTGGGGCCACTGGGGCCACTGCTCTGCCCCTGTGGCAAGTCACAGCCCCCCTTGTGCACGTGGGTGCCCCCCAGCACCTGCTATCACGTCCAGAGTAAACACGGGATGTGAATGTGGACCTCACCATGGGGCTGGTTGGGAGCTCACCATGAGCCCTGGGGCTGGCAGGAAGGGAGGTGGGCTCTTGCCACGGCTTGACCTGGGCTCCATTGTGAGAGCAGTGGTGTGAGGAAGAGGCTGGGAGTGGCAGGGTCCCCTGAGCTGACCAGAGAGGGACAGAGCAAATGTGCTAAAGTGACCTTCACAGGGTAACTTCTGCTGGCCCCATGCCCTGAGTGTCTCCACGCCTCTGGGCTTTACTGGCTGGCTGGGGGACGCTCCTGCTGCTCTCCCCATGCCCTGCTCTGCATGGGCACAGCACTGTTCCCCTGCAGCCAGAGGGGCTCCAGGAGGACACTGTAGCTATTCCTGCTCTCCTGCATCACCTCACAGGTCCATCTGCATTGATACCACAGCCCTGCTGGCGTCAGTGCTGCGGACCCATCTGTATCACTAGCACAGCCTGGTTGCCATCCCCCTGGGAAGACCTGTCTGCCCCCTCCTTGTGGAGTCGGGGATTCACTGGGCACCCCCATCTTGTCCCTGCCCAGCTCTGTGCTGCAGGGCACAGTGTGGTCCAGACAGTGAGTGGGTGGTGGGGAGCTGCTGCAGCAGATGGTTGGTGGGGCCGGATCATGGCACCGCATGCAATGAGGGACGAGCCTGTCCCCGGGGAGGCCATTCACACGAGCTGGTTGTGAACTGGTGCCTGCAGGGCCTCAACACACACCTGCTTGTCCCAGGCATGGCAGCAGCGTGTGAGCCAGGGAGGCTGTGGCTCACAGAGAGATGAGGAGTGGACTGAGCCCACGGCTTCCAGCTGTTCCCAGCATAGTGGTGTCGCAGGAGGATGCCAGAGAGGGAGAGGTGCTCCCAGTGCTGTTCAGCACTTCAGAACTCCCCAAAAAGACATCTATACCTATATCTGTGTGAAAGAGTGATGAATCTCCCAGTGAGAGCACCCAATGGGACAAGGAGCCACCTCCAGCTTTCAGCTAAGAAGTGTCCACTGCTGCTGGGATGTCAGCCACGGCATCTTGGCTTTGCTGCCACTCTTCTGTGCCCTGTGACACAGGGCTCTACTCACCCAGAACCAGTCTCAAGGCAGCCCAAAGCCCTTAAGAGTCCATGCCCCATGAGCACTAGGGGATGCCTGGATGGACCTGTGAGTGCCAGGGGATGCCAGGATGGACCCTGCCACTCAGAGTGCTGCAGTGGTGACTCCTCATCCCTGCAGCTCCTGACTCCCAGTGTGTGTCCAGTGCCTCTGTGCCATGCATTATTAAACAGAGACACTGCAGCCCCTTGCTGTTTATCCTGGCATGGCTCTGGGGACAGACTGTGGGAGCCACGATGGCTTGCTGCAGTCTCAGCCAGAAGATTTAGGCTCACTGCAGGTCTGGCCAGTTCCCCAAACAGGTTTATGACCCCTGGGCTTACTTACCCGGTAGTTTCCAACCCCCCACCCCACACAGGATGGATATCACCTCCCCATAGAAAAGCCCCTGTGCATTCAGCCTCTGTGCTATCACCTACGCTGTACCCCTGCCCACACAGCAGGTACAGCATTTACATCCCAATCGCCTATACAAAGGCACACTTGTGCTGAGTCCACCCCATCAATATTTATGGCAGGCACGCACACCCGCGCAGCTCTGCAGGGGCTGGTGCAGAGCAGAGCTGGGCACAGCACACCAGACACTGCTTGGGGAGGAGACAAAAGCCCCCCTGAGCTCCTGCACTGCTTCCCCATCGCACTAGCCTGTGCATATACTGTCTTCTGTCCTCACTACACCGGTAGGGACATGCAGGGCCTGTGAAGGCACCGATGACTGAGGTGGTCGTGACTGTGTGGGGAGTGGATGCCCAAGGATGCTCTTCTTGGCTGTGTGTCAGGATGGGATTTGGGCACCTGCTCCCCAGAGAAAGCCTCAGAGTGGTTATGCCCACCCTCATTTCACTGACAGAGAAAAAGCATGAAGGAAAAGGGGATGATTGGCTCAAGGCTGGGCAACCAGGTCACAACAGAGCAACAGAAGCCCCCACCTGTCACCTCTCCTGCTGAAAAAGATGAGACCCTGGGCACTGCTCCCCTGGGGTTCAGCCTGATACTGATACAGGTGTTGGTTTTGCAAAGATCCTGAAAGCTCTTTGGGGCTCCCGAGTCAAGGGCAGAGACTGGATTGCTTTAACCCCTTTCTGCAGCATCAAGGCTGAGGAATGAGAGGATGAGAGCAGTTGGGACGCTGTCACAGCTGGTCCTGCTTACCCAAACTCCCAGCCTGGCCCTGGGAGAGCATCTGCCTTTTGTGGGAGAAGGGCTAATCGTATCCCATGATAGGGGAGGTTTAGGAGCTGAGATGCCCCATGCCCTAGCAACAGAGCCGGATGAGGGGCACAACACCAGGGACACCCTGTCCTTTGCCAGCAGCAGATGGCTGCATGGTTGGGGGCTCTGTGGCAGCGTGGGGGGGACATCTGGGTGCCTGGGCTTCAGCCAAGCTGCAGCTTGGTGGGAGCAGGATGTGACTGCACTGTCCTGGCTTGGGATGTTGGGACAGTTTTAATCCCCACACTAGGGAGAAGCTGGGATGTGTGTGGGGTTCGCTGCCCACTCCAACTGAGACCTCCCCCAGCTCGCCTGCGCTCGGGGTTTCCGCTGCGGCGTGACGCCGGACGGGCGCGGCGCTGCTCCAAGAGCTGCTGGGGCTTGGGCCAGGAAAATTCATTCTTGGCTGCTTTCAGTGGGGTTTGGCTCATACCTTTCCCATCTGGGGGCTTTCAAAAGAAAAAAAAAAAAAGAAAGAAAAAGTCCCTGGCCCAGTGCCAGCTCCACAGTCAGTCACTTGCCATGGTCCCCAAGTGGGATTGTGCCCAGCATCTGTCCAGAGTCCATGGTGGTCTTTACTCCTGTGGCCTCTGCCTGGTCTTGAGCTGGTCCAGATGCGTCTTGCCCTGCACCAAGGTGTCATCAGGATGCCCATGATAGACTCTCCCATCTTGTGTGACCCAACTGGGTGACCGCAGTGGTACCTCTGCACCCCCCATCCATCAATCCCACGGCAGAGCTGTGCCCCCCATACCCTGGGGAGTGAGATATGCCCCCAGCCCCACAATCACCACGGCGCTGCCTACCTTGGTGTGTGGAGCACCAGGAGTCTGCTGCTTTGGCACCTAACGCAGGGGGACAGGGACCTCACAGGAGTGGCTGAGCATCGCAAGGAGAGCAGGGCCTGCAGAGACACGACAGTGAGAAGATCAGTGCCATGGAGGAGCCTCAAGAATGGATGGCGTAGACAAAGTGGAATCACTGGATGGGTGATGGACAGAGCTCACCACTGCCTGCTCTCCTCTCCCTCACATGGGTACCCAGGGTGGGTCTGCGTACTCCCTGTGTCCCAACCTCCAAGGATGGCAAAAGCTGCTAAAAGCCACCATCTCCCTGGAGGTGGGAGCCCAGTGGGGTGTGCAGAGGATGACAGGCTGCAGGAGGTAGCAGATCATCAGGGTCTTTGGTTCTCTCCTGAAATCAGGGACACCCGCTCTGCTGCTGGCAGAGGGCTCCTGGCCGTCTCTGCAGGCACCCGGCAGTTCAGATGCCTTCATTAAAAATTTAGAGGGCTCTCAACTCTTTGAGGGTTTTAAAATTTCACATTAACTCTGCTGTCCTTAGCTTGCACATTTCTTCTTTGGAGAACATAATGGCAAGTTAAAACAAACGCCAAACAAAAGCCCTGCTCAGACTCAGACTCTTCAGTGGAGAAAGCCCGATCCTGCTTGGGGCTCCCCACTTCAGCTGGACCTCAGAAAACTTCTGCCTGCGGATCTTGCCCCTTTCCTGACTGTTCTTGAAATTCCCCTGTAATGCTTAGGGAAATGTAGGGAGTGCTCCTTGGGGATGCTGGCCTGGGAAGGGGCTGTGCAGGGACCCGGGTAACAGGGTGCTGGGTGCCACGCTGGCAGTTTCTGGGGTGGTCTGTCCCTGTGGTGTGGCTTGTGTCACGATGATGGGTGTCATGAGTGTCATCTTTGCTCTGTGACTTGAGAAGAATCCTGGGGAAGTTACAAATTCATTCTGACTTCAAACGAAGACTTTTCCTCCACCCTGGGAAAAGAGGGAGGCTTTGGCAAATTGGAAATAAATATATGACCCAGGGGAGCTGGGGGAAACACGGGCAAACACTGACGTTGCGGAGGAAGAGGAGCTGGGACGGATGGAGCCTGCATTTTAAAAAGCATTACAGAACAGAGATACCTTGTTCCAACCCCAGGAGTAGGAGGCACTGACAGCCCCTGGGAACAGGGTTTGAGGAGGTTGGCGATGGGAGAGGCAAAGGGTCCCCAGAGGGCCTCCTTAGGAGACCCCAGGATGGCAACTGCTTCCATGGGAAATGCAGTGCTAAAAGCTTAGCCTGGAAAGGGCTCAGCAGCAGCGTGAAGGTGACCTTTGCTGGGGACAACTGCTGCCTCCTTTGGAATGTGGGAAGACTCTGGAGTGGGGTAAGATGGGCTGCAGATTGCTACAGGGATGTGTGCCTGGGGGCACCTGGTTTCCAGACAGGCCAGTGCCAAGGAGACAGCTGGGCTGGAACAGAATCAGTTTTGCTTTGCTGGCCATGGCCTGGGGTAGCAAATCAGCAGATACTTGCTGAAAACCCAGAGACTGGGAGGAGCAGGGACCCCCTGCCCAGGCACCTGACAGGATGAAGTGAGTCCTGGAGGATGCTGCTCCCATCCCTGCAGGGTATTTTTCATATCAACCAGACCAAAGCGTTTTTATCTCTTTTGCAAAGGGCAGAGCCTTCCAGTACCACAAAGATGCATCTCACCTGGACAGCTGCACTAGCTCAGTCTGTATGTCTGTCTGTCCAGGCAACCAGACATCAACGACAGCCAAAAGCAGAGGACAGGGAAGAGCAGAGCAGTGTGATGGTGTCAGAACACCCCCAGGTCCACCAATAGCTGTGCCCCCGGGAGCTGTGATGTTTTGATCCAGCTGAGGTCTGGACACAAGACAGTACCCAGGGAAAACTTAATGCTCGAGATGAGACCATTAGTAAGTCCACAGCTGTTCTGCTTTGGCACCTCTAGCTCTCAGCACCCCGCTTGAATAGCTGAGCTTGTCCAAATGTCTGGAGGGAGGGTGAGCTAGGGAAGGGGAGCAGCAGGGTACATGGGCTGAGAAACTCATGGCACATCTCAAAGCACGTCCACTGTCTAAGGAAGATGCTCTTGGGACCTGTCTTGGGTCTGGCATTAGCTTTGTGCCTGAGCATCAGGTAAGAAGGAAGGCTCAGACTCATGATGCTTGGGGAAAGCATCTGCCAGCAGTGTGCTGTCCTGGTTGTCATGCAGAGATACAAAGGGCTGAGGGTGTCATGCTGCACTGGGCAGCCCCCAGATGCATTCCCCAGCAGGGGTCCTGTACCTGACCTGACCTGTCTTGCCTTCAAAAAGCAGATCCTCAGCCTCAAACACCTCAGTGCTTCTTGCACACTTCATCTTGCCACAGGACAAGGTTAGGATTTGATTGAGACGAGCAATATTTCTGAGCCTCTGGTGAGTGTGACAGCACGAGATGGTGACACCAGCTAGGGAGGGATGGACCTGCTGGTCTGGCGGTGTACAGGAGGAGTAGGGACCTGTAGTGCAGAATAACACAGTAAAGGTGACAGTGGCTCCTGGCGAGGCGCTGGGTGACCTAGAGAGACACTGGTGCCTGAAGGCACAGCTTGGAGAGCCCATGGCTGGACGAAGCAGATGGTCCAGGTCTCTGCAGCCAGGAAGGCTCCATGGGACCTGGAGAGGAAGAGGGAAAAGCTCCTGGGACAAATGAGCAGAGAGCACTCACGTGAGAGCAGCCCGCAGGAGCACAGCTTGTTTACCCTGGCTGAGCAGGCCTGATTGCTCTCTATAAATACACCCGGCGAGTAAACACTGGGGAGGGAGAAGGATCATTTAAACTGGAAGATGATTCTGGCATAAGAACAAATAGGAAGGTCTGGCCAGGAACACACAGAGGCTGCAGGTGAGAACAGAGATCCTCTAGCTGCTGGAAAGGTCCTGGCTCTGGCTGTTAGGGCAGTGTACGACACCCAAGGGCTGGAGCTGGTGGGTGAGGCACTGACATGGGCAGTGACCATGCCCACCTGCCATACCAGATCTCTCGAGCTGCAGGCCATGGGGGCACATTGCTGCCCAGTGGCAGGAATAGAGACATGCCATTCTGCCAGCAGTCACTGTCTCTTCTTTCAGAGTTTTTCCACTGTACCAGACCTCCCCTGGGACCTCTCAGCACCGGTGCTTAAACCATGCTGGGCAACTCAGTGTGGCTCCCAGTATGGCTCCTGACAATCGGCACCAGGCCTGGTGGGCTGCACCTGGCAGCAACCCCTGCAGAAACCAGGGAAGAGCCAAGGTGTGAAGCGCAATCATCCTCCAGTCCTGTGAGGTGTTTGGAGCTCTGTCTGGTTGGGGTCATTTCAATACTAATGTCATCATGCAAGGCAATCGAAGAAACAAACACTCGGCTCACAGCCAAGGGAGACTTTGAGACATTTTTCTGTGTCAATTTGTCTCAGCTGAGCTGTCTCCAGTTTCCCCAGGACAGTGAGGCTCAGACACCAGAAGCAGTGCTGGATGGGAACCGAGCTCTCTGTTTCCATGCTGGAGCTTGTCCTGGCAAACCCTGAGGTCCTGCAGCCTCAGATGGACGAGGGCAGATTTGGCAGGGAGGACACTTTTATGCATGATGAGCCTCATCTTTCCTCATTCTGTATTCGCCAAACCCAGCACCTCGGCTTGACTCAAACAGCTCCAGTTCCTTCAAACAGCTCCAGTTCCTTCACAGCCTCAGCCAGCAACTGCCACTGCGAGTTGCACAGAGAAGCCCTGAGTCCTGAGCCCTGTTCTGAGCAAAGGTGCCAGCCCTGCTTTGCCACTCTGACTCACCACAGTGCCTGCCTCAGGCAGCGGCTGCCCGGTCATGCTCGTGCCATGCGGGCAGCAGTGTCACCGCGTGCTGCCAGGCCTGGATCACGGCAGCCACCTGCCCGTGTGCTGCAGCCACGGTGATAGGGGCATGGCGGGGAGAGGGGCTGGAGTGTGGGGTTTTGGAGACACCTTGTAGGGACAGTGCAGAGAGAAGAGTGGTTAAATCCCAGGGAACTGGGGACAGTGCAGCTGGAATGCTCTAAGAGTGCTTGGACTTAGCTTCGGAGAACAGGATGGAGGAGGGAGCCAGTGATGGGGAGGCATGAGAAGAACCCGGCGGGTACCGGGAGCTCCCCACAGTAGAAGGGTGCACGGCGCTTCCTGGGTGCAGGCAGGGAGTGGAGGGGGGAGCAGGTCGCCTCCTCTCCCTGCCCACTCCCTGCTCTGAGAAGCTCCCCCTCCGGGGTTGGCCAGGCACAGAGGGGCTGGAGGGGGGATACAAGGCACAGTCCGAGGGTGACAGCCCTTCTCCTCCCATCCCCTCC
>VXBA01001893.1:2672064-2826856 GCA_013399895.1 Serilophus lunatus | reverse complement strand
TCCGGTCCGCCCCGTCCGCCCCCGGCGCAGGGAAGGAGCCGCCGCCGGAAGGGAGGCGGGAGCCGTAGAGGTACAGGGGGGGCCCGGTGCTGGCTCCCCCTCCGCCGCACGGCCTCCCGGGCGGGGCCGCCTCCGTGCCCGCCTCCGGACCGCCCTGCGCCCCGGGCGGCAGCCCCCGGCCCGGCCTTCCGCCCCCCGTAGCCGGCTGTCCCCTCTGGTAGCCGGCGGTTGTCTCAGCTGCCCGGCAATTGTTCCTCCGGTACCGAGGTGTCCCCCTGCTATTCAGCCATCCCCCGCTGCCACCAGGCTATGCCCATCCGCACCCGTCACCCAGTATGTAGCATCCCTCCCAGTACCAGCTGTGCCTGCAGTTGCAGCTCCAGTATCCCTAGCAGCCACCCCCAGTACCTGACCATGCTTGCCAGTACCCCCCATTTCTTGGCGACCCGTTTCCGCAGCAACCAACAATTCCTCCCAGACCCTTGGCCATCCCTTCTGACCCTCCAGACCTGCCAGTCCCCTGCCATTCAGCAATTCCCTCCAATATTTGTTTTCTTCCCATGAGCTCCAGTGCTTCTGTCCTCTAGTGTTGGCATTCCTCTCCCATGGCACTGCCAGCCCCACCAGAGGAGGGGTCTCTACACAGGGCATCTCTGCGTGTCTTGGGGTGCCAGCAGTGCTCCCCAAATCAGAGACCCCTGCTGTATAAGACAAAGCCCTTGTCCAGGCGCTCTTGCAGGGTGTTCCAAGGATGGGGGTGATGAAGAGCTCTGAACCCGCTGGGATCTGCCGGGCTCACAGGCAAACCAAAGGGGAGCAGAACGGGCAGGGAGGCTGGAGTGGGGACTGCTCCGGAGGGCTGCAGAAGTCTGGGATAAGGGATATGGGCGTGTGCTGTTGCGTGAGGCAGGGAGCGGCAGAAGGGAAGAGTGGGGGAAAAGGGCAACAGCTTCACAGAGGTCTAAAGAAGCCAAAATTTCGATTCAGGGCTTGGTGCAGAGCATGGCCAAGAGGACTCCAAGATCGCCATTGGCCTTATGGGCTGGGACTCCTTGCCTTGCCCAGTCCCTCTGCGCAGGCTGCTTCCCCGTGTTCCAGGCAGGGAGGCAAAGCTCTTTTTTTCGTTGGATTTTGCTTTGGGTTTGTGGGTGTGCAAAACAGCTCCCGCTGAGCCCTGGAGACGCTCTGGGGTTGGTGCTTTCTGGGGTGGGAGCCTCTCATTGTAACTTGTTTTCGCAATCTGTTTGGCCATTGGGATCTCCGATCGCCCTCTGAACACTGGAGTCCTGCCTCTCCCTCCTGAAAAGGGGGTGCAAGACAGTTGTACCTTAATGCCTGAGATGGGCTCTGGGGAATCTGCTGCTCACGTTTCCCAACTTGGGGAATCCTTCCTCCACCAGGCGTCATGGCAGGGTCAAATGCAGGTCAGCTGGGAGCCATCTCCGGTTATCCCTCCCTGCTCCAGCCGTGCTGCTCGTCACATCGCGCAGCAGCTACTGCACCACTCCTTCTTGCAGGGCTGCTGCGGGATGGAGAAGCTGATGAATAAATCAATCCCCTTCGGTGCTGAGGCAGCAAAACTTGGATGTGAGCAGAAAAGCAGCGCCGGGTCTGACGGCTGGGGTGGCACCGCTTGTGAATTCCCCCCATGCAGGCGCCGCAGACAGAGCTGTTGCAACCAAGTGGGCAGCTCTGATTGCCTTCTCGCCATGTTTTATTTATCAAAGTGCTCAATATGCAGCTCTCTCCTGCTGTCCCACATTTTTCCTGGATTCTCCCGCCTGGAAATGGGAGCAGCAGTTTGGAGAGGGGCTGTGGAGCGCTGCTGGCTCCTCCTGGGCTCAGGAGGCACTGGCCCCTTTGCCTCCCTGCCGTTGGCTTCCTTGAACCGATGGCATCGCCCTGCCATGTGGTTGTCACTCAGCTTCCTCTGTGCCGAGCAGAGGGGTCCCTCGCTGTGAGCAGAAGGACAGCGCTGTGCGACTGACCTTTCCCGAGCTCAGGGAACACTTCTATGGAGCAGCCAGGCTTTCAGTGCTCCTTCTGTGCTTTGCCAAGACCAGCAGTGTCCCAGGCTGATGCTAGATGCTGCAGGAGGCTGCTGCGATGCCTCTATGCTTGGCAGAGGTTTGGACCTGGCCCTGGCCAAACGGTGGTCGCTGTCCCTGGCCCCATTCTGGTTCCTGCTCGCTTTCCTCCATTGCCTCCAGCTGCCTGTGCTGGAGGGAGAAGAGGGAGCTGCAGGGTGCGTTTCTGCTGCCTCGCTGCTAATAAATAAGCCCTAGTAATGAGTTGGGCTCTGGCGGGGGGTCAGGTAGTGGCAATAATCCCCCAATTAAGTGGACGAGGCAGACAGTTAAGCGCGGAAAACCCACAAATAAATAAGGAGAATAATATAGGAGCAGGGAGGAGCTGGTGTCTGAGTCCCTCAGCCTTTCCCCCGGCAGTGCCAGGAGCACTCTGGGAAGTGTAGTTCTCCTTTCCCTGCCGACATCCTCTTCTGGAGGGACGGAAAGCTCTGATTTTCAGCCTGTTCACTCTGTTGCACCAAGCCTGGATGCCCCGTGAAATACCAGAGCAGCCAGCCCTGGGGATGAGGAGCAGGACAGGAGCACGACTCTGGTGAGAGCCTATGTGCTAGGAGAAGGGAGCCCACAGGGCTCCAGCATAGAGGAATCCATGCCAGGCAGTGTCCCTTGGGCTGTCTCCATGCCACCAGCATGGGAACTGAGAGCACTGAAAGGCTCCAGCTGTGGCATGGCTGCTTTACTGTCTGACACCTACCATGCACGAGTGAGCATCCCTGCTCTTCTACCTCCTACGATGGAAATACTCGTTTGGAGAACCTGGTAGAGGGTTCACTATGGAGAATGGACCTGTTCAGGAACCATGCCAAATGGTAGCACAGTACAAGCTCCCTCCCAGAGCCTCAGATGGAAACACAAACCTCAGGGAAAGAGCAAATGCCTCCCTGGCACTATCGATCGCAGCCATGGGCTGTGCGTGCCTCATGCTGAACTTGCAGGGATGATCAATAGTTATTTTTCTCCCCAGCCTTCACCTCACTAATGGGAGCCACAGGCCCTGTCACTTCCCCAGAGCAGCTGGGAGGAGATGACCATGGGTGGGCTGGAGCAGGACCTGCTGCTCTGCATTCTCAGGATTAGAGTGTCCAGGAGCTGTGGTGCTACTGCAGCCTGGGGCTTTGCAACTGGGCACCGGGGAGTGGGTGACTGCTGAGGCCATGGGGGCAGTGGACACTGGTCCCTCGCTGGAATGCTGGTGCTGGGATAGCTGCAATAAGTTGTAAGTAAACGCTTGGGAGCAAAGGTCCCCGGGCTTGTAGTGTGCAGGGAATTTGCTCACTGTGGTGACAGGTTTCACTCTTCATGGCAGTTGGCATGTAATGCAGGGGAAGAGCTCCACAGCTCTTTCTGTGCTGCCACAGGTGCCTGGGAGGATGTACCCACCATATGAGGGTGGGAGAGGGAAGCCCCTGGTGCCAGGGGCCTGGCTGGAGTGCCAGGGGACACAGTCCCATCCTGTTTGGTGGCAGTGCTGCTGATGGTGTCACTGTGGGGGGTTTTCCTGTGCTGGCAGCGGAGGGGGGACTCAAGAGAAGCATAATAATAATCCCCACGTGAAGTATAAGAAAAGAAGCTATTTCAGTATTACCTCCTCCGCTTGGTGAGCCCACAGCCAGGCCTTTATCAGGAGAGAGAAGGCAGATAAATCAGCCAATCCTGTTAGGCAGATGAGCTTATAATCCTCATGTGGCACCAAACCTTTTTGGTTCCTGGTGGATGCTGGGGGCAGGCAGGATGCAGCCTGTCCACAATGCCACCAAATATGGGGCAGAGAGTGACCAACATCAGCTCAGCTGCCTGGACCCCTGTGATGAATTTCTCAGAGACAGCAGCAATTCCCAGGAATTTTCTTTTCTGCTTCTGTGCAGGCAGTATCTGGGAGCTGAACTCCTCCAGTGGAGAAGGGAAAAAAAGAGCAAAGGGAAATTGAGAAGACTGGGGCTTTGATGCCTTTCCCTTTGAACACAGAGGTTTGTAGAGCTGGGCAGTGATGGGCAAGGGGCTCCAGTGTGACAGGAGGGTGCTGCTGGAGGATGAAGCATGGACTGGGGTCCCTTCATCCCACTTGCATTTGGGAAAGCCAAGCCAGGCCTGCTTGTGCCCTCTGTCCTGTTTTGGAGGGCAGGAGTTGCCCTTCATGGCAGACTGCAGAAGATCGATGTGTTTTTGAAGGCAAATTAGAGTTTTTTGCCCTGAAACGGAACAGGCGCCTGCTCCGAATGCCAAGCAGCTCCTTGGAAGGCAGTTTCAAAGCACAAAGGGAAGCGGGACGCAGGAATAGAGCACTCAGCCCCCTCCTACAGCCCTCGGGGATTGCACTGTCCCCTCCTAAAAGTTACAACAGAGAATTAAACATGTACCAAAAAACCTCCCAAGAAGTCTGGCCCATAGTTCTGAGGCTCTGGGTTGTGCCATCCCCCATCATAAAGTCATTGCCTGTTTTGTGGTGGCCAAGGCCACCTGGAGGATCATTCTGGGGGGGTTGCAGCAGTGGCTTTATTTTGCAGTCAGCTGCTGCTGGTGGGACCCACTGTGCTGATGGGACTGGAAGCAGAGAAGTGCAGGGGACCTGTCCCAGGTGTGTTACCAGCTGTAGTCCCCCCTTATTGCTGCATTGCCCCAGCTACCCACAAACTGCTGCAGTGTCAGCCCTGTCCCAAGTCTCCTTATGGAGGTGGTACAGCAGCATCTTATGTGCCCCAAACTGCCACTTTATTCCCAGGGGTCTTGCAGGGAATAGGGTTGGGACCTGCTCAGTCAGCCCCAAAGGGCTCTCTCCACAGATCCTCCCACCTGCCTCTGCCAACAAATGGAGGTGATTTTCATCTCCTTTCATCTGGAAAACCACCGGCAAAAGTCATATAACAACTTCCCTGGCAGCAGGAGCATCGAAGAGATGCATTTGCACATTCACAGCAGGTGGTTCTCTTTGCTGCTCACCAGAGGAGGATTCTCTCTCTTAGGATGCAGAAGAGCACTCGGGAACCCCTATCCCCACAACCCAAACCCAGCTGGGCACAGGGATGTGCAGTGAGGGCAGATGTTATCCACCCTCAATCGCTGCTTCTTTTTCATCCTCCCTCATGCCTGCCCTATGGGAGGCGATAAAAATTAGCCCAGCATCACCCCTAGACAGCAAACATCCCAACTGAGGGGAAAGAGTTCAGAATGGTGGATCCATAGGGATCTATCTCCTTGTACTATGCCTGAACACAATCTCTCCTTGTGGTGAAGATGCCTGAGAGCATCCGTTGATGGAAGCGCCTCTGTCTGGGGATGGGAGCATCATCACAGTGAGGTGGATGCTGATATGGGCTCCTCAGGAGCTGCTGTAAACTCATTCCAGGAGCAAATCGCATTCCCAGCAGCCAAGGACATGTTAGGTCTTAATAAAAATGGTAATTCCCAGCAGATTGAGTTGGAAACAGGGAAAGCAGTTGTTGCTTCCCCTTGCAAGCCTTTGCTGGTGCCCATGGGGAGTGTGGTGATGTCGGAGGAAGCAGAGGGCTGTGCTGAAGGATGCAACTCTATTTGGAAAGTAGGTGCTTGGGGAGCTTCTGCAAAAACCCTAGCTCTTCATGTCCTCAGGGATGGCTCCTTGCCTGCCTGTTCCCTGCCCTGACGCTCACCCGACCCACCCAGCCACGAAAGCCAGAACTGTTTGCTTGCAGTTTCCTAGGAGAGAAATCAACGTTAAAAAAAATTAATTACACACCTGAAAACAAAATCTGGCTGCTCAAGTGCACATCAGGGATAAATGGTGTGCTTCAAATTAGACAATTTACAGCTTGGGTAAGTAATGAAGAAACCCAGCCGGGTGTGAAAGCAGAGGGGGAGGATGACCCTGAGGGGTGTGGAGCTCTTTTTCCCCTGCTCCCCTAATTCTCCAGACCCTGTATCCCTCTGACCTCCTTTTCATTGCTGCTTGTTGAGAAACCTCAATTTGCTCAGCACAGCTGTCTGGAGAAGCTCCTTGTGGCCCCAACCTGGGGAGTTCAGCAGGGATTTTGGATGAGTTTGAGCCCTTCTAGAGCTTGGAGATGGGAATGGCCCTGGAAAATGGGGAAGATGGGGCAGGTAATGGAGCAGAGAGATGTGCCGTGCACCTCGGGGAGAGAGGCGCCATGTGGGACATGCTGTCCCCATGACATCGTGCTGAGCAGAGGTGTCCAGCACGAGGGGGCCTCACTGCACCCCGGTCCCCTTGGCATCCCCCAACCCACACTGGCCTCTGCAGTCCTCTCTGTGCAGTGCGTGGGCGGGCTGGCAGCACGCTGCCGAGGAACGGGCAGCCATCCAGGCTTGCCAGCGAGAAGAAAATAATTTCTTTGCCTTATTTTTCCCTTTACGGTGTCCCAGCCCAGTCTGCAAGTTGCAAGGATTTAAAGGGGCTGTGTCCCAGCGCCATCACCCCGGGGTTAATGGCAGTGGGGATGGTTGATGTGGCTGGATCTGTGCAGTAGAGCTGAGCTCTCCTTTCTGCGTGGGCTGGTGGCTGTGGGTGCTTCTTGACCTGCCTGCGGCAAAGGACCAGCTATGGGGACTATTGCTGCCCTTGGGCAAAGCTAAAGTGTGGACAACACCCCGGAGAGGCAAAGAGACGCCCTGTCCTCCTCGCTCTGCCCACGGGGAAGCTTGGAGCACAGCAGCACCTCAGGAAACCGTAGCAACTGACCCCCACATCCCTACCTCTCTTCTTTGTGCTGCCCACTAGCTCCAGTAAGGGGCAGGATCCTCCCAGGGTCTCCAGTCTGCCGACACGCGGTGGTGCGTGGGGCTGGGACCAGCCTCCCTTCTCCCCTCTCTGCTCAACTCCCACCTCTGCTCAGAGCCGGCTCGGAAACCAGCCAGCTAATGATGCGAGATGCGGAGCAGATGGGGGACCTGACGTTGTACTCCCCAGCAGAGGATTAAGCATGCAAATGGATGTATAGCGACGTGGTGCCTCTTGGCCTCTATCCTTTCCACCCCCACCACACGTATGGCATTTCAATTAACAGCCCCCAGGACCCCCACACACAGCACCCCCAGCCTGGCCTGGAGCCACACGTGGAGGGCAAGGATGGATGGACAGATGGACACAGGGTGGTGGATGGTCCCTGCAGACCTGCCTGTGTGCGGGACGGCACCTCCTTGAATTGTAAACCCCACCATGTCCCTGCATCATAGTGGCAGTCGTGTGGATGAGCTGCATTCACTGCATCGTTTCCTCTGCCTCCTTCTTGCACTCCTTTTGCAGCATCGGTGGGTGCTGCTGCCCTGTGCCCCATTTAAGGGGTTATGCTGTGCAGGGATGTGGAAGTAGGGCTGGGAATGGGACCCAGGTGCCACAGTTGCCCGGCTGTGCTGATTTCAGGGGCACGGCCAGGTGTTACAGAGGGGATGATGTAAGATGCAAGATGCTGGCAGAGCTGCTTGTGCCCTAGGGAACACCAGGAGGCAGTGGTTTAGCTCCTGCAATGCCCGTGACCACTTCTCAGCCTCAGAAATGCTCTAAAATTTGAGCTAGCAGAGGCAGGACAGTCTAACTGACTCCTACTCCACCTCCAAAACCTATGGAGTGCTGGAAGGTGCAGGGAGAGTTAGGGCTTCACAATACATGACCCTACCATGTACCCCAACAGGACCGGAGCAGCCCCAGTGGAGACCAGTTCAGCTGGGAGCAGGAGCAGACAGAATGCCCTGCTTCAGCCCAGCCCTGCAGCTGTAAAACCAGCCTCCCACTAAGGAGATGCAAAATCTCCCCTTTCTAGCATGGGAGTGAAACTGTCTCCACCTGCAGCATTGCTCCATCAGACCATCTCTGCCACCACAGCAGTCGGTGCAAGGCCGTTATCTCTAATGCCTGGGAGCAGGAAAGAGATTAATATTCATCACAAGGGAGTGGAGCATATGGAATATGAATAATGCTAATTGTGTCTGTATAGATTTAGTGTAAGAAGCTTCCATGCATTAAGGAGGGAGGGAAATTAGTTCTTCTCTGAACCGTTTCAGACTCATTTGTGGCAAAGGAGTGCCTTCCTGCCTGCCTGCCTGCCTGCCTGCGGATTTAGGAGGCAGGGGTGAGGATAAAACTTGTGTCTCGTGCCTGAGTGAGGGAGAGGCTTGGGATGCAGGGTGGCTGCATGGGTGAGCACATGCACTCTCTGCCTCTCAAAAAACAGTAATGGAGCAAACTTGATCACTGCAGATGCCAAGGAGGAAAGAGGGCTGGCTGCAGCAATGTGAACCCCATAACCATGGGCTGCTGCAGCCAAAGGCCCCCCCCACTGCCATCCTGCCAACATTGGAGGCAGCTCTGAGCCTGCCCTGCCTGGGAGGGTTTTCCATGCATGTTGCCTCAGTGGGCTCCTGGTCCCTGGGGCCAAGATGTAGTAGTGTGGGGCTGGCAGGTACACCCTGCTCCTGCCCTAGTTGAGTTTACCTGCCCCCAGGTGCAGGCAGATGCTGCTTATGGCAGGCAGGGAGCTGGCAGGAGGCAGTGCCCTGTGCGTGGGGGGCTGGAGTGGTAACAAGGCGCTGGGGGCAAGAAAATTTCATGCCTTAAATACTCATCCCATCTGCCTTCTGGGGACAAGGGTTGGTGCCCGGTTTTAATTGAATCAGCTCATGGCTTTAATGAGGTGAAGTGGAGAAGGCTGATTTGCTCAGTCAGGCAGGGGGAGCAGGCTGGGCACTGCAGGTCCAGGGCCTCAGCAGAGCTCCCTCACCCCTCCCCAGGCCCAGACGAGCGTGTCCCCTTCTCATGTGTCATGGGTTGATACGTGGCAGTGTCACCTCAGTCACAGGGGACCAGTAAGAGCAGCAGGATCAGGGTCCCCTCCCTGCAGTGCGCACTGCTGAGCTTCCTCCGTGTTTCTCAGTGCTGCAGAGGGGGTCCAGACTGGATACCCCTCCTCTGCTCTACTCCCCAGAGATGGTCCTATGGCAGTGGGGAGTTCAAGAAGGGCTTAGTAATCCCTCTCCTGAGGCCTAGAGTTCGCCAGGGAGATTTTGTACCCCTAGGAGAGAATGGAAAACACCTGGGGTCCGGCTGCTTCCTGAGATGTTTTCTGGCATTCCTGCAGCTGCAGTGTTTGGATGCTCCATGTCTTTCCTGGTGCTTTCCAGGGCCAGCAGCTACAATTGTCTCAGGTTTGACCACTGCTCTCTTCCTTCCCTCCCCTCCCTTCACTGAGAATGTGGGATTCCTTTTTCTGCACTTTGATCTCTCCAATTTTTAGCTCATTCTGTCTGCTTTATAGGCACTAATCCCTCTGCAGGCACTGGGGAGAATCCACCTACACTCCATGCAGTCTTAAGTCTTATTGTGTAAACAAAATCTCAAACACGAAATCCTTAATCCTTAATGGTTGGAGCCTCTGATACCTCTTCCCCCGTGTCCTGCCCGATGGAAGCTGTAAGAGGGGGAAGATCTCTGCCATGTTTGCTCCCATCCTCAGCCTCAGCATGGATTAAACATCTGTACATTCCTTTAACCTTGTTTTTTTTCCTTTTTTCCCAGCGGTCCACCCTGGTGAGCTGCCCCCAGCCCCCTGCCTGCTCCATTGCATTTGTTCAGTTTAGGGGATCAAACTGGGTGACATTTGGAGTTGGGATATTTAAAATGCAAATTTCCCCTTGATAGATAAGTGGAATTTGCTTGCTCTTATGAAGAGAACCTCTGGGGAGAGCTGAGCACTGCGGCCAGCCTGCTCTGAATGTGAAATCCAGCTGGGGGGAATCCCTGCCTCCTCCCAGCCTGGCACTTCTGGGCAAACACTGGTGCAATAACCACCCTCATGATCATGAAGGTGTCCAGATTCCCCTCAAAGACAGCGAGAGGTAAGAGCTGCGGGAACGGCAGGGAAATCTGTGGTGTTTCTGGGTTACTGCCAGGGAGGGAGAAATCTCGGTGGCCGCTCGTGTAATCCCAGAATTGATGATTTCTTCCTCTGCACCCGGGGTGTTGCTGATGTATCATTGTCTCTCCCTCCCAGCTCAGAAATTAAAGCTTTCACCACTTTTCTTGCTGCAGAGGAGCAAATGCCTGTCTGAGAGAGAGATTTACACTTTGCTTTCCCTTCTGGAAATGGAGCGTGATTTTCCAGTGACTGCAGATGCTGGGCCTGTCCTGATGCATTGAGACGAGATGTCAGGTGGGGGGGAAGAAGGAACACCCCACCCATCTACCTTCCCACCCTGCTTCATCAAACCAGGTGGGTTTACACCCCAAAGGCTTTGTCTTAGAGGGCTGCAGTCCTGCATTACTCCCTCTGCACTCCCATATGCTTTGTGTCCCACTCTTTCCCCCACCCAGTGCAAGCTCCAGGCTGGGCTGATTCACCTCCTGGCATGGCTGTACTTGAAACCTGCTAAACCCCCACAAAGGGAGGAGAAGTGAAGCATCTTTAGGGAAAAACATTCGATTTGCTGCCAACCTCTTCCAGGATGCAACTGCAGACACAAGACTGCAGCTGTTTTATGGGATGGGGGGGGCCAGGGGGTGCATAAACTACAGCAAGGCTGGGATTGAGAGGAGCAGCCCCGGGCTGGAGAGCCCTGGGAGGGCTGGGAGTTCACCAGTCCTGGACCCTTTCGTGGGCAGCAGCTTCTTCCTTGCCTACCCGTCGCCCCCACTCACTCAGCAACAATTTAAAGCAAAGGGGAAAAACATAAAGCAGAAAAAGTTCAGGCAGCTCTCTGAGCTGGTCCCAGGCTCCTGTAGAGGCTGGGGGCTTCCTACAAACCATGATGCGCTGAGGAATATCTGGAGCGTCATAAATATACTCTGGGAATGAAGGAATAGGGATTTGAATTTCAACTTTGATGCATAATGTGCTTTCTCTAAAAAAACCAGCCTTCTTGGCAAGGACCAGACAACTTCACACTAAATCTCCTGCAGGAGCGTGTTGCCAGTTGCAGAGACAAAACCTCAATGAAACACAATTATCTTCCACTTGGATTAGCCAAACTCGCCCCTCTCCTCCCACCCAGCCACCCTGGCCCGGCAGTGGCATGGGGATCACTCGGTGCCAACCCTCTGTGTCCCCAGCCCTGCTGGGTGCGGGACGGCTCTGCCTCCGGGGGAGGATAACCTTCTCTTCACGGCTAAGGGGAACTGACAAGTGATGAATACACGAAAGCCGGAGCGCTGCAGGGCAGCCCCTGCCATCGCACTGAGGACGGCGGCTCATCACGGCTGCTTTGCTGCGGTTCTCTGGGATTTGGAGACTGGTGGGAAGCCTGAGGCGGGGTCTCCATGTTGTCCCCTACGGTCCAGCCAGCCCGGGGCTGGGGTATGGCACTGCTGCCTCCCTTCCTTGCTCAGTCCCAAAGGAATGAGGAGCACACAGAGGGGACCTGCCAGCAGCAAATGTTGCTGAGAGATTTTTTTCTGTAGGCAGGAATATCTTGAATATTTTTTAAAGTTTTTTTTTAGCTGGGATTTTTTTTTGGTCTTGGAGTTTTTAGGCTTAAGCATCGTTCATGGTGGCAGTTTCTCACCCCTGTTTGCCTCTGACTCCCTGGGTATCACTCTGAGCCCAGACATGTGTCAGCCTCACTTGTGCCCCAGGCACTTTTCGGAGCAGGCTCCCACCTCCAGTCTGGGTCATAGTGCCCCAGAGCCAGGCTGGCAGGGACACATAATGAAAGAGGTAGGAAAAACGCCTTCGAGCCATCCCAGGGACACGAGCACTCCCCAGGCCCTGCAGCTTTTGCCCTGCCGGGAGGCAGCTGACAGTGGCAACAAGAGATGCTGGCAGGGCTCTAAGGGGAAACCAGCCTGCTAATTAAGAGCTTAATTACCCAGTAACGAATGGTGGACTTAGCTCAGCCTTGAAGCAGGCCAAGCGAGAGAAGTGCCCTCAGGGAGGGCCGGGGGAGGCGAACCAAGGGCAGGCTTTGCCTTCTGCTGTATTTTCAAATATGTACGAGATCTTTGCATGGAGAGACCAGAATCCTACAACGCCCTTGGTACCTGTGTCCCTGCTGTTTTCCAAGGTGCTGGTGGGAGGACATGGGATGGGGATGACTTCTCCCTCCAACAGTACAACAAATCCAGGGAAGGGGTGGACTGTGGGGAGGGATTTCTGCTGGTGGAGGAGGGAGGGAGGGGGAGTTCGTGAGCTGGAAAGGGAGAAGCATTTCTTTGGCTTGGTGTGTTTTGCTGCAGAAAGGCGGTTTCAGCTCCAAGGGTAAGGGAAATGAAACAGAAAAATGCTTCCTATTAAGCAAAAGGGATAGAGAGCTGTGCATAACAGTGATGTCTGCAGGGGCTTCTCACTCCGCATTTCCATCCAATGCGGCCTCGAGCCAGTACCTGGAGGGAGCCGTGCTACGGCGAGATGGGACGAAGGGGATGAGCTCCCAGCCCTGAAGCTCTGGGATGGGGACAGCCACGTCTGACCCCACAGATGATGGGCAGTGCCTGGGGAGAGGACGGGTGGATGCCTCCACACAGATCCCTGTGATGATCCCTGTGCTTCCCTGGGCAGATCCTGTGAGGACTGAGACAGGGGTGTAAGTAGCCCCTGGAGAGAGTTTGGTCAATGCCCATAGCTAGCTTTGAGGGTTTCCTGACTGCTGGGACACGGGCAGTGCCTGCACATCCCCTTGCCCTGCATATATCCACATGGACCAAGCAAACATCTCTATCAGAGACACTGAACGCAGGAAGCACCCCGACCCCAGGGCTTGGCTGCAGTTCTTCATCAGAAGATGCTCTTTTCCTTTGCTCTTAGATTTTTTAAAAGCCCAAGTAGACCCAACGGTTGTGTGGCAGGAAGAAAAATATTCATTCCGGAGCTTTCCCAAGTAGTTCATCCTTTGAGAAATTAATTATCAGCACTGGCACTGCATTTAATCAGCATCAGTCCTTGTGCGCATGGGGTCAGAGGGTGTTGCTGCCTCTGCCTCCAGCGGCTCTGGGTTCCTACCGACAGGGAGGAGATCTGCTGCTGTCACTGGGTTGGAAGCTGTGATCAGGGAGAGCAGATCCGGCTAGGAGTGTGAAGTCCCAACAGCTGTGCAAACACCCTCGGGGCAGAAGCACCTGCCAGCCATGCCCAGGGCAGGTGGCTGGGCTGCGATGGGACAGCTCCAGTGCTGAGAGCGGTTTAGACACCCACAGAGGAGTCCCAGAGTGCTTATTGGGCTGGGAGCAGGAACACAGCCCAGGAGACAGGAGTCTGCAACTCCATCCTGCATCGAGCAGAGAAAACTCACGCAGATAGCATGCAAATATGTGTGTGTGCATGTATGCGGCACACTAGGAAGGCTGATGTTGCAGTGTCTGTTTGCTGGGGGACATAGGGGCATCTGTTCCAGCAGAGCTGCTCTGGCAGCCGTTTCCCTGACAAATGGTGTTTGGTTTGGTGGTAGAGCCTTAATGAAAGTGGTGCCGGCTGCAGGCGCAGGGAGGGGAGTGCCTGCCTGAAGGATGCTCTGGGGGAGAAAGGAGAAGAAAAATGACAAAAGGACGTTGGACACAGCCCTTGGCGATGGCCAGATGGTTCCTCACAGGACTCACGTCTTCTTGCCTCACTGGGGGCACCCAGATGTCATCAGCTAGCTCTGCATGGTCTTAGGCATTACTGGTGGGGGAGAGAGTCTGAGGGTGCCCTTCAGCCTGTTTTCTGGATATGAGAAGATGCTTGCTGGTGTACAGGCTCATGCTATGCTGGGTGTGTGTTCTGGGGCTGTGCAGCTTCTGAGCTGGAGGGCAGAAGCTGGAGGTGGTGCCTGTGTGCAGCCATTGCTGAGGCTGGCTCGGGTGACGTGATGCTCTCTGGACATCTCTGTTATGCGGCACCAGCAGCTACAGGTGCAACAGTGTCACCCGCCCCAGTGCCTGGGAGACTCTGAAGCCGTGGGTCTAGCAGGGCCTCAGCTAAGAGTGGACCTTTTGGAGATGAGGGATGATGAGAGGTTTTGAGGACCGCTGGGACTGTTGTCCTGGAGAAGCTGACGGTCCCTTGGTATGGGGACATGTTTCTGTCATACTTGTGCCCTCTAGTGGCTTTGTCCTCTCTCCAGTCCTGTGGCCACCATTCCAGTGCCATGACCATGCTTTTGGTCCCTTGGCCACCATCCTATGGCCAGGGTCAGCCTTGCCCTGTGCCTTCAGCACTGCCAACGTTGGCATTGATGGCAGTGGAGAAATGCTGGGCAAGAAGGGCTTGGGTCAGGCCAGGAAGGCACCTCAGCACTGCCTGATGCTTTCCCCCTGATCATCTCCTTCAGGCTGAAAGGGAGTGCTTATCCTTGTTTTCAAGATGAGTTGACATGGAAATGTAATTTTTAGATCTGGGGGGAGACAATGGATTCCAAAACCTTTCTAGAGTCTTGATTCCCCAGCCGAAACTGTTGGCTGAGTGACTACAAAATGTATTTTATTCCAGAAAATCCAGTCTTGAGATTTCTAACACAAAGTTTCTCATTTTTGACTGCTCGAGGCTGTTCTCTACCTGTTTCCTTTGTGTTTAATCACATGACAGCCTGAAAAAAAACACAACACACTTTTTTCTCATTCTACTGATGTTTCTCTTTTATCTAAAAGAAATAAAGCGCTCCTTTGCCTCTGGCCCATGGCAGCCACCACACCTCAGCTTTGCTCCCCGGGGATGGGATGCCTGGATGCCCTGCAGCTGCTCCTGCCTCTTATGTGTTTCTTTTCTTCCCCACGTCTCCTGTGTGCACATTTTTGGATCCTACCCAGAGCTGCGGCAAGGATGGGAAAGATGGGTTGGTGGGAGAAGCCGAGGCAGACACCATGGGTCCCTGGGGTGGCTGGTGGAGTAGAATGAGGACAGAGTCCCATACACAGGGCAGTGTGAGCTCCTGTGTCCCCTGCAGGGATAGGGGAATGGGGGTGTCCCCATCCTTGGCAGCCATCCCTGCCTGTTCTCCCTCCACTAGCAGGGGGATATTTCCTATCTGAGAGAGCAGATGTTGGTTAGGAGCTTCCTAAGCAGTTTCTCTTCCCTCCCAGAATTGCTGCTTGGAGAGAGAATTAAATTCCCTTTTGTTGTCAGTTTAGAGGAGAACAAAACCAAATGTCACCTGGAGAAATTCTTGCTGCTGCACTCCCAGGGGATGGAACTGCTGCCTCAGGACCAGGATTAGCCCATCACTGAGAAAGCTGATGGTCCCTAAAGGGATTAGACAGATGATCGATGCTGGGATTAGCTTGTATGGTGGCTGTGGTCACAGCAGGGACCCGGAGCAGCAGCTCTGTGCTTGCACTGAGCCAACCCACCCCCAACGCATCTGGGCTGGTCCGTGAGCTGTGTCAGGCTGGAGAGGGGCTGTGGACAATGGCACTGCTGCTGGCACTGCCACCGGCACTGCCACAGATGTTCCACTTTTTTGATTTCTCCTTCTTCCAGCCTCGTTAGTATTGAAATTAAAAGCAAGTATCTGTGAATTGGTAGCTGTTCTCCAAGACCCTAATTAGCAAATCTCTTTATCCCCTGGGGCTGCAATCTAATAATAAAAAAAACCCAACAAAAAAACCCAACAAAAAAACCGACCCAGCACCCAAACAAGCCCCAAACCTTGTTTGATGGATTGGGAGTGCTACTGGAACAGTAGGGAGCGGGCTCTTCCTGCTTAGTATGGTAATTAAACACTTCAATTGCAATTATTTTTGCAATTAGATAAGTCTCTAATTGTTATCATAGGTGGCAGAGGTTTGGATGTGTGTTTGCCGGTTCTTCCTCCCTGAGCTGGAAGTGGAGCATGGATGCTACAGGCGATTCAGGCCTGCTCCTGCGTGGTTTCTTTGGGGAAGACAAGTTCTCCGTGTGCTCATCTGCAAGGACTCGGCTCCTGCTGCTTTGTAAAGGTGCTGACAAGGCAATTTCTCCATCTGCTGTGAGGAGCTCAGCCCAGGGGTCTTGTAGCTCATTATCCCAAGGCCATGTGAGGGAGGACTAGGAAGTGACATTGCCTGCTGGGGCATCACCTTGCTGAGGATGCTTCCTTGCTCACTGATGCTTTGGTGGGGCTTGGCAGTGCCCTGGTTGGGTGCTGGGGGGCATTGGGGCTGTAACACCCCAAGTCCCTCAGCCTTCCTTGCTCTTTGGAAGCCATTTGCTGTGTGTAGCCACTAATCGCTGGGAGAAGGGTGAAACCCACAGATGTGCCAATGGCAGGTGCTGACACTCAGGGGTGGTGCTGTAGTGGCTCGGGCGGGGTGTGCTGTGCTGGGTCGGGGAGCCCTGTCCCCGCCGTGGGTGATGCCCGTGGGTGGTGCCGGCGGACAGGTCCGTGCTCGCAGCAAGCAGGGGGAGCTCCGAGCCTGCGCTGCTGCCGCGCTGGGTCCGCGCCTGGGGAGCCTCGGGATGTCCCCTGTTCCCTCCTGGGGTGTCCCCTGCTCCCCAGGCCCGGACACTCACCCCGTGAGTGTCGCACCCCGATCTTGCCCCGTGCTGGGAGCCCCGTCTAGGCACCCCTCCCACCGGGAACTGCCCAGACCTCGGGGTGGGGGTGTCCCGGGGCAGCTGGAGGTGAAAACAAGACCGAGCTCTGTCCTCGCCCGTGCCCTCTCCGGGGCAGAGCTGCGGCGCACACGGAACCAGCTGCTCTGGGGGCTCAGCTCCCTTTCCGGAGGATCCTGCAAATAGGCTCTTCTTGTGCCCTGGGGATGCTGAGGGGTGCAGGATAAGCACGCTGTATCCAGAGTGGTGGCAGTCAGACGTATTTCAGGAGGAAAACTCTTGTCTCATTGTGCAGCAGTGTGGGGATCTTTGTCCACATCCTACCTGGTCCTTGCTGCCTGCTGCCCCAACTTGTCTCCTTTTTCCCATCAGCTCAGGGACCAGGGAGGGATCATCTGGCTGGTCCCATGGGACAAGATACTCTCTAGGGGGTTCCAGCCTTGCCGAAGGTGGCTGTGACTTGTGTCCTGGGGCCTTGCGCTTTGTGTGGCCAGGCTCAGTTGCAGTAGAGGGATGGGGATGGGACAGCAGGGTATAGGGAGACAAGGAGACTCTTCCCAGGACAAACCACACCCAAAGAAATCAAGCATCTCATTTTCCTTCTCCCTTAAACATATTTTTATACCATTGATGATTTCTGCACAGGCTCAGTGCAGAAATACTCTCTTTTGGCAGTCTGAGCGTTGAGCTGCTGGGGAAGGCAAAGGCCAGGGCAAGCCCTGGCTGCTTAGTGTCTCCCCATGGCCCAACAGGCTCTAGGGCCCCTGTTTGCCTCACAGTGGGGCTGGGACAGGGCATGTGAATCGAGGACAGCCCCAGAAATGCCAAAATCTCCCTAGTCTGGGAGGCAGTTTTGCCCCAGCACCGATGTTGAGGGGCTCGTATGTCCTGTGCATGGACATCCAGCACTTGTGTTTGCCAATGTCTGTCGTGCTGAGCCCTCCTACCATATCACACCCCATCTACCAGGACCCCTGCCCCCTCTGAGGGGTGGATACATCCCTTGGACAGTGTACCAGGGAAGGTAATGCCTGTGTTTCCCTTCTCCGTCCTAGGCTGGTCTGTCTGGCACCAAGACCTCAAATGCAGCCCCTTTTCTTCCCCACCCGGTGCCCTTGCAGCCTGACCTACTGCCATGGGTCTGGGGAGGGTACACCCATTCCAGCCCTGCCAGGGGCATATGTTGACTCCTGACTCAGCTCCTGTGCCTGCTGGTGTGAAGCTTGATGCTGGAAGTGTCGCTGCCCTAACAGGGCAGGGGACAGGCTCTTCTGCAGCTCCTCCAAGGGCTTCAAACACACCACCGTCCTGAGAAGAAACCTGGGTGGGCAGAGGCCTCTCCAGCAGTGTTTCGGGATGGAGCAAATGCTGCTTGCCAGAGCAGGGATCCTGCAGAGGAACAGAGAGAGTAATCAATGGCTTGCAGGATGCAGATGGTTCCATTTCCCTCCCGCTTTCCTGCTCCCCAGTGTAAGGGATGCTGCATCAAGCACCCGCTGTGCCTGGGAGGGACCGTGATGTGATGCTGGGAGGATGCTTTTAGCAGAGCACAACTAAATGCTGAGTGCTGACATTTGAGCAGAGCTGAGCAGGCTTGCATCACCTCAAGACCCATCATCTAACACCCCTCTGAGTAATATAATTTTGCTTTGTGGCTTTCTCTGCCTGTTCTTTCTGTCCCTTGGGCCAGCCAGCAGCAGTGGCTTGTTGCATCTGTACATAGATGGATAAAAGTGCTCAGCATCTCCTATGACCCCTCTTCCTGTTACTACATGTGGGTGAGGGAGTTTTTGGGTGGGTATCCTGCAAGAGATGACATTTCCTGTCCTCACCCCCCATGACACAGAGGGGAAATCTGTGCCCACATCAAGGCCTCAGGTTTCCTGCAAACCTCTCCCTCAGACCTTTGCTTCATTCTGCTGACTAGATTAGCAGTCTCTCAGGAGTTGGCTGGTATTTTGCCTTTACTTTGTGGAAACTACATGTGTTTTGGGACATATGCACAGCTCAGAGAGGGAAAGCATGAAGCAGAAGAGCCAGAATTGGTGTCCCCTCTGCCTCTGCTGTTGGGCAATGACAGCAGCAGAGATGACTCTGCCTTGTGTCTGAACTGCCCGGGGGTGAGTGCTGTGCCTGCCCCAGGGATCTTCACTGTGTGCTTTGTGGTTTCCAGCCTCGGAGGTTCATTCTCTTCCTTCCTGCAGGGCAGCACGGATGCCACCCCAGGGAGCAGCATTTGCAGCTTCCAAGCCTCTGGTTCTGCTTCTGGTGATGGGAGTGGCATTTCCAAGGTGATTCACAGGGAATGCCTCCAAGAAGCGAAGGCTGATGCTGTGCCTCAGGGCAGGGGGGCCCTGTGCTCCAGCTCCCTCCAAGCTGCATGTGTGGACAGACAGCACTGGCTCCTGCCATTGCTGAGACCTTGACTAAGGTTAGAAGTGCACAGTGTACAGCAGGGACAAAGTGTACCCAGCTTCCAGCACGTGAGTGACTATATTTTGCATCCCCAAGGCACAGTCAATACAGAGAGCCCAGGTTATCAGCATGAAACATTGGAGGGAGAGCATGTGGAGGTCAGGGTGACCTTGTCTGGCTCTTCCTGAGAAGGGCTGCATACAGTGGCTCTTTGGAGCTGAGAGGCATCCCTGTGCGTGGCAGCTGTGGCCTCCAGCCCAGCACCACTGGGAGAGAGCAGCAATGCCCGATGCAGCATCAGCTCTTCACCTCAGGAGCCCTGCCAGCATCTCCGCCAAAGCTGCTGGCAATTTATGTGGATGTAGGCTTGCATGAAAATGAAGTGTGCTGGAAATCCACAATCTGAATGCAGCTGCCTCTGCAGTGTGTGAGGGACAGGCAGGATGCAGCATTTTCCAGGGCATTGCAGGGTGGTTCTGTAAGCCCAAGCCTCCAGGGCAGCTGGGGAGTACCCAGTTCTGTGCTTGTCCCCTGGGCTTGGTACTGGGTTTGGAGAGCAAATGGTGCTGGACAAAGGAGTGAGGATGCAACTCTGATGGTGTTGCCCTCTGCACCAGGTACCATCAGCATGGGATGGCTGGAGCAGGGAAAATGCAGCAGATGCCACAACAGGGAGAGCTGTGTCTCCCTCACTTGCACCCAGTGACCTCAGCCCTGTACTCACCCTGCAGCCTTTGCCTCTGCCATTGAGTTTCGTACTGGGGAAAGCTGAGTGTTGTCCTTCAACCTCACACACAGGACTTTGGAAGAGGGCAGCCAGGAGTTGAAGGCTGTGAGATATGGGTCCTAGGGCAGCAGGCTGGCTGAGACTCACGGGAGAGCTCTGGTGCTGGAAAGAGTTAAATTGCACATGAAGACAAAACAAAAAAAAGAGAAAATAAATGGACCGGTCCATCAGTGCCAGCCTGGTAAAGCCTGGCTTTGCTCTGTGAAGTACCAGGTAGTGCCTGCCTGGTGTCTGCCCCCTGAGGCTGGCAGCTGTGGCAGGGACATTGTAACTGGGACAGTGACCCTTTCTATGGGAACTGGCTTCTCCTCTGCCCATATATTGTGGCTACAGTCCTGCCCCAAGCTGCCCTGACCACAGCTGACATATGCAAGAAGAGTCTCTTCCTCAGCTCCAGCGTTTTCTGCCCAAATAGTCCTTCTTTCAGGTTTTTGATCTCTCTGGACCTCAGGGACTGGTCTCACAGCCTATAGACATGAGCATGCTGAGCACCAGGTCTCTTCTAAACACTGTCCCACTGCACTGAAGCAGGTTCTTGAGGTCCATCAGTGCTTTTATTTGTTTTGTGTGAAATGGAATGCCTTCCCCTGGTGCCCAGTGGGGAGATGGAAGCAGCTGTGTTCCCTTGCACCTCTGCTTGGCCCTTCCTTTTCCATCCTATCTGGTTCTCACTCATGGAAATGCCTCCAGCCCTTTAACGGCTCCTGTGGTTTTTGATTATCTGCCCTGCTCAAGACACTCCTGAGACTGGCTGCAGTTCTCCAGTATTCCTATTCTTGTTTATTGGTCTTTTCTCTATACTTCATCACTGAAAAGAACATTCTTATTAAGGGCAATGGTTCAAAATTCTACCAGTTGTGTTTTCTCTAGAATGATCCTGTGGAGCTGCTTTAAGCAGAGCCCTTCTGAGCTCTGGGCCTTCCTATTTGGAGGGATATGAGTTTGTAGAATGATTCATGTTGTTCTTTTCCTATGAATGTGACCAGGGCAGATGAATGGGAAGACTATGTAAAAGAGAAGAGGGGAGAAAAACCAGTTTGGTTTGTGCTTGGAGTGAAATTGACTGCCAGGTTTTTGGCTGTGCAGATGAGAGGGCTAAGAAGAGAAGGAGAGAAAGTAAAAGCAGTAACTGATCATTTGATACTTGAGAAACTCATATCTGATTGTGAGTGGGAACCACAATGGTGGTGGTGTGTAGGATGGGAGAGAGTTCTCTGCACTTAGAAAAGTCAAGAAACATCCCCATGCCTGAGTCTTCTTTCTGGGAAACCAGGGGAAGAATCTTTTCTACCCAGAAAAGCTGGGAGGGGGAAAGCCAGGAAGTCAGTGACCCTGACCTCTGTCCAGGGAACAGAAACTCATTTTTCTTCCCCTTTTATCTCTCCATCTTGTTACTTTCCCTTTGTGATAAGGAAGCATTTTGAGAAGTTGTTGACACCTGCTTTCTCTTCTCTCTCTTGGCTGCTAGAGAAGTCCCAACAGCCTGTTTCCCATCACCAGTTCTCCCAGTTCAGCTGCAGAGCCCTGGTGATGAGCCCTAATTTGCCCAGGGGCTCATTTTCATGTGAGTAAACAGGGCAGCTCTCTTTGTGTTTGAAGAAACATCTCCACCATGCCAGACATATGTTTTCCATGTGTATTTATATGCAACTTATACTTACCAAATGCTATACCTTTGGAGTCTTTGTTCATTCCTTGGAAACAGAAAAGGCAGCCCCAGAACCTGCATTCTTGTATTTGTTCAAATTCATTCCTCTGTATCTCCCCTGCTGCCCCTCTCTTTTGAGCAAAGTCACATTGGAGCCCCAAGGGAGGCATGATGCTGGCTGAGCCTTTTGGATAGCCCTGAACTTTGGTTCACCTCCCTACGTTCTTCTTTCAGTGGCTTGAGACTGTGTTTCTGGGGCAGGATCAAGGGCACGTGCTGCAGGAGAGCATAAGTGTGGCTTCCTTGCTGGCACACTGAGAACAGAGAATCAAAGGACTCCTTATCTATGGATGGAAAGTTTCTGGGCTGCTTATCAGGCACTGCTTAGAGGTTAGATTAGTCTCAGGAGCAGCAGTTTGACAGCATGCTTCTCCACTCTCCTTGTGCTTTTCTGAGTGAACACCTTGGAGTGAGGCAGTGTGGAGGATGGCCAGGGAGAGGACTGGTGGCAGAGCCTGGCACAGAACCCTGCACCCTTCCTGCTTCCTGGCTGCACCCTCACCCCTTGGTAGAGCTGAACCTTGTGACCTGCTTGGGATGATGCTGAGGGAATTTTTGGCTCTAACATTACATGGGTATTTGTATTTCTGAAAACATTTTCCAGCCTAATTTTGGGTACTACTGCTCCTTTCCAGAGATGAGAATGGAACTTGCTGTTGGCTGAATTCACTGCTCATACAAACTGATGGCTGAAATGCTGAAGGTGCGTGCTTGGCTGGAAAGGGATATGGCTAAGTTGCTCTGCAGGGATCTGTGGACTCAGATCTTGGTTCCTGCAGGGATTCTGAGCCTGGTTGCAGGTGCTCCAACTCTGCGCCCCAGGACTACTAATTCCTGCTTGCCCCTCTGTGAAGAGCGGTCACCTTCCTTAGCCCCTGCAGCTCTGTTTTGTGCCCAGACTTTGCTGGCTGTTTGCTTTTGGGACATGGCTGTATTTTGGGAGCAGCCTCAGCTAATGGCTGCACCTTATTCTGTACAGCGAGTTCTGATGGCAAAACTATCCCATTACCCAGCAAAGCCAGGGAACATTTTGTGCTCCCTGTGAATGGTGGCAATTGCAGGGGAGGCCAGCCATGTGGGAAGCTGGAGTAGCTGGATCTGTGCTGCCAGTATGGAGGGATGCAAGCCCTATGGGCACTGATCAATTTCTGAGTGGCTGCAAAAAGGATCCTGGGCAAAGATCTCCTGCTGGGGCACCTGCTTACTGCTTAAAAGCTCGTGGATGAAGTGTTGTTCGTACATTTGCCTTCCTCTCTGGGGACAGACCTACTATCAAAGCCCCATGTTTAGGAAGGCTCTTACCTCGTGAGGGCTCCATCGGTCAGTAGGATCCCCTTCTCATTCCTCATCTCCAGTTTCAGGGGTTTACCCTCCTGCTTGCCCTGGCTCTGCCTGCCCCTGGATTGGGCCTTCTGGAGGCAAGGCAAGCAGGAACTCCTGAGGCCTCCTGTCCTCCAGCAGTGCAGCAAGTGCTTATATGCCACTCGGAAATCCCTGTTGAGTGTCCCATAGAGGATGGGGTTCAGGGCTGAGTTGACATAGCCCAACCAGAGAACAACAGACATGGGTGTCCCTTTCACCTTGTTGTCGCCCCACATCCCTCGGTATGTGAACACAGTGAAATAGGGGAACCAGCACATGATGAACGCTCCCAACACCACTGCCAGTGTCACGGTGGCTTTGTGCTCTTTCACCATGGGTGACATAGGGGTGTTGCACCACCTGTGGTTAATCCTCTTGGCTTGCTCCCTTGCTATCTTGAGTATCCGGTAGTAGGTGATGCACATGATGACCAAAGGGATGTAGAAAGTGAGCAAGGCATCCACTAGCCCGTACACAGGGTTCACCTCAAGAGTGCACTCCTTGTTGCAGATGGAGATTGTATTTTGGATTGCTGTCCCATTGGTGTTCCAGCCCAGATGGATGGGTAGGAAGGAGACCATCAGTGAAACAATCCAAATAACAACCAAACCCACAGCCACCCGAGAAGGAGTGACCAGCTGGCCGTAGCGGAGTGGAGTGGTGACGGCAAAGTAGCGGTCCAGGCTGATCATGAAGAGGTTGAGGATGGAAGCCGTGCACAGCATGACGTCCAGGCTGGTGTAAATGTTGCACAAAGTGCTGCCAAAGGGCCACTCTTTGGTGAGTTCATAAAAGGCAGAGAATGGCAGCACCAGGAGGCCCAGCAGCAGGTCAGTGATGGCCAAGGAGACGATGATGTAGTTCGTCAAGCTGCGGAGCCGGCGGTCAAGGGTGACAGCCAGGCAGACAATGATGTTACCACAGAGAGTGATCACGATGAGCATGATGAGGCAGGATCCAACCAGCAGCTGCAGGGGAAAGTCCATCCTTTTTTCAGGGCTGGTATGGTTGTAACATGGATCCATGGTGTAGCTGCATAGATGGAGCAGTCCTGCCCTCACCAGCTCTGAAGCTACTTGGAGTGAACTTCTATCAGGCAGGCCTAGGGACCTACCTAAAGTGACCTTTGGTCTACAGTGACCCTGGATAACATTGCAGAGTTACTTTATATGCTCAGCTCCTGTGGGCTCTCATACACTCTGCATGTTTGGTGAGCAGTGAGCAGCAGCAGTGCTTCAGCAGGGACAGAGCTTTGCCTCCTCCTGAGGACAACCTGCAAAGAAAGTGTCTGGTGAGGCACTGGCACAGGCTGCCCAGAGAA
This sequence comes from Serilophus lunatus, assembly GCA_013399895.1. Lineage (NCBI taxonomy): Eukaryota > Metazoa > Chordata > Aves > Passeriformes > Eurylaimidae > Serilophus > Serilophus lunatus. The sequence goes on along the minus strand of VXBA01001893.1, from coordinate 2,802,753 downwards.
GTTGTGGATATCTCATTCCTGGAAGTGTTTAAGACCAGGTTGGATGAGGCCCTGAGAAACCTTGTCTTGTGGAAGATGTCTCTGCCCATGGTAGGGGGTTGGAACCAGATGGTCTGTTAGGTTTCTTCCAACACAAACCTATCAGTGACACTATGAAAGCACCAAGTCAGAGTTGCAGTGGGCAAAGATTCTTTGAGCTGTGCCTCAAACCCCTCAAGAATCAGGGTGTCTGCACTACCCTGGCTGCATCAGCCCACTTAAATTGGAAAGTCCTTTGGCAGCCAGACACGTGTTCTTGTCAGTTGGGCTCCCCCACACCAGGGGTGCCCATGTAAAGTAACAGTGTTGAGAGAAGGGCAGGAATTTCAGAAGTACCAAGTTCCTACAGGCTTACAACAAAAGCAAGAACTAGGAGGATATGAGAAGGAATTTTCCTGAGAAAGAAGTGTTTATACAATCTAGCAAAATTAGTCATGACTACGTAATTTCTGAAGCTTGGCTGTGGCTGTTGGTCTCATTAAACCTTGCCCTTACATCTATGCTTTGCAGCAGCCCATACTTTGGGTTGGACCCTGCCATCACCAACCACAGGAGCTCCTGCAGCCTGGATAGGAAATCCTCACTTTGGGCCCTAGGATGGAAGAAGAATGTCCTTTGTAGACTTACTTTTTATGGCTATTTTCTGTCTGGATATAAATAATAAAAAGTTACATTTTTCAAAGGCAGAAACAACATAGTAGACCCCTCTAAATTCCAAAAGTGCTCTAAGCTGCTGATTACGGTGGTCTCCAGGACCACACCACTACTAGATTCAAAGAGGACTCAGCTCCTGTGTGATTGGAAGTAACACCGATGTTGGAAAGGTACCTAAAGGGAAACTGAGGCACTGAAGGGACAAGAAAGAAGGCTGGGAGCAGGCTGAAGAACTGAACTGACTGTGCTGGGGCTGTCATGGAGCTGCCTGTGCCATAGTTGTGGTCTCCCACCATGAACTTCCTGGATAAAGCGATGGGTCTCCCCATTCTCCCTGATGTGCTGGTGGGGGAAACCCTGTGCTGGTTCCCACAGGTGGTACATGATCCAGCTCTCCAGACTCTGCACTTCATACAGGGCAGTGAAAACTTCACTGGTGGTGCCCAGACTTGTACAGGAAGGCAGAGTTGATTCTCTGCAGGGTGCAAAAGCCTGCAGAGATGCATGAAATAGAAGAAATTCCAGAAAACTAAAAGGCTTAGCCTTGTCAGAGGGCAGAGATGAGATTTCAGAGTTAAACTCACCCTGCAAGAACAAGACAATGCTGTGGAGTGGGTTGAAATACTCTTTAGATGATTTATGTATTTGATTCAAGGTTAAAGGCATGGGAGGGAGTATAACAGGGAGACTGCACGAGTAAATAACCACTGACTGCCAGAAACCATGTGAGGGAGAGATGGGGACTGGACCACTGAGATTAGAGGCAATAACCACAGCTCTGCTGTCCGTGAAGATATTGAAAGTGAATGGCAGACAATGAACCAGCCTGTGGGAAGCCTTTTGCTGAGCAAAGCAAACTCATTGCCAGACAAGAGGTCCTCTGAATTTGGGTGCTGGCATTAAGGCTGTTGGGAGAGGGATGCAATGCTTTCAGCCACGGTGGCAGCGTGTGGAGCAGTTCCTCACCTCCCGCTGCAGCGCAGGCTCTTGCCATGGAAGGCTCTTTGTTCGTGCACAAAAGGAGTGTGGAACAAGCTGAGCGCTGCCTGCCCACTGACGGCAATGAGGAGAACAGGTTGTTCTCACAGAAGGGTATTTCCAAGTGAAAGGGATGTTTTTATATTGCTCCCAACATGTGGAAATGGCAGATTAAATTATAGGGGGAGTAGCACACTTAGAAAATGCTGTGGGTGGATTGCAGCCTCCTACGTGGCTGCTTCGCCACACACCAAGAACCTCCTCCTGCCACCAGCTCTTGTAGCTCACGTGGTCTCTGCTGGGCCTTGGCTCGGGCTTTGCTGGTAGGTCCCAGCTCTGGGCACATGGGCACATTTGGCACCTACCATGGTGTCAGGGACAGCCCCTGGTTCAGCCCTGTGCTGCACACCTGGCCAGAAGGAGTTTTGCTTCTTATTGCTTTTTCAAATTAGCTTAGGGCAAGGAATGAGCACTTAGAAGAGGACAGAGGTGTCCACATCTCTGCAGAGGAGCACAGGTAGAGCTGGGAATGATGTTGGGATGTTGTTCCTCCACAAGAGAGAGCAGAATCTGCTGCCTGTCAGTTTGGATGTGTGATGTTGCAACCCTAATTGTGGTGGGGGCTCAGGAGACTTTTCTGTATCCCTTAGCCTAACTATCCCATGAAAACATTCCCCCAAGTGAACATAGCCCCTGAGCATGGCTTTGCAAGAAAAGCAGGCTGGAGGGCTAGTACAGATCAGGACATAGTCCCCAGGATGATGCATCCAGCTCAGAGCTCTCTCCTGGAACATTGTTCCCTCTAGAACTCCATATCTGTCCCTGGCTTTCTGCCCAGGTCGCTCACAGCCACCTTTAATACCTGTGTCCTCTGTTCCTGTTGTGTTTTGGCAGAGTGAGTTGATTTCCTCCTTGATGTATGAGTGGAGCAGCTGTTTCCCATGGTAGTCTTTCCAACAACAGCCTGAATAAATGATACCCTTCTAGCCCTGTCTCACCAGGCAGCTTTTACGTTTACCTGATTATCCTCATTATCACAGCCTGGACCTGTTCCTAGTCTAAAATCACCCTCCTGACATTAAAGGGACCAGAGCAGGACATCACTTTTGGGTCATCCTTCTAGTACCTTTTCCAGTGGTGCTGGTGCTCTGATGGATGCTATTTCTGCTGTGAATATTTGTCAAGTTGCATTTGTTTTCTTGCAGTCATCCTGGGGTTCCCTAAAAGACAGATATTTTTCCTATGGTGTTTTCAGCTGCTTAGAGTAGGAGTTTTTGTTGTTAGGCCCTAAGCATATGAGCTTGTGCCAGCCCCATGTATTTCTGTTAATCTTCAGATCCTCTGGTCCTTCTCCTGTAGTACTTAGTCCCTTGTCCAGTGCAAAGCTTTTCCCAAGTTTCTCACCAGTACATTTTCTTAGATAAACCCTCATTTTCTGAGTCAAAACCACTAATGAAAATCATTAAATAAAATTTACCTCTAGGCTGATCTTTAAGGAACCCTGTTAATAGCCTTCTCTGTGCATCAATGATCTTTCCATTGTAGTGTCCTATCATCTCCCCTTTATCCTCTTTACAATTCTCATAATGATTTCTGTCTTCTCTTGCCTGAGCAGAGACTTGAATTTGATCCACTGCATTCCCATTTAAAATGGTATTTATTTCCTCTGGGGAGTGGGCTGTGATTCATTTACAGGAAATTTCTGTTGCGTTTTACCCTTTTATTCCCGTTCCCCATCTTTCAGCATTCTTTCCTTCAACGTTGCTAATTCCAGCACTTTGTGCACTTTTGCAGTAGGACTAATGGGATGCAGCTCCTGCTCCAGCAGTGTAAGGATTGCATTGGCTACTCTCCTCTCCTATGCTCCTACTTCTGGCACAACAGGTTTATTTAAAATCTGTTAAAAGCCTGGGTACATCGGCACTGTGAGCAGATACATGGGCAGAGAGGAGCACTCAGTGAGTGCCTGGACGTGGCATCCTGTCTCTGGGAAGTGTTTTGCACTACTGGAAAGGGCACTAACAGAGGTGTTTGGGGGCTCAGGAGAAGCTCCCCATGAAACATTTTAGCTCCATCCTGGGAACAGGAGGGCTCTACTCTCAGGAAGATATAAACTGTTATTCTGCCCCCTGAATTAGCTTCTTTCCGAGAATCACAGAGAAGTGCTGGCAGAAGTCACTTAGGAGCAGATCAAATTCCCTGGCCCTGCAGAGCTTGTGGCAGAGCACCATGGCTTTTTCTAAAATTATATTCAAGTGCTTCTTGAGATTAAACATCTGGCATGCTGTGAGAGGTACTTTAGCCAAGGCTGTGAGATGGGCAGGAGTGTGGGGGTTTCTTCTGGTCTGAAAGAGGATATTCAAGGTTCGGTGGTGGGAGCAGGCAGGGCTGGGAGTTGCAGGAAGCTTGGGAATGGGCTTCTCGCCCCACATGGGACAACAGCAAATTTGTTAGAGGTAGGATTTGAAGGCAATGTGGGTGAGGACGAATGTGAGTGGTGAAGAAACTAGCATGCCTTGCTGTCTGTGAAGATTATGGTGAGGTTATGGGGTTGTTTCTAGTTTATGAGCAGCCTTCCTGGAAGGGCTGTGCTCCTCCCATGCAGTGCTGCACCCCATAGCATCCCCTAGCACATCTCTGTCCCTGAGCTCTGTGAGCCCCATTGCTGGAACTTTTGCTCCCTTGTTTTCACTTGTTTTTTGAAATTGCTTATCTCCTCTCTGCTTCCTAGAGCAGGCTGTTGAGTGTGCTGCTCACTCCAAGGTGCCTCATGGCCTTATTTGGGTAGGTAGACAGAGTTCATCCTAGATCTTACAGGTGTACATAGACAGTTTCAGTATCACTTCTGCAAAGCCTCTTTGCAATCTCTCTGCTCCTCTGGGGCTGTGAGGGGGTACTAGTGTCCTGCCTGTCTGCCTCCCAAGACACGTGTCCCTTCTCCTTGGTCTCCTTCAGAGCCTAGTGCTCTCTCTGTCCCATCCCAGCCTGATCACTGATACAAAGCAGCAATTACTGCATCTGGCATAAGCAAAAGAGCTGGGGAAGGCAGGACAAAATCCCTGTCACTGCACCAACCCTCCATCATACTTCCCAGGAGGAAAAGGACTTTGTGGCTAAGAGGCAGTTCAGGACCCTTGAAAGCAGGAAACATGAAGAGGTATGGGGAACCCAGCAGAGCAGTCAACATTTTGAAAGTTTGCTCTGCAGAACATGTCCAGGAAAGGTGAAACCAGAAACAGTGCTCATGGGTGCTCTTGGAGTTGCCTGAGTTCCCAACAGAAGTCCTAAGGGTTAAGCCTCCTGCTGAAGCCTGTTCCGAGCAGGGGACAATGAGCAGTGTATACTCTATCCGGGGAACTATCTGCCCCTCCTGTGCCAGTGCTAGAGCCCTGACCTAGAGGTACCCTGCCTCATGGAGCAAACCGTGCTCTGGGTTGGGGCAGCAGCAGATGCTCGCCAGCTGACTGGATGTGGAGGGCTGGAGGAGCTGGAGTGCCCAGAGAAAGGGCTCAGTCAGCTTCATGCAAGTAGTCAGCTTAGAAATCTCGTAGGGAGGCTGCTCGGACAGAGATGCTGCACACCATAGGGCAGGGCTCCGCCTTTGTGCCACGAGCACGCTCCACTGACATCCTTCCTCCGACCCTGATGTTCTCAGATTCAGCTGTCTCCACCAGTAACAGCCATAAAAGTCCCCAAACTGTCCTCTGCTCCAGCCACAAAAGGGTGCCAATGGCACAAGGGTCCGATGAGTGATACTCTTTTGCTCTGACCCAAGTGGCCCATTGCAGGGTGCTTAGCCACCCCAAACTCAGCAGTGATCCACCAACCCCTCTGAGAGCCCACCTAGAAAGTAATTTACCAGTGTAACACCTAAGCAAAAAGTAAGGCAAAAGCTTTACCTGGGAAAGGTGCTGCTTTCCCACAGCCCCTGAGCGTGTGTGAGCCCTCAGCGGCTGCGCTGCCTCCAACTTTCTCCTGGCGTGCGTGGCTCAGCTGCGAAGGCAGAATCGTGTGCTGCGAGTGGCAGCGACTGCCTCTGTCCGTCTCCTCTCCTCCTCTCAACTTCCCTCCCTCCTCTCGTACCAATATCCAGGCAGCGGTGACTGCAACATGAGTCAGACCTCAAGTGGGTGGGATCAGAGCTGTGAACTCAGACACTGAGGTTATCATCCGGCAAATTTGAAATGCGGAAAGAGAGCCGAACTCCGAGCACGTGGTGTGCCGGGCTCCACCGAGCTGTGCCTGGCACAGAGGGAAGGGTGGGATGCCTACTGCCTCCCGCTGCTGCTTCCTTGTGAGCTCTATGAAAACAAACAAAATTTGGCCTGGAGCTGAGTGTCAGAGATGGCTCAGGGAAGATGGTGACTATTGAGTTGCACTGGGGTGAGATAAGGAAAAAGGTGAGGTAGCTGTAAAGTGAATGGAGGAAACTGGAGCTCAGCCAATGCTGGGGTGCACACTTAGTCCTTGTGCAACTGGAGGCAGCAGGAAAAGCCCATACCAGCATACTGTCGGTTCTGCACTGCGCTGGAGAGAGGCTCTGTATCAGTGGCAGGGATGCTCCAGGCTGAGCATCTTTTCCTCAAGGCTGCACTCACCTCTCCTGGAAGTTATCCCCTTTGCGTGCGATGGCAGGGAAGAACCACACCAAATGACAAACAGGCAGTGACAGCCTTTCGTGTCTCTCAAATCTTTCATCTGTGGGTTTCAAAGCACTATGCAAATATCAGCTGCTGGGCCAGCTGTGTGAGGACCTGTTTACCCTTTTAGCATTTCCTTTTGAGCTGAGTATGTTCTGGGCTGACAGCAGAACTCCAGTGAAACTTGGCCACCCCCTGGGTCCGCATGGCCCGGGAAGAGCAGTGTAGGCAGTGATGCCCTGTGAGGGAAGTGCTTCAAGTCCCAGCAGCCATTTCCGACCTCATATAAATAGCCAAGGACGGATGTGGCTGAGCTCCCCAGGCTGGATCCTGCTGCTCCTCTAGTTGAGCTGAGCTCCCTCAATGCCCTGCACTGGGAATGGAGAGCATGTTCTAGTCTCCATATCTTCCAAACGGGGATACCAGTGAGACTGTCACACAGACCGAAATGTCTTTGATCTGTTTATCTCTGCAGACCAAAGCACAAATCTATCTTTAATAAGCTTATGATCTGCTGGAGCCAGAGAGTTTTCCCACTGATCAGCAGCCCTGTGATGTGTCTGGGTAGCTGTGCTGTGGACTGGCTGGTGGATGCTTCTCAAGTGGCTGGTGTGTGCAGCCTGTGGACGCAGAGGGAACCCTCCTCAAAAACAAGATTCAAATCTGCTCAGGAATGTCTGCGTCAGCTAAAGTCGCTGGGGTGTTGATTTATTCCAGGGGCCCTCGCTTGGGTCTACTCTACAAGGTATCTTTCATCTGGATTTCTCAGGATGGGAAGCGCCATGTAGGGACAAAGTGCTTTATCAGGGCAGGATTCCATCTCCAGGCCCCTTGCCCTAAACCCTCCCAATAAAATGTCCCTGCTGCCCACGGAGCAGGCTCTGAGTTCAGCGTGCTCCATCTTCCCAAGGCTTCTGGGGAGACTTGAATGTTCAACTCTCACTTGTCTCATCAGCCCCCACAGACAGCCAGCAGACAAGAATGGTTGTCCTGTCCCTGCTATGCTGCCTCCCCCAGCCACTGGAACCCACACCCTGATGCACCTCACACAGCAGCCAGAGACTGCTGGTGGCTGGAGCTAGGGCTGAGCTGCCATGCCTGACCTGGGCTGGATCACTCTTCCCCAGCGCTACAGAAGGACCCTGTGTGCTGAGCACTGTGCATCTGCACCCTGAGAAGTGACACATGTGAGACCTGAGGAGCCTGTGGCTGGAAAACATCATCGTTGGCAAGCTCTGAAAAGGAAGAAGGCCCTTGATACTTATCAGACCTGATGACTGACCTGCCACATGTGCCAGGTTGGCTGCATGGGGCCGGCAGCAACCAGAGACATTCATAAACTGTGAGTCAGGAAATGACAAAGAGAAGTCTCTGACATCCTCTGTGAGTGTGTGTGTAAGCAGCAGTTATTAAAGGTTACAGCAATGCTAGGAGATGGGAAAGTGCAAGAGAGGCCAGGGAAAGTTAGGGACTCAAAGAATGAGATTTGGCAAAGACGAGAGCTCCTGAAAACTCTCAGATGGTGAAAATATGCCTGGAAATTGGCAGCCAACCTGGAAGATCACATATGGCAGCTCAGCTCTGAGAAGGGCTCAGCTTTGTGCTGCTCTCCCCAGACTGAGCTGGATTTGGAAAAGCCAAAGGAGAAGGGGGAAGAGGAGTAGAGAATGTTCACAAAACAAAGCATCTGGGTGCAGAGCAGCTCCTTGGGCAGTGCAGGCTGAGAAAAGTCGGTGAGGTGTCTCATTGAATTTTAGAGACATTCATGTGAACTCTGGTAGAAGATCATGGATTAGGGAAATAGTTTTGTGCTGATTTGTGTTTCCTCTGGAAAAACCAAAAGTGAAAAGCCATGGAATGGTACTGACCCCATCATAGGCTACTGAACTTCTTAACTAACAGGAAGAGGCCAGTGGTTGACTCAAATCACCCGAAGACTTTGATTTCCAGTGGATTCTATACACAGCAAAAATAAAAGACAGAGACCTCCCTGATGTATTAATATGCTTTTTTCTTTTTTAAACAAATAATTTCTAGTGAAATCCTGTACTGGGCAAAATGATAAATTATGACAGAAATCTCTGATATTCCCTGCTGGGGACAGGTTATACCTGCTGATGTGAGCCAGAGCATACCCATGGGAAATAAATATTACAGGGAAAAGATGTGTAAAACATCTGCGGTGAGTCTGGGGCTGTGCAAGGAACTGCTCCTGCCTGTACACCAGGCAGCTCTCCAGTGTGGTAAGAGACCCTTGCTGGGCCATGGCTGAGCTCCAGAGCAACATCCTGCTTGCGAATATATTTATGGTATGCCATAAATCCTGGCTTTTCCAGGAATATCTCTGTTGAAAGACACTGTTCTTGTACAGGAACACATGTAATGGAAAGAAGAGGATGCTCAGGCCTTTCTGACTATCTTGGTTGCTGCAATGCTGATCCCAAGGATGCTTAGCAGGATCCCATCTGCCGTGTCAGACTGTAGACACAGTCTGTGACATATATCTCTTAGTGCAGAGAGAGGATGTTAGGGGTTTGTTTCCAGGTTGTTGGTCTGTTTGTGTTACACAAAGCTCTCCAAGCTCTAACAAGTACTGGAGGGTGTTACTGGCTCCACACTAGTATGGAGCTCCTTTGGAGAATTGAAGGCTCACATTTTCCAGTGTGTCCAGAGTCAAGGAGGGTCCTCTGTTCACTCAAAAATTGCTGTTCACAGATTAAACCATGCTAGGGATGGAGCAGTTTGTGTGACATCAGCACAGGGGTTTTCATCTCTCTGATTCCCTGTAAACATAAAAGCACTGGCTGAGGTTGGAGGGAGGAGGTGACAGCCATTCTCCCCAAACCACAAAGCTGGGAGGGGAGTGGGAGCCTTGGCACAGCTTGACCCATCTGCTAGTGTGCACAAGCCATCCATGGGAAAGGGAGCAACTGGCTATGGCTATGATGAGTGGGTTTTTATGGGCTGTATCACTAATCCTGCCAAATGCAATTGCCCATATCCTTGTTTTCCAGATAAATATTTAATCCTTCTCCAAACACTGCTGAGATCATGGCCTGGGTGATATCTTGTGGCAGCAGGTTAATTTGGGGCTGTGCAGAGCTGTTTCCCTCTGTGTGTGTGGAGGAGGCTGAGTCGTAGTCCAGGAACAGGGCGGGATAATGGAATGCTCTAGGCTTCAGCCCTGCTCAGACCCCTCCCAGCATTCCTTGGCCCTCTGTCAGGAAGGTCAGCCAATTTGTGACGGAATAAGCTTCCTAATTTCAGCCTGGGGCCAGTGATGCCTGGTCTAGGTATGTAAGTGCCTGCTCTGAGGCTGTTTGGGTTGTTCAGGAGCCTTCAGGGTTGAAAGTCGGATCCTGCCCTTGCCACATCAGAGGGAAGAATTCCCTGCTTGAGCCCTAGGTGGTTTTGAAGCCTTTCCCTGCAAAACTAGCAGGAGGCTGTGCTGCTGGGCACCTGGCAGGAATGAAAGGATTAGCAAAATGTTCCCCTGCAGCGGGACCACCATGGAGCTGGCAAGGAGCACTGAGATCTGGGCATGGACCTGGATTCAGGCATTGCCCAGACAGGCTGCTGGCAGCTGCTACCAGCTCCCACCCTGCCTGGCCCCCAGGCTGGGACCCTGCTGTGCCCCTGCCTGACCTGCCAGCACAAGCAGACAGGGCATGGGGAGGCCCTAAAGAGACCAAGGTTGCAGAGGGTTCAAGAAGCCAATGCAGTGCTAAGCTACTCCCAGCATGAGATGAAAGGCTGCACACTGGTGTAGGTGCACAGCACCAGCAACGTGCCATTCCTCCCTACCAAACTGCTGTAATCTCTGTCTCCTGTCCAACTGTATGCAACTTTGTCAAAACTGAGGCTGCATCTGTGCGATGATGATCCCGAGTGCAACGGTGTTGCAGGTGCATGTCATGTGGGATGGGGTTAAAGAAGCAGATCTTTCTGCTCTGACCCACAGTATGAATGTCCTCTGCTGAAGGTGGGAATTCTCACAGTACCAGGCTTGATCCTGGCTGGTACCAGCCTCCTGCTTGTCTGCTGTGTGCATGAGTACCTGCAGCATCTACCAGGGTAAGCAAAGCCAACTATGACCTTCCTCTGCATGGAGGCTCTTCTGGCTGAAAAGCTTCAAGGACGAGGAGCGCATGTAGTAGAGGTCTGGAGGATGTGTCTTCTGAAAAAAGACTGATGAGAATTTGATGGAGCAGATGTCACAACCCACTTACATCTCCAGTTTCACCACAAGGAAGGTGAGTAGGAGCTACGTACCCCTGAGAGAAGAAGTAGCAGCCAAAGGCTTAGGGTGCAAAATCTAAGATTAATTTAGACTTACTCATCATAAGGATAGTCATGCACTGAAAGGAATTTTGAAGGAAGTGTGGATTGGACAAAGTCCCAAAGTCACCAGGGAGTTAGAGCACCTGGCAAGAGGCATCGATAGCAGCAGCCGCCCCTGTCCCGGTGCATTGCTTTCACGTCTTCCATCTCCACAACCCTATATACCACGAGCTTCTGGGAACTGTCAGTGTGAGAATGGCCATAGTGGCTCAGAATGACAGGCCTGCTGTTTAATAATAATCACCTATCAAAAAAAAATTAAGGAATTAAAGCAGGCAATGAAATGTCCTCGGAGCCTTCCCCCTGCAAACCACGAGCTGAGACTTGTGACAGGCGCTCGATGACAGCTGTGCTGATGGAGGAGAACAGACACTGCTGTGCTGAGGATGGGCTTTCCTATGGACTGGTCATATACATCCTGCCTTATATGGGAATTGCGAGAGCTGACACAATTGTGAGGCAACAAATTCCCAAATATACTTTTTTTTCCCCCATCCCTTACACAGCCTGGAATGAGGCCAAAAACGTAGGGCTGGAGTCTCTCTCCAGACAATTAATTATTGCAAAGAGACAATTTGTTAAGCAAGAGAGGCTTTTAATTTGTAAGAGCTCATCTATTCTTATTGTATCTTTTAAACTGAAGGAAGCAGAGTTGATCAAAATAGTCTGGAAATAGAAGATTTTAATTTAGAGGCTGTGTTCAATGTGCTGACAAAAATAGGAAATAGCTCTCTCAGAAGAGCACACTCCCCCCAGAAAACTCTGCTGGAGTGTATAGGGTGTGCTCCAGAGCTGCTCAAATCATTACAAATATGCTCAGAAATGTTTTGGTGGGATTCAGCTGGATTTGCAGAGGAAAAACTAGCCTGTTTCCACTGCTGATTTCTGCTCAGGGGCAGATTCTCTGCAGGGCTCCCACTGGTGCAGCGTGGGAATGGGGTTTGGGAGAGACCAAAGTGACCTCTGCAGCCTTGCAGGAGGTGGGAAGACTCACTGAGTTAGGTTATACAAGGGATGGACAAGGGGTGGGGTAATTTCAAGGGGTCCTGGCCAGCTAGCTGAACCAAGTCTTACATCCTGGAGAAGCACCTTCACTTCCCTTGTCCCGAGCTTTGTGTACCCCACAGTACACAGCGGGTAGCGAAGGAGGTGGAACAAGGCCATGATGAGCCTGGGAAAGGCTGTCAGGTTGTCATCCCATACCCAGCAACTTTCAACTCTGTGCTGGGATGGGATCAGCACAGTACCCTGTTCCAGGATGAGCAGCTGTGTAGGGGTAAGCCAGGGCTGCTGTAGCACAGAGACCTGCCAGGGAAGAATTTCCATTTAGCATCTTTCCGTCAGAAAACATGAATTCTTCAAAGCTGCCAGTCTGTGCCAAGAAGGATACGTTTTGACCAGTCTCCTTATTGCACTTGTTCTTTTGAAGTACCTATATTTAGAAATCTTTGTGAAGTTTTCCATTGACACTTTTCAAAGGGGAATGGTTTGTTTTCTGCTTTGAAACAACTTATTTAGAAATAAGTTCTCATCTGCAGCATAACAAGTAGGTAGGGCTGTAGAAAACACTAGTAACATGAAATGACCCTTTCTATCATTGCTCTGGACACCTTGTTTGCAAAATATATTGAGATCCTAACTTTTTGTCCCAATTCAAGCTGCAAATTACTCTCTTTTAAGTTTGTGCACAGATGCCATTTCCTATTTAGTTGAAGAGCTGCATGAAACAGCCAGTAACAACTGGAAATTAAATGCTGCTTTCCATGAAAGATGAAGGACTCTTCCCAAATGAGGCATTGCTCCCTGAAGACTGCCTGTCCGCTGAGGAGGAGCTTGCTATGAGGATTTTATCAGCTGCATGGAGCAGAGGAGCCAGCCTGTGGGCAATTCAGTTGGAAGCAGAATCTACTCTGTTTGCTTCAGTTTAAAAAAATAATAATCTATAATGAAGTGAAGGCAAAAGAGAAAATGGATAGAAATTGAATTAGGGCTGTGGTTGTTCCAGTACTCCCCTGCGGCCCTCTGCAAGCTGAGCCCCTCGACCCAGCCTGCTTCCCTTCCATCTCCAAAGCCTGGAGAGGCACCAGAGAGGCACAAGGGGGTAATTCGTGTTTGGGGATGCCATCTTCTTGGAAAGAGGGCGAGAAATTCAAAGGTAAATCACTGCAAATAAACAAATCAGTGCTGTTGGGCTCTGCAGCAGGAGCCTGTATGCAATGGGAGCTGTGTGTGCTGGCTCTGTGTGGCAGCATTAGATTAGCATAGCTGATTAGGCACGTCACAGTTTTGCCTTTCTGCTTAGCAGAGCTGCGTATTTTCCTAGAAATGTCTAGAAATCAGACGGCAAGTCAAGTGCTTCAGTTATGGGAAGGAGAATTAGTCTTTAGCATGCTGCAGGCAGGTAGGAGCTGAAGGGAATGAGATGTTCCTCCAGTATTTTTGGCTGGGGTCAAAACTGGTCACAAGTCACGAAGCTGGAATATTCCCGCAGCAATGTTCCAAGACTCCTGTTTCTGGATCTCCATTTACCTGAGACATTTCAGGCCCATGGATGTTGTGAGCCCAGTTCTGGTTTGGGATATGATCATCCATAGAAACCTGTCCCAAGCCTGCCCCAGCCCCTGCCATAGCCCTGCCAGCCCAGGACCTTAGTGCTGGTGCCGAGCTGCCACAAAGCCCATGGAGTAGTCCTTGTTGCCCCATACTGTTGGGCATAGAGTGCTGAGGTGCTCCAGCAAACACTTTGCTAGGCGTGAGTTAGATTAGATCTCCTTTCCTCCCATAAATTGAGGCTTTATCTTATCTGCAATATCTTATCAGGCTGTCTGGCACCTTTGGAGGAGTGGAAAAAGAATCTGATAGCTTGCAGCTCCTGCTCCCCTTTCCTTTGGACTTTGCTCTATGCCTAGCATGTGGCATGGAACACCTGAATAGTCTGCAGTGGCATTTTTCTCTCTCCAGTCAAGGTGCTGTGTTTTCTGTTTTCCTTTCCCTACGCTTGGTGAATGTTTCCATGAGCAGGTTTCAATGTGAGGTGTTCAGTGCTGGGGGATAGGAATCAGCTGTGCCCATGGTGTGAGCTTGTTGCCCTCTGCCCACTCTAGAGGAATATGACATTTCCATATCAATCTCCTCATTCCTGTTATTCTCACACCATCTGCACGCTGACATGGTGTTAGATAGAGGATGCATTAGTTTTGGATTGCACTTGGACTAACCTTAATCTATACCTTATTCTTCTTGTACAGCAGGTCCATTTCTTCTTTCCTTATTTTATTCTGATCTATTTGGCTAAACCTTCTCTTATTTTTTCCTTCATCCTCCGCAAGAGCCAATTCAGCCTGACCTTTGCCAATTCCCACTTTATGTCTCGGGCATTTCAAGACATAGGGGCAGGCTGCCTTTTGCCTTTGCAGCATAGTCCTTTTGCCCCATTCTTTATCATCTGTCTCTGTTCTTTCATGTAGTTATTTCCTTGGCCAGCACAAAAACCCGTCCTGGGCTTCAAATGCATCTTCCAGAGATCAAAGGTGCAAAACCACTAAAAGAGACTTCAAGCCATCTGTGTGTGCAAGTCCCCAGACTCACCACCCAGCTGTTTTTTTACTTAAGAATGGATACATGGCAGAGGCCATCAGAAAAGCAGCCAGCAGCATGGCACTGGGCTGGGGCCAAGGGGTCCAGCAGCAGTGATGGGAAAAGGGTCCACAAGGAAACAAAGTCCTTGCTCCCAAGGATTAATATGAAAAATGGTCCCAGTGGTTTATTTTTATCAAGAGCTCTCCTATTTCTGGGGCACCACGACATACTGAGTGATGTTCAGAGCTGTGGCTTGGCGGCTGTTCTACTCCAGTCCCTCTGAAAGCTTTGCCCTGCTTTGACATTGAAAGGGGGATTGAAAAGAAATATCACCTTCCCTTCCTTATGCTACTTCGTTTCCAAGCTGGGAAATTTAATGTGAAAATCAGCTTTGGCCATGTTGCAGGGCAGAAAGAGAGCATGAGAGCTGTGCAGAATTTGGGGCTTTGGAGTCCCAGAAGAATCATTAGGGAAGGCTGAAGGCAGTTGGGTAGGACTGTTTTTATAATTTGGCCACATGCCTTGGAGGGGAGGAGGGGGTGGAAAAAGGACCAATAAAAGTAAAAAAAAAAAAAAAAAAGAGAAAAAAAGAAAATAGAAAGGCCAAAGCTTGTGTCCAAACATCACCATAGTTTTGGGAAGGCCAGCCTACTCAGTTCATTACTGTCCTTCCTGGCCCTAGTGGCCTGAGAGTAGTTCCCAACTCTTGTCATTCCTGTGTTGGAAGCTAAACTCATCCTCACTGCAATGGAGGGATCTGCATGGGATAAATTGGATCCCAGCCAGAAGATTTTGCAAGAAAAGCAAACTGCTGCTTTTTTCCTCTCACATACTGTGGACCTTCTACAGCTTTGGGCATGGCCAGAAGCAATTTCTTTTGGCCTATGTCACTTGGAGCAAACTTTGGTTCTGGGTCTCTCTGCCTTGTGTCTCTATATTGTTTCTCACCTCACCAGGCAGCCCTTGTCCTTCAAAGCCCAGCTTAAAAATACCCTCAGGCTGTTGCATGGGACCAGTGCTGTCAAGCTGCACCCCAGAAAGCCTGTTACTGGTGCCACTCTGATGAGAAAGAGTAGTTGGTCCTCAGCATTGCACCCCTGGACCTCCTGTTCCTCCACCTCTGCAAGGACAAGTGACGTTCCTTGATATACTTGCTTCTGCTGCTGGCGCATAAACTCCTCTTCCCGGCCCTCCTTGTAGGAACTGGTGCCTTTGACTCTTGCCCCATTTCTGGGGCTGGTCTGACTTGGCACAAGGATCCCAGAGCAGAAGTTACTGGAGTGTGGCAGAGTAGGAGATGTGCTCCATCTGTCTGGGATCAGGAGAAACTTCCACAGAGGCCAAAGGCTCCTCCAGTAGACAGGAATCTTTCACTTTGCTGCCAACACAACTGTTTTTCCAAGACGTAACTGTTGACAGAAATCTGTGGAGTCAAGACCTGCTATTTCTTTGCTTCTAAACAAAACAAACATCAATTTGCTTTCTGCTGGGAGAAAAGCTCTTGTCTCATAGAATAAAATCAGGCAGAAAGAGAACAGGGTCTTGTTTCCTCTCTCATTCAATAATGATAAATTCAGGGAGAGAGGAACTCTGTTGCAGGATTTGAGAGATGGGTGCATGGCCTGGGCAGGCTCTAAATCTGCATGGGGAAGCTTCATTCATTGCAAGATGTTTTAAGCATCTTTTCACCCTGATCATCCTTTGAAAGCAGTTGGGCTCCTCCCTGGTGCTTTGGGCACTGTGAGCAGCCTGACGAGCTCACTACTGTGCTGCCTTTGCAGCTCAGCAGAACGATCATGCGTAAAATCCCCAGGTAATTTACCCTGAGCGGGATCCTGTGATTTGCTGACATTCCTCATAAACCTAAATGAACATAAAAGAAATGAATGCAGAGTTGCTAATTTGGAAACTCATTTTGAGTAACTTCTCACCAATGTGATAACGGTTAGCAGGGAGCCCTGGTGATAAATAATAGTTGCTGAAAGCCTCAATTGGCTATAAATTGGCATGAAGGAGCGGAATCCCCTGCGTGAAGCTCAGCTCAGTGAGTTTCTCTACACTACGTTCAGCAGCAGCTGCAGGTGAAGACAGAGGTAGCTTTAGCTGTACGAGGTCGTAGTAGCAGATGTCCTGACATACGTAAATGAGAGGATCGTATGCATCCTCAAATGTCAGCTCCGCTTTACATCGTTTACCACTTCTGGGAGCTGCAGGGCTTTACACCAGTGGATTATCCGCCTCCTTTCTCTGCTGAGCACTTGTTCTTTTTAGCTGCTTGATGTAATTGCATATAAACTGGGAAGATCCCAAAGGGATCATTACTTTTCTGCACAAACTGCTTTCCTTATTCACATTTCACATCATCACCTACAGGCATCCCTGAGACCAAGCAGTGTTTCCTTGCAGGGCAGGGTGTTCACACAGGGCTGCTGCAGCAGCATCAGGCTGCTATGCCCAGAGCTGGATGGATGATGTGGTCTGATACCCAAGGTGGTCGTGGGGCAAGATTTCCTCCTTGATGCCTTGCTTTCCTTCTTGGTGGCTCACCCTCACTAGCATCTTTGTGATGTATAGTCCTGGAGAGGGGAGTGTGGCACCTCCCTTCTGAGATGCTCGGGAAGGGTCATCAGAGGGGTCATAGATCTGAAGCATAGTGGCAGCTTCTCCCTTCCACGAGCCTGAGGCTGACTTAACAGAG
Source organism: Serilophus lunatus (assembly GCA_013399895.1). NCBI lineage: Eukaryota > Metazoa > Chordata > Aves > Passeriformes > Eurylaimidae > Serilophus > Serilophus lunatus. The sequence continues at coordinate 2,785,824 of VXBA01001893.1, read as the reverse complement.
CTCCCAAGACCGAACTTCCAGTACCATGGCCTGATGTATAACAGCACCTGGAGAATGTGCAAGGAAATGCTGATGGTGAGAGCAAAGCATAGAGGCAGGATTTCTTTACTGAACAGGACTTTTTTGGAAGTCGAGTCTGAGATGTAGCAAAGATGATATCGAAGTTTCTTTTCACCACATTTTGTTTTCCAAAAGATCCCCTGCTGCTGCTGCTTGGAGGTGTCTGTGACTGCAGTAACACTTTCGTGGCATACAGCGTTGGCTCATGAAGATGGGAAGTTGTGCTGCTAACACTGTAGGCTTTGAGAGTCGGGGTGGCTAAGGCATGACTTGGCCAACAGTCTGCAGAGTTGGTGGTCACATCAGCCAGGTTCCAGTACCAATGCTGTCCTGCAAAACTTTGCAGAAGCAGACTGCATTTCTTTATGACCACAATCTTGGAAAGACAGGAATTTGTCTTTTAAAACCTTACTACTATAGCAGTAGGTTGTTACATGCACTGGGAATGAGTCAGAGCGCAGAGGACAGCTCAGCTTTTCAGGTGCTGATCTGGTGCTCATCCTTAAGAGTTCAGACTTTCTCTTTAGTTTCCTTCTTCAGCAGCACTTCTGACAGACTCATCCGTTGAGATGGCAGAGATCTCCTTATCTGAAAAGGAAATTGTTGTACAGATTGTGAACTGTGGTAGCTATACCACAAAAGCAGCTTGTCCGACACATGGATTGGAAGATTTTACCTGACTATGCATGTGCTTGAAAAAGATATATGTGTTCAGTGTTTCCTTTTGTTAAGGATGTTTTGAATTTCCCAAGTGCTTCCATTTATTGTGACACCCTGATTTTGTGGTTTTTGGCCCCACTGCACCATTACTAGCTGGGGCAAATCCAGAACTAAAATTCCTCCATCTAAATTTTCTCAGCATTGAGTGATTGCTGGTTTCTTTCTCCTGCTCCTTTCCAGCAAAGGCTGCAATTTATAACATACATTTGTATATTTTTAAATGTCCCTTCTGTATGATAAACAGCCTTGAAATATGCTACTATACGAGACTCCAGGGAGATTAGCCCTGCTTGAGGCATGCAGCTTTTGGCTGCATGTCCTTTGAAAGGCATGACATGTTTAAGAAACACCTCATGTTAGACAAACTGTTTGAAGGCCGAAGACACCCAACAGCAGCCAGTGATGAATGTTTTGCACAACAGAAGATGTAAATCTTACTTTAATCCTGTCCGACTCATGCCCAGCTTTTCCTGAGCTAGGCTCAGGACTTGTGTCTTGCATTCTGAGAGCATCCTGTCCCAATCCCTGGGGCGTGTGGTTGACAATCCCTAGCTCTTATAAGAGCGAAGGCAGAATGATGCTGTCAACTCAAAATGACTCAGCAGCCATAAATCAGAGCAGGAAACCTCTATCTCAGAGAGATACCGTGATGGAACCCATCAGACTGGACGATCTTATTCCTCCCTTATGCAAGCTGAGTTCCCTTTATCTTTAGTTTCTGTGAGACCAAAACCAGTTCTTAGCTGATTGGGAGAGCTACAGCTGTGACTGAAACCAGCTTGACCTATCTGAACACTTCCTTGAGCTGGGGTGGGAGCACGGCTCTCCAAGCCAGAAGGCTGATGTCAGGATTGCTTCATTCAGCAACGCTGGGTAAAGGCTAATAAACATCACTAAGAGCTTGCTAATAGCTCTAATTAGACTGCAGCTGATGCTTCCTAAGTGGTTCTTTCCTCCTCCGCCTCTTCCTTGCAGCTATTTCCTGGTGGAGTTTAGGAAGGTGAGGTGGATTAACGCTACTTCGGGAGACAGTGAATATTAGCACCTGCAAAATCACATTTTTCTCGTGTTTTTTTTTTCTTTTTTTTTTTTTTTCCCCCCCTCTCCTTCAGTGGATCTGGCAGGGTTTTTTCAGGGCAGCCGTTTGCTTCTGGGCTGGGCTGAGGTGCGGATGATCCATTTGCCTTGGTGTATTGCTGGGAATAAACCTAATTTGGGAGTTTGATAATCCAGAGGTAGAATGAAAATGTAGGTTTGATGAGTTTCTCACCCTTGCTGCTGGGACCTTTCCTGGCTGTGAAAGGATCAGTGAGTTGTTTTCCCAAATGCAAGAGCAAAAGAAGGAGTTAAGAAAGCTTTGCTGTAGTTTGCTTTGTAGTTTTTGTTTTATTGTTTTCTTTGATGGTTTGAGGGGGTATTTTTTAACTTTGTGTACTTCCTGCAGCAGGAAAGACTTGCATTTCAAGACTTAAGCTTCACATGTCTTTTGACATGTGAAAATTTTAAGTTGATTTCTATTTTTAAATTGGCCAAGGACCCTGTCCATGGAATCTGTGCACTGGTGTTGTGCAGAGTAGGTGCTCAGGGATCCATCACGGTTCAGCATCTTTTCTGCAGCTCTTTGTCACTATGGGGGCTGCACAAAGGAAACTGTCCCCCTGGTGCAGGTCTGTTGGTCACATCACCAGCTCTGTGATGCTGCAGCCCTTACATTGGAGCATCATGTACTGCATTTCTCATACTAATTCTCTGCTTTTAGATACTGTGTCTCTTCTGTAGGTGAGCTGGTCTGAGCTGCAGAATTACACAGGCTCCTACAGCAGCATCATGGAAAACACCACTCGCTGCATCACAGAACAAGGTGGGCTGGGAAGTCTTGCAGAGACTGAGGCATCAAAGCTACAGGGCTCTGCTGTTCCTTGGCTTCAGGATCCTAATTCTGGCTCTGTTCTCCTACACTTTCAATTACAGTTCCTATGACCCATCTGAACAACCCGCTGTGCACCCTTCCTCCACAGGGATTCACGGGCATATCTTAAAAGCCTCTTTACTCCAAGCCCTGCCCCGCTCCAAATAAAAAAAAAGCAAACCAAACATACTTTGGAATAAAGCACTGGAGCACATGACTTTGACATGGCTCTTCCATAGCTCTGGCATTGGATGCAGGCATATGTCCCCTGATTCTGTGGACTTAAAAGCAAGTAAGCACAGTGATTGTGTTAGCAGATCTTGTTTCCTTCTTACAGAGATAAAAACAAGGAGCAGGCTGGATTTTTGTGGGAAGGGGAGCTTTTTGAGAAGTGCCCTCATTGAAACCTCTTATGGAAATGAAATTAACATCTACAGCTGGGAAAACTAATAAAAGCTGCTATCCCCCTCCTACAGCCTGGGACAATCACTGTAAAGCAGGAATTTGTTAGTGTGTCTGGACCTGAGAAGTAGAGTCTCCCTATGGAAACTATCTGGGGGAGGGAAACTGGGCATTGCGCAGAAAAAAATGAGTTCTTGAGCATGGGCCACAGCATTTGCTGCAGTATTTTTAGGCATGTGCTAAGGGTGGGGGAAGCAGAGGAGAGTAAGATGAGCATCTGGGGAGGTCTCAGTAATAAAGTGCTGCAAGATGTAAGTGTGAGGCTGGTGAACTGCTCCTTGCTAATTGAGCTGCAGTCGTGATGTTGATGGATGTTAGAGGTGAGGAAGGGGTTCTGAGGAACCTGTTTTCACTCTCGTTGCCAAAATGGTCCTACTGGTCCCTGAGCTTGCCCAGCTACCTCTGTGTGTGGGGCAGGGTGGGCAAGCAGGAAGCAAAGGTTTGGTGCAGGGCTGTTGCTCTGGTCCCTGTGAGCCAGTTGTGAGCCATGGTGATATTTAAGTTTCAACATCTCCCTGGGACGTGAGTGATTTTTAATGAGGTGTGTGTGTCTGAAGTTCCCAGGGAGGTTTGCAAAGAGGAGGAGGATATTTGTCCATCCGGGAGGACATTGCTTTTGGGCAGGGATTCTGTCACGTCTAGAACTAACATGGGATAAACTTCTTTCTGCAACAGCAAGGCATGATGATTGAGGTTACTTGAATTCCTAAGGGAAAGCCAAATTCCTCTCCTGGGACTCCAGGAAGAAACATTCCTTGAAATATGACCAAACTCTTGGCACTTTTTGCACTGGTGACAGCATTCCAAAATGGAGATGAGTGCTCCTTATTCCCCAAATCCCTTCCCAGTTGGGGTTTCCCAACTGCTCTTGGATGACGATGTTTTTTGAAGATGCTAGGGTCATGTAGAGCTCATCAAATGCTGGTGTCAGTGCCTGGAAAAGATGGGCTCTATTTGGAAACTCAGCAAGGGCTTCCTGTGTGTTCTGGAAGCTGTGCTGGGGGACTGTGATTCCCAGCTGCTTGAGGAGGTGCAGAGCTCATTGCTAATCCTCTGCACCCCAAATGCTGCCTGTGCCAGGGAAATGAGTGTGCAGGTTATGGCTATGAAGGTTATGTAGCTTCTTTCTGGCAGCTGCTGCCTGGTTTTGGCAGGCAGAGGAACTTTGACATTTACTCCTTGCCCCTGGGACTGTGGAGGAGTCCAAGATGCCCTGACCTCATGCTGTGCCTGCTGTGACTCCGAGAAGGTCCTGTGCTAGTCTGGAGCAATGAATGCTTCCTTCTGCATTTCACACCAAACAAACTGTCAGGAGCATGATGAGAGAATTGCTGTAGTGACTTCAGGTGGGAAAAAAAGCCCCTCAAAGCAAATTGAGCAAGTTGAGACACACGAAGGATGAAGATTTTGAAAGGGAAGAAAGAGCCCCGGGTGTGCTGTGAGCCACATGCCAGCTCCTGATGTCTGGGCTTGTGCTGTCAAGAAAGGCAAAGCTGTTGAGACCTTGCTTGGTTGTTTTGAGGGTTATTGAGCCAGGTTCACATATTCCTAAGAAACAAATGTCTTGCATTCAGCTATCAGCTCTTGAATGTGACTAATAGCAAAAATCACATTTGTGAGCCTCCGTGGAGCTCTTTGTAAAAAAAACAATTTAACTTGGCTCCCAAATGATAACCCCACTGACAAGGCTCTCCAGGCTGGCCAGCCCTGCAGATGAGGGTGAGCTCTTGGGGGAGACACTTCTCTGCCCCTTGATAACACCCTCTGCTCCCCTTCAGCTGCTGGAGTGCTTCCCCAGGCCTTTCTGCAGCTCTTCGATGTCCCTGGGCTTCCCCATGTAGGAGGATACCAGTGTGAAGGAGGGGCACTTACAGTGTTCTATCTGAAAGGCACCCTGTGTGTTCACTGACTGGTGAGATGGGATGCTCTCTCACTTCATCCCTACACGAGGTGCTGCAGCAGCTGACCTCATGTTTCCCTATCAAAGCTCTCCATTCTCTTGCCTCCAGAGTGTTTCACTCACCTTTTTGCCTCCGCTGCCGTAAAGCTGCACAGAAGAATGTGCTGGTCTCTGCTGCTTTGAGACCCTGTGAGGTTCTATATTGGGCCATTCTGCCTTGATTTTCTAGGACTCTCAGATCTTCTGCTTTAAGGAGACTGTTAGAGCTTTAGAAATGGTCTTTCACCTGATTCCTTGCACAGCACAGAAATAACAAAGCCTGCTTGCTCCAGCTTCCCTGCTCAGTCTTTGAGGGAACATTTGAGAGATTTGGCAGGGCATCCTGTGATGGAGAATTTGGGGTTTTAATTGCGCCACCTGTTTTCCCTCTCAGACAGTGTTTGCTTGAAGGCTCTTGAAATGCGAACAAGGCTGAACTGCACAAATCTGGGGCCAAGAAAACAAGGGCTGCAAGAACTGATTTTGGGATTATCCCAACATTCTACCTTCTTGGATGCAAGCTCATGAAGCATGAAGTGCTGTGCACAGATAGAGTGCTGGAAGAGCTGACTGTAGTGTGTAGAGCAAACCTAGAAATGTTTCCTAGAACATTTAGAAACTGCTAGTAGGAGCTCCAGGATGTCCAAATGTGTCTGGTATGAAAATGGCAGGAAATGCTCCACTTTCAAAATTCTTGGGAATTTCTTTGGAGGAATCCCTGGAAGCCCTTAGCTAATTCAAAAGAACTACTTTCTTCAAACAAAACTGGGATTTTTAGTTTGGTTTTTTTTTTTTTTTTAGTCATAAATATTTGAACATTTCCTGTGTAAATCTGTGCAGCTGGAGAGCTCCTGTGAAGGAGTGTGTTAAACAGGCAGAGGGATGCTTCAAAAGAGAGGCATGCATCAACTGAACTGACATGAATCACGGCCTTAAATTTTGCACCACAAAACCCCTCTTTTCTCTTTTTGGAGGTTTATACCAACTTTGTATGTGCCTCCAGGAGACTGCAAAGAGCCAGAGAGCAGCAGCAGCCAAGCAAAGGTGGGGTGGGTTTGAGGAATTTTCAACCATTGTTTAAATATTACTTTGTCAAAATCCTTTCAGACGCTTTGGTTTGTAGATCAGATCCTGTTCTCACACAGGAAGGCTAGGCCCCTCCAGAGCTGGTCTCAGCAGGGTCTAGTGTTAGAAGTGATGTCTGTTTTGGCTGACACCAGCCAAGCCTGTCTGATTCTTCAGAGGAGAATTGGATGGCAGTGCTGAGAGACTGTTATTAAATTGTGTATCTGTGGATCCTGCTCAGTGTGCCTGTGTGCTGCAAGCCTGCACAGGTTTCTACAGTGTCTAGTACCAGCAAGCAATGTTGGTGTCACACCTTGGACTTGAATGTAATTTCATCACACCTTTCCTTCCTATCTCAGTGTGATTTGCTACCAGTGTTTTATTAGCAGAGCGGGGGGAAAAACATAATGATTCCAGTGTATTGACAGTAACTGTAATGTTTGTAGAGCAGTTGTGACTGGCGTAATCTTGGTTGTTAGGCAGTCTTAAGTGGGATTTAAAACAGGCAAAGATGCCAAAACAAATAACAATGAGATAGATGGACTATTAGGCACAGCTTGTTTGGATCAGTCAGTGCAGGAAGAATTCACCTGTTTCATGATGCATTGGCAGTGCTAAATAAGAGGAAAAAAGGGGTAGGACCCTGGTGGGATGCCACCAAGGAATGAGTCAGCACCCGATGTCAAGTATTGCACCAGGCAAAGGTTTTAAAGCAGCTGTATCTCCTTAGTGCTTCCTTGACCGCTGGGCTTGGGCTTCACCCTGTTCAGTGCTCCCTACAGAAAGATTTTGCACTGTGCTCTGAGTCTGGAGTCCAGCCAGGTGCACACCTTTCCATTTTAAAGGCTCGTCATTACACTTTCATATGCATCAAATCAGTTGATTTTGAAGTTTTTCCAGAGCAGGACCTTTGTCCTGATTTTTCAGTCATTCTAATACAAAGCTGGTGTAAATATCTATAAGGAACCAGGGAGGTACATTCACCTTTCAGTCCCATCACAGCCTATCACAATCCCCAGGTCTGCAGGGGATCTGCTCATTCTCAGTGACTGGTATTTAGCGCTTGGGCCACTGGAGCTGAGATGCCATGCACACCTTCCAGGTGTGCAGCTATATCATGCAAGCAGCTTTTGTCAACAGCATCACATTTCTCACTTGAAGTCCCAGCGTGAACCCCAGTGAGAGGACATGTGGCCATTGGGAGAGGGACCACAGCAAAGCAGGCAGTCAGAGACAGGTGATAAGTGAGGACACGTCCTGCCAGGGAAAGGAGAAGTATATCTCTTATTCCAGCTAAAAGCGGAACATATCTCTGTGCCTATTCTGGGAACTAAAGCCTCTTTCCTATCTCGAACAATGACCTCTGCACATGTGACATTCAGCAGAGAAAACCGTAATTGCATAAACTAATGATTCGCAGAACAAGAGCTTTCCCAAGGCTATGTAAAAATGGCTGGTGTTCATCAGCGATGGGTGTGCAAGGAAAACAGAAGTTTCATGGCCACCTGGTTTATGTATTTTTAAGTCAATCTGCTGCTGGTAAAACTCTAATTGACCAAACTCTGCTCTGGAAGTCCTGATTGTGTGAGACAGGCGCCTATTTACAGCTGTTTTTTGCTTCAATTTCCACCAGTCAACTGGAGGCGTTTTCTCTCATACTATCTTTTTTACTTTTTTTATTAGTATTATTTTACTTCTAGTTTTATTTCTGTCCGTGTAATTACTTATTCACTTAATTCCTAAAGGGAAAAGAAGTAAACTCAAGCAACTTGGCTAAAAAGGCAGATGAAGAGCTGCTTCTGTACTGGAGATCATCAGGAATTAATTTCTGCCATCCTTGCCTTGGTGTAGTCCAGACTTCATTAGAGCATTTGCAAAACTCCTCCTGGCAGTCAGGCATGCAGCGGAATAATTTGTGTCTCCCTATAGATTTTACTATTTATTTGCCTCTGGGTTTGGCTGGTCTCATTTAGGAATGTTTGTGTTGTTTTCTGCTGTATGGAAGGGACTCTTTGTACTATCTTTTGCATAACAGAACAGTGTATGCTTTCAGCAGGGCATGTAGAGCTCACCAGCTGAGGAGGTGATGTGTCCTTGCTGTGATTTATTGTGTAGATGGAGAAGCAGAATGAGAAGATGATGGGACAGTGCTCATGGCCATGGAAAAGGGACTGAGCTTGGTGCTTGAGTCTCTATCAAAGAGAAAAGGGTCTTGGTCACACAGGTGAATGGATGAAGCTGGGCATGCATGCATCCTTGCCTAAAACAGGCTATGCATCCCACCTGGAGATCCATATCTGCCTTATGTGTGTGATGTGATGCCGCAATTACTGAAGGACACTCAGACACTCAGGTGTTTTCATATATTGATCAGCCAAATAAAAAAGCTGAAGTTATGGTGAACTATCTGTGACAATCTAACCTGGGGAAAATATGTCTCTGAAAGGGCCTGCTCCTGATGGCCACGTGGACTTCTCCAGGAAGCAGCTGAGTGGGAGCTGCACCAACATTCAATTTAATTTGATTTTCTTTAGAAAAAGTGGGAGCCTGTTAGGCTGCAGTGAGATCCAGCAAGATGAGCCAATCATAATAACCACTTCCAGGAATTTAGCTCTTTGTCTTCTCTTGGCTGGATAGTGCGCACGTTGCAGGACTGCTGGAAACCAGCCAGCAGTACCTTTGGAAGGGTGGGCAATTACCTGCAGGAAAACTTGTTCTAGCTTTGTTAAATGTAGTAAAAAAATACCTAGGACACAACACATGTCCCCTGGGAAGAAAAGGGTGAACGACTGATCTAATAAGTTGCTGGAAACTTCAGTTTTGGCCCAAATGCAAGCTGTAGTGTTAACCCTTTCAGGTATCTTCTGGGAGAGCATGGACTCCATCCTCCAGTGCCTGTGGTATTAGACAAGGCATTATTCTCACGTAAATGCACTTAATTATATGTAGTAACTTCTTTCAAATTGTTTGAGGCAATGAAATAACTGTAATTAGACTACTATATTACAACATAAAAAAATCCCCAAAACATGGAACTCATTGAGTCAGAACTTTAGAACTAAGAGAGGAAAGTTTAAAGAACCTAAACATTTATTATGTGATTTATGAAAACCAATGGCCTAGCACCAGCATCCCTTCCCATGTGTGGTATGACTCCCACAGGTCCCAGGTATGACTTCCAGGGATGCTGGGGCTGCAGGTGTCCCCTCCTGCTTTTTCTCTCTCATTTTCTACTGATGCTGCAGTGGCCACTATGGTCCCTACGGAAAGCTAGGTTAGAGATCTCTCTACTAAAAGCTGGACAACTCTTCTTGAGCTCGAGTTTTTTTGCAAAGGAAGAACTGAAAAAAGCCAAAAAGAAGGACACTGCCCATGGCATGGTATAGGAGCCCATAAAAGTGAAGAAAGTTAAAGCAAAGCCCAGCTGGCTGCTCTCCCTCCTGTGGGGCGACACTGATCTATGTGTGGAAGCCAGCACAGGCTGGTTTTATTAGCAGGTTCCCATAGCACTGCCCTCCCCAGGAATCCTGTCCTTCCCTGCACATGCTGCTGATCTTCTGGAGTGGTTTGTTGACTGGGAGAGGCTGGTGAGTATTTAAGAGAAGCTTTGCTCTGGTTTCAGTTCCCAGGCTCACAATGCAAACACAAACGTGAATGTTTCAGTAAACAGCCAGGCACTGGAGGGAGGGGAAGGATTAGAAACTACGAATAATGACTGAAATGTCAGACATTTATTATTAAGCTGGTCCTGATGCTGACAGCTGAGCATTCAATATTAAAAGCATCCTTGATCATAAAAGCCAAAGGCAAACCTGATTCTTAAATATCCCAGTTGTTCTTTTTGACCTAGTTTTTGAAGTCTTAAAGAGGAAATAAAATTTTAGAAAATATTTACAGACATGAGAAATACAGGATTTCATCATGGGTGGTGACTTCATGGATCTGCCTGGGGGAAGGACAGCAATTAAAGAGCAGCAGGGCAACCAAAATCTCACATCTCCTTTGCAGAGGTATCGTCAATCATAAAAGCAGAAATGTGTGTTTTTAGGGCTGGAAGAGCAAGAAGTCACCAGATCTCAGTGTGAGGTACTCCGAAGGCTTTCAGGAGTATTTGTGAGTGAGACCGAGGTTTGACAGACTTTACCGGGAGCTATAAAGGTGAAATGATCAGTGTTGTGTTGTGTGTCAGTGAAGCAGAAATGCCAAAGAACTGCTCTGAATAATTCATGGTCTTTGCAGGTCAAAGTCTCCTATGATAAGGGTGGTGGAAAAGGCTCGATGGAGCTTACCTCAAGAAGTAGCATCAGATTTCAGGTCTGGATTAGGGTGAGAATAGAAGGCAGCAGTAGAAACAGGGAGGAGAGAAAATCCAACCTAGCATGAGATGGAATAAAGGAAAACTGTTTACTGAAGACTTAGGCAAAACAGGATAAGTGTGAAGCTCTTATAATGTGTAAAAAACTACTGGAAAGAGGAACAAAGTATTTTTTTTCTCTGTGTCTTTCATGGCTTCTTGGGGAAGTTGTAGAAATTCCATTACTGAAAGCCTTTGAAAAGAAACTGAAAAAACACCTGATACTGCTTTGAGACCCTCATGCTCTTTCAGTCTTTATTTTTCACGACTGCATTAGTTTGTGGTTATTAACATGATATTAGAGAGATGTCACAGCTGTTGATGGCATTTTGGAAGGGTTTTACTCCAGAGCTGCAGAGTCAGACACTACCAGAACCAGCTCCGAGGCAGTCTTGAGCTGAGACCACAAACCTTGGCAGCTGACTGTTGAGAAAAGAGTGGAAACTGTGAACAGAGAAAGTCTCTTGGTGTTTAATTAGGTTCCTTGTAAATTGTGGGAGCTCAGCAGACACCTTACCAGATTTCCCATGACACAGAGAGATTTTTCTGATGCTCGGGTTCAGGAGAGGTGGCAGAATGGGACCGAGACCTCCAGCCTAACTGGCATGATCTAGACAGGTTTCTGGGATAGTTAAACCTCTCTGTATACAGCCGTAGAGGGGGATGTGACTCTCCCCCCAAGGAGCAGCTTTCTGCCAAGATAGTTCCTACCTGGCTCTGCCAATGGGGGATGTGGTGCCCCTGAGTCAGGCTCTTGAACAGAGGTTGTGGAAAGGGTTGCCAGGCCCTCAGATCCACCAGCAGGACTCCAAACAGTCTAATTTTGATTTCAGATGTGGGGGAACTGGGAGGATCCGAGTGGATGGGGGTCTTTTTTGTGGCGGTACATCTCTACACATCTCTCGTGTTCATGGTGCCCATGGGAACCGCAAAATTACGTTCTCTTGATGAAGGACATATTGTGCTGGAAGCACAGTGCTTGGCTAGGTGGACCTTTGGGGCTAGAACAGCCATTCCTATGTACTCATTTAAATTTCATTGATTTTTCTAAAGAATTATTTCTCCCTTGGTGGTGTAGAAATAAAACCTCTTGTGCTGACTGGCGGAACAACCCCATGATTTCTATCTATCGGCAAGGTGATTTTCACACTCTGTCTCAACACGGGCAAGATATTCTTCAGCATGTTTGATCAGAGGAAGAGAAAATTACATTTATGTACCTCCTGCCGCTTCCTGCTACATCTCCCCTCCTGTACTTCCAGTGGCAGGTGTTTGTGCAAGATCCCATCTACAGGCCAGCCAGTGAGTTACCCAGCATCGTGTTTTCACAGGAATGCCTCCTCTCGATGTGGGCAATGCCTAATTAGGCACATTGCCAGGCTACAAATTTGCAGTGTTATTTTTAGTTTTTCTCTGAGGTTTCTTTTGGTCTCTGGCCTTATCTTGGCTGAAGCAAAACAGCTTGTGTGGCTATGATTGTGCCCCAATCTGATTACTGCCACATTTTTCATGGTGCAGCCAAACATGTGCAAAGCAAGTAGAGACACAGAGAGGTGCTGACCCTTTTGTGCACATCACACACGTTGGGCTGGTGACCTAGGGTCAAGGGCTTACTTGAAGGGTTCCCCAAACTCAAGTACTTTGAATAGATGCAGAAGAGAAGGAGTATGGAAGCTGGTACGGTGACCCTGCAGGTGTATGACAGCAAGTTTGCTGGGATACCTGAGAATAATGTGACAAAGGTGCTATTTTCCAGCTTCCACTTTGGTTAAGACTTTTCTGGCCACTGTATGGGTCAGAGTTTTGGACGAGGAAGCCTTCATGGGTTTCAGAATTGCAGCCACACTGTTTCCAGCACATACAGTCTACTCAAAGACCCTGCTCTGGAGCTCATTTCCTTTGCTTGAATTCCAGTGGGTCAGCCCAGCAGTGTGTTCCAGAATCAAGTAAGAATTGTGGTCTTAAACTAGGCACAAGATCCTGAAAATGATGAAGTGTGGCTTATGGAGGCTGTACATACCATGCCCCAATAAACAGGAACTTGTTTGTATGGGAAAGTGTTCCTGCTGTGGTGACTGGTTACTGCAGATGCCTTTGCTCTCATGAGCTTTATTTCTGAGTATGGCAGTTCAATTATGCAATTTTAAATACATGTTTTCTTGTCCAGATGTCCTATTTAGGCAAAAGCCCTCACTTTGCCTGTAAGAGAGCTGGAAAAGCTTGGACTTCCCTTTGAAATCAATTAGCTGCCTCCAAGGCAAGATTTATCTTTAAAAGGGTTTGGATCAGGATTGAGAACATGTCAGAGCAGGAACCAGAAGAAGTTTGTCTGCCCCAGTGCCTATAGAGGTGGTTACAACTTCTTTTATTTGCTTTTTGGGAAGTAAATTGTAGTCAGATAGTTGCTTTCCTTTGCCAAGAATTTGGGGATATTTGTGGATTAGGAAGGAACAGCAAAAACAATGGTGTTATGACCAATGCAGTTTATGCTTAATCTTTCATCTTTTCTGGGGAAAGACCTTGGCATTGAATTCTAGCTTAGTTTATACGCTCTACTCATATCTCTCGCACTTCCAGGCAAACGGGAAATCTCAAGTATGTTAGTGATTGTTTCTGAGCACAAGGTTAGAAGCTCATATTGAATAGAGTGGCTGATCAAAGCACAGGGGTGATCAGTGGCCAGGGAAGTGACAGAGGGCAGAACTGTGGGCCTCTGTCCCACAGTGGGTTTATTTGATTAAGACACTGTACCCCAGTCTGCATGTTCCCTGGAGCTTTCCAAATAGGATAAATATGTGTGCTGTTCCCTAGAACATCCCATCCACACTGGCAGGGAATGGCCTCTGCTCCCCTCCTGCCCTACATGGGTTCTGCTGTCAGATGGAGGAGAGGAGCGTAAGTCCTGGTGCAAACGTTTTTCTTCCTTGCTGTGTTGCACTGACTGGCAACGATGCAGTTGCAGTGTCCTGAACTAGCCAGGAAGGCTAGCAGAGGCCAGGAGAGTCACCTTTGCCTAGCTCCATGCTCTTGGAAATGTGCACTGAACAACCCCTTTGGTTAACAAATTCCTCTTGTGACCAGGAGTGGTCTGGGGAAAAAGGAACAACTCCTGCCCAAGTGCTGAGACAGCCAGAAACACTTTCAGCCCAGTAGCAGCTGCAGCAATGCTGGTGCAGCTCCCTGTGGTGTCTTGCTGGGGCCTGATCCAGAGCTCCACTATATCCTCTGGCACTGGTACACAAAATCAGGAGTTTGTGCCATCTCATTGCTGTGTGCATTAATTCATTAATTCATTCTCTGCCTTTGAACTAGCATGTGGTGATTGGTGCAAGGGCTGTGGGACATATTTCTTTACCCCAGCCATGCCTTGCCTACTGCTGCAGTCCTGCTCTTTCCCAACAGTTTCAGCCTCTGATGTGCACAAATTTGTGGCATTCTGGATTTTGTTTTCAGGTCCTGGCGTCCTACTGCTGAAGTTAAATATAATTTGCACCCATGAGGGCATTACTGGGGGACACAGTGCCTCAGAGTGCGTGATAGAATTTGTAGGGAGGACGGCTGCGTCCCTTCTCCTAATGGATAATGACTTCAGAAAAGAGAGCCGATAGGAGGTCTCTGATTAATGCATCAGATCTTGGTCCATGAGAGTGATGCCACCTGCAAGCTGGACACTTGCGCTGACCTAATGTCTTTGTGGCTTCAAGCCACATTACACCATCTGCCAGCAAAGGAGAGCTCCCAGCACCCCACCACGTGGGTGTGGGGGTGGATCACCACATGCTTCCATGCCAGGGTGTGCCAGGGAGGATCCAACCTTCTCCCAGAGGCCAGCACACACGTGTTTTTCTGTTTGTGGCATCCTTTTGCAGGCAACAAAGTGATTTAGTTTTTGGAAAAAGCCTGCAATCCAGCCCTGCTGAGCGGCGCTACAACAGGTTATTGTTCTGGCATAGGTGAAGGACAGGACCTCTGCCTGGGAGCTTTCCAGGAGCTATGCTGCTTAGCTGGAAGAAAGCAGAATTTCTCAGCATTGAATCCACCTGCAGTACTAATGCTGACTGCAGTGCCAGGTGGTCTCCAACAGTGTGCAGGGTGCAAGGAATTCAGCTTCACTTGCCAGCACCATGCAGAGCTGGCGCTTCCAGCTCCTCCTGTCCTTGCTGTAAGTGGAGTGTGCCTGATGGAGGATAAAGGCCAGAAAACTAGTGTTGAAACATTGGCAGGGCTGCCTCACTGTCTGCACTGGCTGCAGAGGACTCTGGATGCTCCTGATTCTTGGAAGCTTACTGTCTTTTGATAGACAGAAATACAAACTACTGCTGTCATCTGACTTCTCTGTAATGGCTCAGAGACATTAGAAAGGAAAAGCTGAGATCTTGCTTCAAATGTGCAGCTCTAGTTGTGGCTATTTGTGCCATGTCTGTGGTTATCAGGGTGGTTTCAGCCTGCCAGTGAGAAGTGTCCACTCTCTTATTTAGAGATGATCCCGCTATAGCCTCACTAAGCTCTGGGCACAGTCTGTGTCGGTGCAGAGCCACTTCCAGCTCATTCCCATATATTTGCCAAGGACAGCTTTTCCCCTATGTAGCCTGAGCTGTGGTTTAGATGAAGGGAAATTTGCAGTTTAAAAGCATCCTTCCATTTCAGTCAGACTTTTTCTTTCCAGAGCATTAACACTGTCATTTCCTATTCTGATGGAACCAATAGGTATTTCCTTTTGTGGCCTCAAGCTTGGCAGCGTGACCCTGTGCCACAGCAGTGCTGCTGTGCTGGGCTGGCAGCTGCCTCTCCACCATGACAAAACTGTTTGCATTTGCTGGCACTCCTGACATCTCTTGTTGAGGTTGTCACAACAGCAGCAGCTGAAGTGGCTGTGTACCTATCAAGGAGAGTAGGCTCTGGATCTCTGCCCTGCTCTGGGCATGGGGACACCACTGTCTGCATCCTTTGCCAAAGGCCAGATCTGGGAGGTGGCACATGGCAGCACCATAACACACAGGAGCCTTTCACTGGCAGCAAGTAGGTTCCCTTGGGGTGTCTGCAAAGGGGAGCTCCCTTTGCCAACCTGACAAACTGAGTTTAATTCAGCTCCCCCCAAAAAAGCCTCCTGGATCTGAACATGCTCCATGGAAAGTGCCCTCTGGCAGCTGCAGCAAATCTGAGGAAGACTCTGCTTATTTCCAGACTTGAAAAACATATCTAATGTTGAAAATGTGGCTAAAATAGAAATCTGCTTAGCAGAGGAAGGCCAGGGAAGGCTGCATTGGGCAAAGGTGATGCCAAAGATGTCTCTTCCAAGCAGGCCTGGGAACAGGAATATTTTGCAACTATCAGAAATCCAGAGCTTCTTCTCAGCTGGGGCATTGTATTTCATTAAAGTCCCTTAGTCCAGTTCTAAATCTGAATTCACAGTTTGCTGTCATGACTTTATGAAGTCAAATGCCACTGGCAATGGAAATAGATATTGCCTCCCAGGCAGGAGCTTTGGGAAAGTGTTCCAAGAAGCAGAGGGGGAAGGGCTTCCCCAGCTGAATTTTACAAGAACTTTTACCAGCAGAAAAGTCTGCATTTAAAGAAACGTGGTTTTCTGATCAGGAAATGTTCTCTGGGCTTTCTGTCCTTAGCTGTCTGGTTTTCATCACTCTTGTGACATTCCTGAGGCCTGGCAGTATCCAGGGCTGCTTTGGAGGCACTGAGCTGGATGTGATCCTGCTTTGAAAAGTTTCTACCTGAACAGCAAATGCTGGTGAAGGAGTGTAGCAGAGATGCCTCTGGATGGCAGAAGGAGGGAGAGGAGGGGAAGCATTGCCAGCTGCAAAACACCTGCTCCTCCCGTGGATGTGCTGGTGTTCCCAGGGTAGGCAGGCAGGGAGCTGGCAGGGGCTGGGCCCTGCGGGTATCCTGCTCTCTGCAGAGCCCCAGCTGCTGCAACCATCATGGTTATTTCTGGCATTTCACCCCTTTGTCATTCAATTACTTGTTATTCTGAGCAGCACGGCACTGGGGCAGGAACGCTGTTGTTCTGTGCCTGCTTCCCCAGGCAGTTAATGCTGAGCCCCCCCATTTGTTACCATCCCTTTGGGATTCTCCTCAACCACTATGTGCTGTCGGCCATTCCCTTTTTGCCCTGGCTGAGTCCTCTGGGAGCAGACAGGAGAGAAGGAGGAGGGAGGTAGATGGCTAAGCCCTTCCTCTGATTTGGCAAATCCTGTTTTTCCCCAGTTGCATAATTCAAAATGCATTCAGGTCTCTTCCAAACACACCCCCAGAAGCACTGCCCTTGGAAGGAGACTGAAAGGCTGCAGCTATTTAGACAGACAAAGAAATGAAGAATTGAAGCCATTACCCTTCCTGCCCTCACTCTTCCTTTCCCCCTATCCCTGCCAGCTCACCAGAACTGGAAACAGCATCATGGAGACACAGGGAAGCAAGCTGGTGTTTCAGAGAACTCAGGCTGGCTGCTGGCAGGACAGCTCCAGGCTCTGCTGATGATCAGATGGCAGAGGAGCAGCTTTGATGAAACATTCCTCTCCTTGGCTTCAGTGAAGAATCTTTATGGGGGCAGAAGACTGGCTTTTGAGGATAGCCTAAACTAAACCCAGTCTAGAGTCAGCAAAACACCTTTGCACCTGCTAAAGCTTCCTCAGTTTTGTCCTTGTTCAAGCCAAAACTGAAACATGGAGAGGAACCTTTCCCTTCTGGAAACATGCAACTGGTTCTGCCTGATACGTCCCCACTGTGCAGTACCTATGCAGTACCAAGAGCGGCTCTTGACCTGCTGCTTCCCATATTCTCAAGCCAGATATGGACCTTGTTGTGGAATGGATGTGGTTGACATTTAGCAGGAATGCCAGCTCTTGTCAGAACAGTGCCTGGGGAGAAGCAGGCTGCGCTCAGCCATGCAGCTGACGTGACCTGCTGTTTTGCAGGCTCAGTCAGCACCTCACTTCATCAAAGAAACGCTCTTGGCTAATACTGGGTGATGCTTCCCAGAAATGGCATGGGCAGGAAAGATGTTTTCCTTGGCATAAGCTGGCCTCAGTGCAATCTTTCCAGTGTTTTACTGGGTGGAAAAAGCCAAGTTGGACGGGTTTGGAGGTAAGCTGGATTTAGCCATGCCACAAAGTCCAGAGCAATGAGTGAACGGCACAAGGAAGCCCAGCTTCCCCCCGGCCAGCCTCACTTGCAGAGATCTCTCCAGGTAAAAGTCATGCTCCATTTCTCATGATACAGCAGAATCAACATCAATATCCCATCTGTGGGAGACATCCTTTCAGCGTCCCCAGTGTGCAAAGGAGTCATGGCAATTCACAATCCTAAGCCTATTCAGGGTACCACCTTTAGAGCATTAGTTGTACATATGGACAAAATAAGTAGTTCTTCATCTCTCCCTTGACCTCAGATAGACTTGCTGGCAGATCTGGGAAGAGGAGCCTGTGCTTTCTCCACCTCCAGCTGCATCTGGTTGAATTTATAATTTCAAGTGAGCACTGGAGTTCTCTCAGCTTGATCATGGGGTTTTTTGTTTGTTTGGGTTTTTTTTTGGTTTGGTTTGGTTTTTGTGTGTGTGTGTTACAGACACTTCTTCATAAAGAGAACTCATCTTTCTAACCACAGTGGAGTTTGGGATTTGCTAAGAACAAAGCATCTGGCTTGCCCCAAATACAGTCATTTACTCAAAGGCTGAGATTCATAGGAACCCCATGAGGGTTCGACCCCCAACTCTGACTGGTCTGTCCCAGGCTGTTTTGGGTTGACTCAGGACAGCCCTTTGGCACAAGACTGGAGTGCCCAACTCTAGGGAATAGCCGGCAGGGTTTTGCCAGTGCCAACACAGGCACATCCCTTCAGCGCAGGGCAGACCTGCCGGGACCACTTATGTCCCTGCAGCCTCCCGGGCGGAGAGTGAGCTCCCCACAAACCTTCCCGTGGGTCCCAGGGCGTGAGGGACAGGGACATGGCAGGGCCGAGTCCCTTAGCTACCCCACCTCAGCGGCTTCCAGCCTTCAGGCAGGGCTGGAAGGAGCAGCATCGCCAGCCTGCTGCGCGCCCGCGGGGCCAGCGCCGTTCCCAGCCCGCCCGCCCGGCCGGGAACCCCCTCCAGCTGCGGGTTCCAGCTGCGGGTTCCAGCTGCGGGCTCCAGCTGTGGGCTCCAGATGCGGGCTCGGCTCCGGCAGCGGCCTCAGCACCGGCTGCGGCGGAGCAACAGCGGCCTCCAGTGATGAAACCTCCCGCTCTCCATCCAGGGACCCGCATTCTGCGTCCTGTCGCGCCGGGCGCCGCGCAGAGAACGCGCAGAATGGGTTGGGATGGGAGCGACCTTTAAAAGGCATCTGGTCCAACCGCCCTGCCACGGGCAGGGACGTGTTCCACTAGAACAGGTTGCTCCGAGCTCCCTCCAGTTTGACCTTGAATCTTTCCGGCTATGTGGCATCCACAGTTTCTCTGGGCAACCTATTCCAGTGCCTCTCATTGTAAAAATCTTCTTCCTAACATCTTATCTAACCCTACCCTCTGCCAGTTTGAAGCCTTTCCCTCTTGACCTATCACTCTAGGCCCTTACAAAAAGTCCCTCTTCAGCTCTTCTGGAACCCCTTTATGTACTGGAGCTTTCTCTTCTCCAGGCTGAACAGCTCCAACTCTCTCAGCCTATGTCCACAAATGGAGGTGCTCCAGCCCTCAGAGCATCTTTGTGGCCTCCTCTGGACTCGTTCCAACAGGTCCATGTCTTATGTTGGGGGTCTCAACACAACACTGTGGGTGAGGTCTCATGACAGACAAGTAGAGGGGCAGAATCTTCTCCCCTGACCTTACTGGCTCGTGTCCAGCCTTTCATCCACCAGCACACCCAAATCCCTCTTGGCCCTTCCAGCACACAGCCCTGGGACTAGCAGCAAAGCTCACCAAGGCCATTAAAGAAAACAAAAAGATTTTCACCTGGAAAAATAGAGTCTTTTTGGTTTTCTGAGGCACTAGGTAGCCATGACTTGCAATAGAAGTGTAAGGCTGGTAACTCTTGGTGCCCAGGGGCCATGTGATTGGGCACTGACACGTGGACAAGGATGGAGACAGGTCAGCATGGAGATGACTTGTTGGACTCTTCCTCTTGGCAAAAACTCTGGAGTAAGGGCTTTAATGCCCTGTATTTAACAAATGCAATTGCAACTGATGGGAATGCTACAGTCTCCTATTGCTTGGGCTCTGGAAGTTTAGGAAAGGAAAACAAAATCCTTGATGCAAAAAAGAGTCATGCCAGAGCATGACTCTCTCCTTGGGTACATCCCAGCCTTTTACCTGTGGCTCTGTCAGTAATTTTCTCACAGCTCTTTATGGACATTACCAGAACAAGTCATATTTTTTCAGGAATGTAGTATAAGTGTCGGGGAAACAGGTCTGCTGTGTGTGTAAGAAATCCCAGTGCAAGACATGGCAATGCTTCCACTTTATTAGGATTTTGAGCAGGTGAGGGACAGCTTTGTGTTCTCTTCCTTGGAATGGTTGTGCCTCTTAAGCAGAGCTGGATCGTGGAGAGGGCTTTTGGCACATTCCTCTGTTCTTTATGCGCACATTAGTGCTTCTTTGCCTGAAAGAGATGTTAAAAGTGCTGGAGAGACCCTGAGGCACAGAAGAGCCTGGCTCAGAGGACAAAGGCAGAAAGAAAGGAAAATACCACTTAAATCACCATCTAAGTGTTATTCACAGCAAGCAAGGCCATATATTCTTGACAGGGAGTTCAGGGTTACCATGGACATGTGTTAATTAATTCCAATAAGCTCAAGAGTGCTTCCTGACACCTCCTGGCAGAATAATTCACCTCTGTGCTGCAGGACAGCACTAAGACACCTCTAATGCCTGTCTGGCTGCAGACAATAAAGGTTATGAATTTGTTTTGTAGGTTCTTACAGACAAATGCCTGCCACTGTGTCTTGCTTGGGGTTTGGCCTGCTCCTAGTCTCTCCTCCTGATTTCTTCTGCAGCAAAAATGAGGAAAATATTAAAAAGACGTCTTAAAAAGGGATGTAATTATTATTATATTTTTTGCCCAGGAGTGGACCTGATTACTCTGAATTGTTTCATGTTCACATGGAATCATCTTTGTAAAGACAGACCCATTTCTCAGGAGCATAAAGAAATGCTGGTAAAATCATTTGCATTCTGCAAAACGCATTTTGCATGCTGGTCACAGTGAAGACCAAAGGCGACAAGTGAGACACTGCTGCCACAGGGACCCACTAGATGCTCTCCATAGTTATTCCCAGACTCCCTGTAGGCTTCCAGCTCTTGTCAGACCAGTTGCACATACAAAACTGCAAATGACACTTCATCCTGCCTCTCGGCTATTTGACTTCTTCCCCAAGGACCAAAGCTTTATAGATGAGGACACTCCATTTATCTCTCTCCCAAGACATTTGGCACCAGGCAGCTTCAGAGTCCTGCTGCCTGGCCCAGATCACCCTGACCACATGGCTGTTGTTCCTAACCTCAGAATTTCTTCACTTGGGAACAATACATGGGAGGCTTAGGGCTCTGACCTGCAGGAGCAGCACATTTCCAGTTGCAGCTGTTTAGAGCTTGCACAAATCAGAGTTTTAAGAACTTCAGGAATACAGCACCTGCCTACACAAGCTGGGTGCCAGCACCAGCTTCTCGTCCATCCCTTCCCTTCTCTGACTCCTGGCTAGCTCTGGATACACCACAAGCTCAGTTTTTTTCTTTTTTGTACCCAAACTCTCCTTCTAGTCACCACTGAAGTCTCCCATCCTCTCTGAAGCTGTTCTCTGCATTGGGGAGATGTAGCATCCTCACGACTTTGGAACCTCTCTTGCTCGCTTTACCCTGCTCTTGTTTCATGGCCAATGCCCTAATGATGTTGTGTCTGATGAACCTCCCACCCCCATCTGTTGCACAATACAGGCAACAGCTGGTGCTGGGCTGCTGCCTTCCAGCATGGTCATTACTGCTCTGCTAGGCCGTGCCGGGTCATTAACCATGCTGCCTTTGTTCAGGAGATTCCACTCAGCATCTCTGCCTGACTGCATTTATCTTCAGCCTTGAAAGGTAAACTAGCATTTGAACAGGCCAGGTATGGAATATGGGGCAGCAGCCTGGGTTAATGAAGCAAAGAGGGGACAACTAGACAAACAATTCTTGAGCCTTTATCCAGGCTTTGTTTTTCTAGTGATTTGGACTCTGTTCCTTGTTATGGCAGAGTCAGCTGGGAAGCAATGCTCCTCAAAGCAGAATTTGGCTCCACATCCAGGGACAGAAAAAATGGAATTTGAGCTTCTGTTAGATATATCTCTGATGATGGCAGATGGGCTTGTGACCTGAGTACCAAAAATCCCTGCCTACACCAGGTGAAGTCAAGGGTGAAGCTCCCTTAACCCCTCAGACTGGGGCATCTGGCTCCAGATAAGACTCAATCTTCCCAATAGAGATTTTCAAACCACCTAATAGCATTGAGTTGGAAGTAATTCCTTCACTTGCCTTACACAGAGGGTTTCTAATGTATAAATATACTTTAAATTACCTAGAGCCCAAGCCAGATGAAATGAATCAAGTCTTGCCAGAGACGTTGCTAGCATTTGGACCTGGCCTTCTGCTAAAACAGTGCAATCTGGCACTAGGAGAGATTAAATATAAAGCTCATTCTTAAAAATACCCAGAGCAAATTGTATCCTTGCATATGCAGAGAAGACAGAAAGCAGAGCTCAGCTATAAATTGCTGGGGTGAAAAAACATAGTTTTTCCTCAGCAACCACACATCTGAGGTCATCTGGAAAAACATTTTTCTGCCTGCTTGCTAGATCTGGGCAGACTTCGAGGACTTTGCCATTTGTCTGAGATCCTGGATACCCGCCAGCACAATCTGAGCGATCGCAGCAGCTTGGCAGCTGCAGGTATGGGGAGATTTTGGCTGTGCAGCCCCTGCTCGTGGGCAGCTCTTGTGCTTTGAGCTGCACACAATGGACCTGTTTTTCAGCCGGAGTCCACATGCTCAGAGTAGTGGGTGCAGCATCTGTGCAGGAGGCCAGATTTGTGCCAGATGTGCTGGGCTCTCTGCCCACGCTCCACCCAGCTGCCTGCAAACAGCTTTCTTTCTAGGAAATCCCAGACATACGTAGTAGCCCTCATCTGTGTGATATTTAGACTTGCAGCAGGTCCAGATACTCACAGGTTATGAAGGCACAGCAGACACTCATTGCTGTACAAGACATCATCCGTGCCACAAACGGGTTCAAAGATCTTCGTACAACCTCTCCTTAGGTTGAAATTGCCACAAGCTGCCTGGAGACACAAAAGGGCAATGCTCAAAATGTTAATCATGTTTTCAATTTACCAAAGGAGCTCTGCTTTCACAGAGAGGTGTACATTTTGTCTATCCTGATAACCCACCCCAGCTTGCTCAGAGCTCTGCTATGAGCTCTTGAAATACTGGGACCATCTGCCACTATATCCTTTGGCCAGCTGAACTTCATCTGGCACTGCTGCACACACTTAGGAGTAACAGTATTGAGTAAATAGTGCTCCAGGGGCAATGCCTGGTCATATTCTTCTCAGTTTTTATTTTTATGCCCAAACCACACCTGTCCTCACACTTGCAAGCCAGAGAATTTTCTGTGGCACAACAAGTGGAATGTGATTCTCAGGCACTGGCACCTTTGGGCCGCCAACCCATTACACTTCACTGTATTTAGTAATGGTGGCTCCCCAGTGTATGGGTTAGTGCTGTCTCACTTGTGCTACACAAAACCAGGAGCCTTCACCTCTGTTCCTCTGCCAACAGCTCCATCCATCTCAGCGTATCCTAGAGAAAGAATGGAGAGAAGAGAGGGTGAGAGAAAGAGAGAGAAGATGCCTCAGCACCCATCACTTGGGCTGGTTTCAAGGGGCACTGAATAAAGATGCTTTAGCCTGAGAACTTCAGGCCTTCATTCAAACACCTTTGTCCCAGAAAACAATTTCTACCCTTGGATCTCCTCCATCTTCCATCTGAGTCCCTCCCTGCTGCATCTGTCTATTTTCCCTGGCAGAAACACTGTGATGGTGCAAGGCCCTGCCAAGGCAAGTTCCTTTTCTAGTGACTTCACCTGCCAGCTGTCAGGGAGCAAAGAGGGCTTTTGTTCCCCTCTCACCGCATGTTCCTGAATAACTGAGAAACTCCTGCTGATGCTGGACCACTACTGGGGTAAATTCAGGGTGATTTTTCTGCTGTCAGTAGGTTTGTACCACAAGGAAGCGAAACAAAAGACAAGGTGCTGAAGGTCTCTACTAAAGGGAGAAATGGTTGGACCCTGAGGTCTCACACCAAAGCTGGTGGGAGCAAGCCATGACTTTGGTTGGCTTCTCCAGCCCTGAGATGACAGCTGGAATCACATGGGTGGAACATGTGATGGGTGTGTTTTGAAAAACAATCTGAATTTTTATGGAAAAGTCAGAACTGAGATGATTTTGGGTTTCTTATAGATCCAAAAGTTATCTATAGGAAGGATTTAGATTATATCAATATTATATTATATTTAGATTATAACAACCAGCGTGGCACAGTAGCAGTGGATCTGTAGAATGAAATGTTTTGGTGCTGAGGACCTGATAGCCACACTGTCCAATGTTTCAGGGGTTTTACTTGAGAATAGCACTGGTCCAGACCCAGGAGCTGTACATCATGATGTGCTCAGTTCATCTGAAAGCAGTCTAGATTTTGTGCTCAGATAGCTCTGCAGTGGCAACGGCCACACAGTAAATGTGATTACAGAGGACTCGCTTCAGAAGCACTTTCCTGTTCTGAATGAACCCACAAATGCAGATATCCCTGGTGAGCAGGGCCTGAGGAGCAGCAACAACTCATGTTCTCATCCCTCTGCACCATATGGGATTTTGAAAACACAGTTGGCTTTAACATTGGATTTGGTACTGAGAGCTGCATTTTCCCTTTCATAGATTCATTTCCTGTCTTCTTTGATTTGCTTTTTTAAAACCAGAATAACACCTATTCATTCTAAAAGGATCACACTGTCCTAGAAATCACCAGCTCCAGGCTGAATCCTAGCCCTGAAGAAAGAGCATCAGCTCAGCAGGTCTGCTCGTTTTTGGGAGCAGGTGCCAGACACCCTTTCCAAGCCTTTGTTTTAGGCTTGCTCACAGACCACTGGTTTAATGCATGTTGGCCATTGCACCATTCCCTGCCCAGGGCCACAGCAAGGTCCTAGCACCAGCTGGACTGTTCCCAGACTCACCTTCCCATGTGACAGACTTGGGAGCTTTAGCAAGGAGAGGCAATAACTCCTAAGCAAAATGTTGCACTCACCTTGGTAGCAGCAGAGTGCCAGGGAGAGGAGGAGGAAAATGCCAGTTGCCTTCATGGCCAAGGTGATGTTTTGCTAGGCACAGCAGAGAGAAACCAGGGCACTCCTCAGTCTCTCAGAGGTCTTGTCTCTGGCAGTGTGCTGGGACCTTTATACCTTTCTCTGTCTCTGGCACCACACCACACAGCTGGCTCCACCCCACAGTCTTGTGGTGACAACGTTCAGAGTACAGGGGCAACACCAGGTGGCAACTGGCTCATTGGTGTGCGCAAGGATGAAAGCCTCTCCAAAGCCAATGGAGGTAACAATCCTTATCACCAGCAAGCACTGGAGCTCCATCCCAGGTGTGGGAGATAGCCCTGGCTCTGCACTGCAAGCCATGAGAAAGTGACTTTACGGAAGCAGAAGATTGGAGAAATGGGCAGGACAGCAAGGGAAATACATATGTTAGTAGGAGTAGTATGGCTTTGATAAATGACCCTGCCACTGCCACTTGCAGGGTGAAGATGTTTGGTGAAACCACTTCTGGGAGAAGATGGCTTTGATCCACACACACCTTTCCTGGTGTGATCCACAGTGCATAGCTGGGGTGTTGCAGCTCCCCTTCCCTCCCCAGACAGTCAGGGACAGCAGCAAGAACTGCTGCTGGAGAGCAGAGAGCCTGGCTGTGCCTTGGGGTTGCTTGTGGCTGCACATTCCGTGCTGCTATTTTGACTGCACATCTCTGATTGCAGGCAGCAGCCGAAATGAGCCATCGGGTCGAATGCTGCTCCCTTCTCCTCTCCCTGCCTGCACTTCGGAGTAAACACTGGGGATTTCCTACAGTTACACCACCAATGGTGCATTGCAGAGAGTGGATCAGTCTCTTGGGTATTAGAAGGATTAATTAATGTTTCTAAAGCACTTTGATATCTCAGCCATAAATCACTGGAGAAGTGCAAAGCAAATTATTACTAATGGGGGCTTATGACTCAAAGACAGATTTTTAATTAGCAGAACAGGAAAAAGTCAATGCCAAGAGCAATTCAAGGAGCTGTTTGTGAGAGAGAAATCTTGGCTCCATTGGCAGATGCTCCACTGTCCAAGGAATAACCCAGTCCTAACATGGCTCTGGAGGATACTTTCCCCTGCCATAAAAATCTCTCATGATTTTGCTTATATGGTAAGGCAGACTCCTCTCTCTCTGCTCTCTCATAACATGAGGGAGAAAGAACTTCTTCTGATGGCATCTCTTATTAACTTAAGTGAGTAAAAGCTGTTTTTGGGTATGACCAACCCAGTAGCTCTCAGTAGGTGGGCTGGGTGTTTGCAGCCCATTGAGCACAAGCAACAGTCCCTTGGCATGCCTGGGACAATGTTTCACATGGTATTATCACCCTCTGAGGAGCAAGGGAGGGAGGGATGATAATTTTTTATAGCTGAAAGACATTCATCTTGACCCGACACTGTCCCCTGTTACTTGCCAGGTCCACGGTGTGAGTAGAGCCAATAGGTGCCAATAGGTGTTTTGGGCCCAATTCCCAAAGCTGGAATGAGACTTAGCAAGGGCGTTGAAGGTTACACACTAGGCCAGCTGGGGAAAAGATTTTCTTCTTCAGTCGGTAACAAAAATATGTTGAGCAGTGTTGAAAGGTGTTTCTCTGATTACCCTTGTTTGGGACGTGCCTACTCTTGGTAAAACACATTTGCAGAAGTTTCAGTTTAAAGATCCTTGCTTTAGCCAGGAAATGTGATACTTTGAATTGTCCAGGAAGAGAAACATCTTTCCTCAGATTCCTTGGAAACATCCAGGCGTATTTCCAAACTTGAGTTTGATGGGTAGATCTTCAGTGTTTATGACAGCTGCTCTGCAAGTGGGAACTGTGTTGGCTTCTGGGACATTTCAAGTGTGTAATGCTGTGGTTTTCTCCTTCCTCCACAAGTCAGAGGAATAAAAGCAGAGGCAGGCTTCTGACCTCCTCCTGCCTCCTGGATACTTCTCTCTTCATCCTCTTACTGCTTAGGCTTCCGATAGCTTTGTACTGACTGAATTTCATGTTCCTAACTGCTCCCAGGGCTGGATGAGATTAAGTACTTTGCTACTGAAGCAGGTTGAAGAGACTCCAGATTATGCAATACAATGGACTGAACTTAATTATTCTACAATGAATTGAGCCAAACCAGTAGACTCAAGGGCAGTTGCCTTTGCCAAAGGAAGAATCCAGCATAGGCTGCTAATGCTGCTGCAGCTGAACAACAGGCACACGTGGTTTTTAATGCAGTTTCTCCATTAGCAATTGCCCTTCCTTTCCAAGCCTCTCCACTGACAGCCGTGTGTTTATGAGATGCCTTCAAAACCATGAGATTTCAGGGCTCCTCTCTCCTGATTGACATCTATGCTATATCCTTCAGGAAAATCAAACAGAAGCGCTTGGGGCTCATTTGACTGGGGAGGAATGAAAAAGAGCTGCAAACTGCTACTGCGCTGGGTGCTCCCGGTACAGTCCTCAGCAGTGTGGGCTTTCTCAGGATGTGTCACCTTGTCAGAGCAGCGTGTTCCTCCAAACACATCAGCTGGAGGAGTAGAGAAAAATGAGTCAGGCGGCTCTGCCAGCCGTGCTGTGTGACTTGCTGAGTGCAGCGCCCGCTGTGAAGAAACAGAGAGGACAGGCAGACCCCAAAGGAGGGGCTGGGATAGGATGGTTGCCCTTGGTCTCCTTGTTGGGTGATGGCCACCACACATGGTGTGGGACAGGAGATATCTACAGTCGCTGATTGTGTCTTCTCCTGGCTTCTGGAAGGCGATTGGAAAGGGAATTGACGCTACAGGAGGAATGTGGGGGTAAGGAGGCAAGTTGAACTGTCAGGTCTGCCTCCAGGTGGACCAGCAGAAAGAGGTGATTCTCCTACAGGATGAATGCCTACATCATCCTTTGGTCAAACCTGAGTGTTTTCAAATTACATTTTTTCAATAGCAAAGCATTACAAAGGAATAAAACATTGCATTGCAGAGGAATGAAAAATTTGGAGAACTACCTATTTCCCTGTGATGGTCCATCCATGCCAGGAGGATTCACTTGTGGTACCAGGGCTGGAATTTGTTTTTTATGAAGACTGGATGAACAGAGGAAAGCCACCAGTGCCCTAAGGAAATTGCAACAGTTACTAGTCAAATGCATTCAAAGATCACAAAACAGACCCAGATGATCATGAATCACAGCTTAGAAGCCACAAATGGTTCTTAAGCCTCTTCAAAACAATTTCATTTACCGACAGGTTGGTTTGGAGTGCTTCACATTTTCCGGTTTTTGTTTGAAACAGAGAGAGTGGGATAAAGGAGAAGGAGAGCTCCTTGTGCATTCCCAGTGCCCAGGAATTGGGGTGATAACAGCGAGATGTTGCAACATTTAGCAAAAATTTATGCTTGGTGGTGATGCTGAAGCCACATGGGAGCTCCTCGTTTGGGGAATGCAGATCAGGAGTGACCCTTTGGTCCTGTCCCAACAGTGTCTCCAGCCCTGCCATCAAAGAGTGACTGTGTGGCCAAGACTTGCACCACAGCCCTGTGCTGGTGGCATCCCTGAGCCTTGATCCCTTGGTGGAGATTATGGACACCTTGCTTGGGATACATGAAGGGCAGACACCAGAGGATCCTCAGTGCTCAGGATGTCAGCAAGGCAGGTAGAGAATTTGATGCTACCCTGCAATGAGTGGGATGAGTCAAGTTTGGAGAAAGGCTGATGCAAATGTGAAACCAAGGGATGTCAAAAGAAAAACCCAGTTCCCAAAGCTCTTTCAGCTCTAAAGAGCTATTGGATTTAAAGGCTACAAATCACTAAAGCTCTGTTACCTGCAGGGTTTTCCAGGCCTGGAGCGTCCAGGGATACCCAGGACCTTCTCCATGGTATCCGTGATGGTTTTGAAAGCAGTCAGTGCAAGAAGTGCAGAAAAGCAAGCCGCATGCAGTGGTGTGTCTATGGAGGGGAGGAGGTCTACTGTGCATGCAGGAGCCCACAGGGAGATCTGCAAGTCACCTGGAGGACTGGGATGGGATGGTGGAACTGGATTAATTCAGGTATAGGATTATTCAGGTATAGCCCAAGCCCTTTTTCATCACAAGGTGAGACCTAGCTGTGTGCAGTGATCAGCTGCTCCTGTATCCAGGGGATACTGCTCAAACACTGATTTTTCCTGCAGGAAAAAACCTCTAACCAAACCCTCAACTATATTTTGGTCTGTAGTGATTTTTGTCTTGTATTCTTTCCATTAATGCTGAGAAATCTATTCTGTTGCTTTGGGTGCATGGAAGATATTGAACACTCTGACAATTTAGGAAAAGGGATTCTCTGACTAGCTGCTGTGAAAGCATCCGGTATTTTCTCCAGCTGTAGGAGAGTCTTTGGAGCTTAGGATAGTATATAAATTTGTTTTCTCTTCTGTTCTGGAAATCTTGCCTTTGGGACTTCTGGTTTCTGGGGAGGGGGCTCAGCATAGCTACAGGAAAAAATTAGCAAATTATCATTTCTACTTTTACTAAAGCTTCTGTTTGTTATCCTTCAGGAAGGGCAGTGTGTCCATGATAGAGACCTTTGAAATCTGCAGGCATCGGCAGCTTTGCCTGAGAATGGATATTGCTGACAGCAGTGTCTAAAGACAAAGACGTCACATAAATCATAGCTTGTTGGGTTGTTCAGAAGAGACTGTGACTGGATGCCAATCAAATGCCTCCTGAGGAGGATGAATGTGCTGAGGACAGGCCTTGTGTCTTTAAGGATTACTGGCTGACATTGGCTGAGGTAGAATCACATAGCTCCCTGGTGTGGGGGTAAGTTCCCAGCCCAGCTCCTGGCCTCTTTGCTTCTGCTCTCCTACCACTGCAGTGGCATGGTTTCATTCCATGGAAACCTTTCCCTCCTCTGCTGTGGCTTACTGGGTGATGGCATGTGTCTGATGGGAATACCTTTGGGCTGTGGTCAGCTCTGGTCACAGGGCTCTGTCCCTTGCAGTTGGGACAGGTGCTGCCACTATCTACCCAGGAGTGACCCTGGGTCAGGAACAGTGCAGGGAATTCTGGCTCCTGGCAAAGCTTTCTCCCCCAGTCACTCGTGCCCCTTTCCTTGGCTCCCATGAATGTTCTCCATGGGATGTGGAGGCAGTGGGACCACATGGGGTTGGTCCTGCAGGAAACCAGAGCTCTGCTTTTCTTGCTCTCCCTGGCATTGCTGGAGAAAAAAAAAATCATTTTTTCCCACTCCCACAGAAAATGCCAAAAGCGAAGTATTCCTTCGTAAAATTGCTTCTTTATTAAATCCTATCTGTCTCCCGCCTCCACATCCGACTGCCCCTGTGGCTGCCAGAGAGATCCAGGGCAGAGTGATTAAGCACTGCGGCCAATAATTGGGCAAACACAGATTTCAGTCTCCTCCAGCAAAGCACTCCCCCCTTCTCTAACTAGAAGCAGCACCCCCTGCCCACTCCCTCTTTCATGGAGCTTAACAAGATGGGAAGCATATGGTAAATGCTCTGAAAGGACCATATGGTCCTTTCGGGGTCACAGACTCAGGGAGGATAATTTGGTCTAATCTCACTTTCTGCACAGCTTAAGACAGCTCTGTCCCTGCTTCCAAGGACCAGGGCTGGACCGTGCTCTGAAGTGTGTGTGAGGTAACTTAACAAAGAGTTCTGGTATGAACCACTCTTGCTAAGGATTCTGGATCTCTACTGCCTGACCTGTTTGAATAAAATATCCTGTCTGCCTGCAGCTGTGGTCAATTAACCAGAAAAGCTGTGAACACCCTATCCCTAGAAGTGTCCAAGGCCAGGTTGGACAAGGTTTTGGACACTCTGTTCTAGTGGAAGGTGTCCCTGCCCATGGCAGGGGGTTGGAACAAGATGGTCTTTAAGGTCCTTTCCAACCCAAACCTTCTGTGATTCTGTGACTGTTGCCTTTAGATTCCATTTCTCCCAGGTGAGTTTGAAGTGAGTATATCTGAAAACTGACTCTGTAAGAAAGTTGGTGAAGTCACGATGAATTCTGAGTGCATTGTCCTGGCTGCAGAGCTGGTAGGAGTGGCAGGACACAGGGAGAAGGCAGAGCCAGAGTCCTCCGAGAGCTAAACCACAATAGGATAGGAGACAGCAGAGACAAGCTGCAAGAAGGGTTATTGGAACTGGACAGTAGGAAAAAAACATTCACCATCAGGGTGGACAAACTCTGCTGCTGGACCAAAAAGGCTGTGGAGTCTTTACCCTTGCAGAGCTTTGTAACACGACTGAATGAAATGATATTTTCCACAGAAGTTTTCAGAAACAGCCTCTGTGGTCTTTGGCTAACTCGAGGTCCCCAGGACTAAGAGCTTTTTTTAATGGAGGTCTGAAACACACAATATTGTCATATTTTTTTTCTTTATTTCTTGAAAACATTTTGTCAAAGTTTTTGTCAAGTTTTTATATTTTCCATCACTTTGTAAGCCAGTTGATCAACAAAAAGTAATATAGTGCAAATGACTTTCATCACAACTCCAGAAATATTTGGTATTTCTAGCTACTCCTGTGAGTTCATTGGCAGGGCTAGTGGCTATTGATACGTGGTTTGCTCAGAACTTAGAAAAACAGTATTATACTTCTGATTACAATGAAATATATAACTAGAGGATGCTGAAACTCTTTGGTCCATCTTGCTGTACCATTTTGGACAATTAGAGGCGATGAGGCTTTTCCAACAAAAAGCTCTCAGCCTCCTTAGCTCCATGGGAAAAATGGCTATTTAGAAAGGTGAGGAAAGGAAGGAAAAGCTAATGTAAACTATGAAATAAGGCTTTAATTTCTGACAACATTTCTTCTTCCTGTTAGCTATGAAAAGATTTTAAAATGAGAAGGCATTTTTTCACAGACTGGTATAAAAGAGATTTTAAGAGGAAAGAGAAAAAAGATAATGTTTCTATTGCTGGACCCTGGTTCTGAACATCCCAAAAAGGGGAGAGAAAAGACAGCAGAGGTGGGAAACACTGTTGCCAGAGCTGGCTTTTTCTCCAAGCTGTGCTGCCACAAAGCACTGTGAGATCTGTTATTTCAAAAGTTAATTCATAAATGTAAACTTCATTCTTGGCTCTTGCCCTGCCAGCATCTCATGCTACCACTGGTTGCTTTAGCCACAACAAATATGTGGTTTTTAATCGTTGGTATCTGCTTTCTGGTTTGGAAAATCAATACTCTGTGACCCCATTTGTGCGTCAGCACACTACACACCTGATGGAGTACAATCTCCCCAAAGCTGATAAATGATGGTCAAACACTGCTGATAAACTTTAGTGAACAGCTATTGATCCTTGGGTTGTGCTGAGATTAGATTTGTCCCAATTAACTCTTGCTCCTTTTCCTAATGACTCCTCAAGCTCAAAGACAAAGCATGAAAGTTTCAGGCAGCTAAAATAAGGACAATGTGATGCTCTCAGTGGCTAAAGTTTATTGTCCCTACAAAACTGTGTTTTGCTTAAAGTGCCGAGAGCTGCTCCCAGGACGCAGACACAGGATATTGGGCGAAGGATACTGGGGTATAAGAGGTTTGGCACCAGCAGTCTTGCCATGAAAAGCGATGTTGGCAGCTCTGTGTGCTTTCAGCTTTGGTCAATGGCCTTGATTAAAGAAGGATTTTGTCTTTGATTTAGAGAGCCTTTGAACATAGTGGCTAAACATTTCTTTTCGATCAAGGGTTTCCTTTGATTTCTGCATGTAGTCAGCTCCCAATGTCCCTTGGTGAGTTTTGCACTAGAATTACTTCCCTAATAAATGTGACATTATTTTTGATGCCTTGTACATTTTCTGCCTCGTTTTGAAAGAGAGATGCTTTGCAGTGAAGGCACTGTCTTCAGCCCATCAGGGATATGAGGAGCAGTCTTTTTGCTCTGGTAACGAAGATGAAAAAAAATCTACTGCTGAACCTCCTTTTCCCCAAGCAGCTTTTAAATTGGTTTTTTTCCTTCTGTATGAGGAAGTGGTTGCCAAAGCCCATGGCTGCTGCCTGCAGTATGCTTTTCCTTCTTATCCTTATTCATCTTTGCCAAGATCCTCTTTCTTAATTTCTTCCTATTTTCTGAGCTTCTGGAAGCCCCTGGCTCACAGTTTCAAGCCTCACTTACCAAGAAACTTGGTTTTCCAGTTAAAAACCAGCTGAGGTTCTCATGTTATGCTGTAGTTTCTGTAGGAAATACCCAGAGATGTTGCATACTGTATTTTTCCCTCTGTATATTTTGGAAGAAGAAGTCTAGCCTGCTTCCAAGCTCAAGACATTGCCTGGACTTGGGACAGCTCTCCTCCAGTGCTGAGATGTTTGCCAGGAGCAGACGGTGAGAGGAGCGCTGGAGGCAGCTAACGATGACGATCGTGCCGTACCACATCTGCCTGCTTAGCTGAGATATCCCTGAGATTTGTGCTTTGCTGTTCCTCTGCTCAGGCTGAACCACAGACCTGTGAGTGGCCAGAGGTCCTGCTCTCCCTAAGCATCCACCAGGATTATATGGAGGGTGATCAGACACTCCTGGCAAGGAGCTGGGCAGCATGACTTTCCTGCAGAGCATGGGAGGGAGGGGTAGCCAGGTGTCCTTGTCCCTGAGCCCAAATATCTGTGTTGTCACTCTCGCCATGTCAACCAGCTGGGGCCTCAGAGCCAGACACCTCTCCCTGCTCATCTCCATTGAGGTGCAGACACTGATCAGGCACAGATGCAGCTGACCAAGTCCCTTTTACTCCAGGACATACAGTTCCACCTGCCGGGACCATCACCTGTGGCCTCGTTTTTGCATTTTTTGCCCTGTTGACATTTGTGTCCTTTCACTGGACCTGGCATTTTGGTGATTAGGAGCAACCTTTCTCACCAGATCCAAGCTCTGCCATTACCAGGATCCTATAAATTCAGCTTTCAGCTGTATGGAGCCCTGGGATTTTTATGGACGTGAAACAAAGATGTGTAAATGATAATTAAAACATCTACAGAAACATTCAGTCTCAGCCAGATGCATAAGTCATAAATAATTATCATGATGCCCAGTTTGCATTTATGATGATGTATTATTATTACTAGATCTAACGTTATAAGACTGAGAAAGTCAGCAGTGGACTGAGGAGGTCTCCAAGTCCTTCCTAAGAACAGGCAATGGATTAGATGACCCTGGGCTTTCAGGGATATTGCTTTCATGCTCTTCCATTATATTAATATTTAAATGGGAGGTTAAAACATTGATGACACATAAGAGCTTTACTGCATGTACATTATTGGATGGAGGCCTTGCTCTGTCTGGTGTCTCAGGGTTGCCCATGCACGTGGACCCAAGGAGCCTGAGGTGTTTTAGCATGTTTGTGCATTTAACATCCACCTGTGTGTGTTCCTTGATGAAAAGCACGGGAAGTATTTTCAAACAAAGTTGTTGTTTGCCATCCATCAAGACTTCCAAAGGTGAGTGTGGGCTGGCCTCAACTGCACCCCTGGTCAGATGAGCCCTGGAGGGAGCTGCAAACCAGTTTAGAGATTGCCTGCTCTCCCTCAGAGCCAGCAGCACCCCAGAGGAGTGTCATGAGCCCATCTGGGCTCAGTATGCCAAGAGGTCACTCTTTGCCCACCCTCACTAGCACCAGGGTCTCCCACACAGCCTTACTTACCAACGTGTATAAGATTGTGCCAAGTGTTGCAACATCTCCCTGTTATCACCTCAGTTCCTGGGAACTGGGAATGCACAAAGAGCTCTGCTTCTACTTTATCCCATTCTCTCTCCTTGGTTCAGATGAAGGCTGGAAAATGTGAACCACTCCAAACAAGCCTGTTGGTATTTTGAAGAGGCTTAAGAACCGTTTGCGGTTTTTAAGCTGCGATTCATGATCATCTGGGTCTGGTTTGTGATCTTTGAATGCTTTTGACTGGTGGCTCTGTTGCAATTTCCTGAGGGCACTGGTGGAGCTTGTTGCTTCTTGTCTCTCTTGGACTTCAAAACACTCAAGACCTTAACAAAAGTAAATCCTAGAACTCTTCTTCTCAGGCAGCTTTTTGCCATGTAGATCCCATGCTTTCTGGAGAGGAATTGCAGGCATCAACCTCAGTGTAGACCACACTACCCTCTTATCCAATTTTCCTTTTTTTTGGTGGATGCCGCATGCAGCATCCTCCTTGTTGGAAGACCTCACTTACTGCAGCTCTGCTTCTCCATGGACAGGATCCCCTGGTGAACCCATCTCATTTTATTCAATATTTCACTTACAAGTGGCACAGCTGGGTGAGGACACCGATGGCCCACCATCAAAATTGGGAGACTCTAGCTCCCACCAAACCATATGGAGCCCCTTGCCTGGCTCTGGAGGAAATATTCAGACAGAGATTCCTGGTTCCTGCTTGGGGATGATATATGGACTAGTGAATTCAGCAAGTCGTGGGATCAATGGCTGAAAGGAGCCCCATGCAGATTGGCAAAGGCTTGGCACTTGAGGGACATCTACTTAGNCCCCCACTCCCCTGCCGGAAGAACAGCTGCTAAATGCTGTTAATGTTAAAAGCCCTCAATTAGGAAGAACACTAAAGAACTACACAGGAAGCCAGAAAGCTGCTCTGTAGCTAAAATAGCTACTGTGAGGTGCACGATAAAGGAGTGAAACCAGAGAATAAATTGCCCTAGTGACAGTTCCTTCCTGCCTTCCAAGGGTGGACCCCACTGTGGGAGGGGTCAGGACTCTGCTGGGGAGTGGGAACATCCCAATGTGCCAGTAGCTGGGACCAGTCCTCTTGGCAAAGCTCCCCCTGTGCAGCAGGGTCAGGCTGTCAGGAGCAAATCCCACAGATAAGGCAAACTAAAGGGATTTTCAGCCTCACATCCAAGTGCTCTGCTCTTTCCCACACAAGCAGTGAAGACAGAGTTGTTTTCTTTTTTTCCCTACAGGCATAGACAAAGAGAGTGACCTCTAGATGGTTTATTCAGACCCTTTTAACTTCAGAAGTGTTCAGAGGAAGATGAGCTCTCCCATGTGCAAAGAGCAGGGCAGAGGTAGCAGCAGACTGGAAAGGAATTGGCTCCATCTGGGCCAAATTCTTATCAGAGGAGGCGAGGGGGAAGGAGATGACTTGCAGAAAAACAACCAGTTTTTCTCCTTGGAAATAAAAGCTTCTGGCATCACCTGGTGCTTATCTTGATGCAGTGACATGTAGTTTCTTTCCAGGACTAAAGAGCACATCCCTGACTCCAATAGGGGCTTAATTGCTATTAATCCTGTTAATTGAATTTAGTTCTCCTGTGCCACCTTACACTCTGACGGAGGGAAATTAAAACGTAAAAGGATGGGAAATAAGCTGAGCTGACCCAAGGCATGTGATTCTTCCTGATAGTATAAATATGTGCCCCCCCACACCTGGAAGAAGGATGGGTGGTTTGGACAGGCAGCAGTGGGAGTGTGTTTGGAAGTGCCTTGGGCACTGCAGCAGGAAGAGGATCCTGCTGTAATTGGGTTATGAGGGATCTGCAGGCTGAATATGAGTTCTTAAATTAAGTTGAATTCCAGGTAATAATGAGACTTGGGGCAGTAGGGGACTAAATATGCTCTCAAGTATTGCCCTGCTTTTGTAGGGCTTTATTTGAAGTCTGATGCGTGATTTGATTTTTGACTCAGTGGTTGCTCTCCAAGGTGGACCTTTCTCAGATGGCTCAGAGGAACAAGTTCTCAGGTCAGAGCTGTGTCTGGATCTGCTTCTGTGCCTGGGCAGGCAGGACTCTGATGCGTGTCAAGTTTATGGGGAGCCCTGCTATGCTGGCACCTGCACAGTTTTTTGGGCTCGCCAGTAACTCCCACAAGCAGGCGACCCAGAGTGAGCTCTTGAGAAACAGATCGCTTCATATTTTTGAGGGTGGTTGTATTCCTGTTAAGGAATGAATTTTAAGAACAGACTTTGTGGGCAATCAACTCCATTCCCTCTTTGCAAATGTTATGGAATATAGTATTTGGAGGTTTTTTTCCTTCCTGGGCACATCCAGAGCCTGGCTATTCCCTAGTCGAGCATGAGGTAACAGTGGAAAGGTCTGGATGCTCTCTTCTTGATTTCTGAAGTGAGACCTGGATGTTAGTTAAATAAATGGGCATCCTTCCCATGGAGTTAGGGTAGTGCAGTGCTGATGTGCCACATGCAAGTTGGCCATGAATGCATAAGGTGATAGTTGATCTCTTGGGTTTTTTTTGAGACAGTTCCTTCAGTTTTAGCTCTTGCCCTGCACACGTTCCATGAACTGACAGTCATTGCCGGTCGGTGGTAGAGGCAGAGCCAGGCGTGTTGGGGGAGTGATGCCAAGTAACAGCCCAAAGAGGTCTTGTAGCAAAGATCGTGTCAGCCTAAATCAGAGATGTGAGGTGAGTCAGAGGTTTAATTGGTTCTAAGATTAGAGTAGTGTGTCTGTCAGGGGAGGGCAGGCCAGGAGGAGGGAAGACTTGGGGGTATGCTTTACAAGTGAAAATGGAGTAGTACAGGCTGGTGCTGTTTATACAGGCTCATAGCAGTGTCCCATGGCTTTTAATACATCTAATAAGTATGTTTTATATGCAAATTAGTGTGCATAGCTCTGCATTGGCATTTATTGTATGACTTAGACAAGTCAAATTCGTTTTTTTTCCTTCCACATGAGAACAGTGCTCTTGTCTTTTGTCTCCTCTCTCCTTACAATTTCTACAGAAAAGAATATTGCCTTTTAACATGTGCATATTATCTGGTATCTGGCACAATGGCCCTGGAGC
This sequence comes from Serilophus lunatus, assembly GCA_013399895.1. Lineage (NCBI taxonomy): Eukaryota > Metazoa > Chordata > Aves > Passeriformes > Eurylaimidae > Serilophus > Serilophus lunatus. The sequence continues at coordinate 2,748,274 of VXBA01001893.1, read as the reverse complement.
TTGTAGTGACTGCTGCAGGGTAAATATTTGGTTAAAAATCTTAGCTCATACACAAAGAATATGTCACTCTTATTTGTGTGGATTTTCCCTTTAGGTTGAACTTTATTTTGCAAACTGGTTTAAGTGTCTGTCATGGCGAACCCTTTGGCCTTTTACTTCTCAAATATAACAAAGGTTAATGAGCTGTTTGTCAAGGAATGAAACCTAAAGGTCTTGGTGGCCAGTTAATGGAAAAGCAAACTTAGGCTTGAAATGGCTTGGGAAGTAGATTACTTGGGGAGGGAGATTCCACCTTCCAACTGCTTTTAACAAAATGGAGAGCAAGTTAAAGGCTTGCAAGCTTGGAAATAAGATAAAGAATCCACCCATCCATTAAAGAACATTTTGTAGTGAATGTTCCAAAGTCTCACTGAACTTGATGGCTTTGCTCCATGTTTTCATTCTGGGTTGGGCAGTGCTGCAAAGGCTGCCTGGAGGAGGCTATAGGAGTTTTGTGATGGTTTTGAATCACTATGGGGTCAAGGTAAACCTCACAACTGTTACCTAAGGCATTTTGGGTCTGTGGCTGTGCCACATAACTGCAGTATCCAAATGCACATCCAATCATGATGTATGAATAGTGTGATATCACTGTTCACCTCTAGGGTATTTCTAAACAGCTTGGGCTCCTCTCCATGCCCTAAAAAGTGATGAGAGATTCAGGAGGGGAAGAGATTATGCTAGTGCTCCAGGACTATACCCAAGGACAGCATTTGAGAAGGAAGGCAAAGCACTCAGGAATTGTTCCTGTGCCCTAATGCAGGTATCTGTTTTTACCTTCTGTCCTTGACAAACAGTATTGGCATGTGGTGTCAAATTCCACGCTACACTGAATGTCCTGACCAGGCAGCGCATCATTCAGCAGCTCGGGGTCTGTCCCACACAAACGCATGAAAAGTGGGAAGGGGCAAATGAGTAGATAAGACTATTATAGAGGAAAAACTGCTGCTTTTGGGGTCTGGCTTGCATGGGAGCTATAATTCATGAGGGAGAAGGGTGCTTGGGGGCCTTGGTGGGAGGGATGAGGACCAGGTGTCAGCAGGTGGCACTGTCTGCTCTGAGCCAGCCCCATATTCTCCCTGCTCCTTCGGATGCTTCTGTGGAAGTGGCACCTGGGGCAGTCACAGCTCTGCTTCCCTTCCCTGGGGCCCATTTGCATCCATGCTGTAGGTGCAGATGTGATACCCCCTGTGTAGGTGGGAAAATCTGGCTGTTTAAGGTGCAACTGTGACTTGAGAACTGTATAGCAATAAATTTAAGGTGTCTTCTGAATACCTGTTTAAAAAAGCACATAGAGTGATTCTTGATGCTAAGAAAAGCCTTCCCTTGGGATGCTGCTGTATCTGGAATAGAAGTAAGGCTTCTACCCCCACAGCCTCTAATAACTGCAGTTAGAGAATTGCATTTCATCTGCCTGAAATTCTCCTGCTGCTTCAATGAGATGCTGGACTGACTTCAGCTCTTTCCAGTATTGATCTGACATTGCAGAGCGTTGTTTAAAGTTTTCCCCTCTCCATCCAAAAGGTTTTGGCATCCCTACATCTTCACAAGGTTTAGTGAGCAATTTGGGACCTTGGGGTGAGTGGTAATGAATAATTGTCAGCAGTTAGTGCTGAGCCACAGCCATTGGAAATGATGAGAAAAATGAACCAGTGCTTCCTGTAAGCCCTGCAGTTGTGGGTTTTCCCTGCCACTGGAGCAGTGGAAGAGGAACAGGAGTCCCACTCTGGGTCAGTGGTGTTGCAAAAGCAGAGAGACTTTCACTCACATGCTCTAAGGAACCCTGGGGACAGAAATTGCTGCTGAAGTGAAAGGGAGCTGGTAGCAATATCCCAGCCCTGCCTGGCCCATCCCACGGCATGAAAGGAAGAGTGGGAACACTCCTGCGGCTCAGGCGGTCCCTTCTCCTGAGTGAGTAGTAACATTCCTGAAAAGGTTACAATAAAAGCAACAATCACTGACAGTGGACTCCGGAGTGCAGCCCTTTCTTGTGCATATGTGTACCCCACTTTCCCTCTCCATAGCTCCCTGTTTTGGAGCTGTTTTGGACCAGGGAGTTTCCTTCCCTCCACCTGAGCACACCTGAATCACCTTGCATGGGAGTTCTCCCCACTTGCCTGGTTGGGGAGAGAGAAATGCAGCTCCTATCTTCGAGTAAAGCATTTTGTTACTTGAAATTACTTTTTTTGGCTGGTTACCCCTTGAAGGTACCTGGTGAATGTGGGTGCTATGCTTCTTGCTGGCAGTGTTTGAGTGAATCCTTANNNGGCATCAGTCCTACTGACATGTGTCCCACCCTGAGATGCCACCTTGCTGATGTGACATATGCTGACTTCCTCCAGTTTCACAGTTGAAGGCCAGCTCCCTTTCCATTTCCCTGCCCTTACTAATGCCTCAGGGTTTTGTGGGGCTCCCTAAACCAAACTCTGCCCAAGCTGAGGGAAATAAGTGCAGTTTCAAGTATAGAATGAGTTGGGATATTATGCCCTAGTTTTAAGCACTGCCACTAGCTAATGTCATGTCTAGCTGTAGTCACTTCAAAGTTTGTTCCCTTACCTGGTACCAACCCTGCTGGCCCATGTAGGCTTTTGCTGGCTTGTTAAAAACACATATTGTGTGTGTGCCCCTGGCTCTCCAGCTGGTCCTCATTGCTCTGTCAGTGGCATACTCTGTTTCTCCTGTCTCAGATCATTTTCCTTCCAGGTCTTTGACTGCTGATAAGCAGAAAGTGCCCAAGAGGCCAAGTCATATGGGGCATGGAGAACAATAAATTTGCTTGGTTTAGGTGCTGTGATTCCTGCAGCATTTCCTCTGTCTGAAGTGTATCTGTCCATTCCTCTGATGGCCCCAGCCTGGGGCAGGGAGTCAAATGTAGACAGCTGGGAATTGGGCAGGGGTGGCCTTAGGAGAGACACTTAACTCTCTCCTTCTCACTGGTGGGGAAAAGGATAAAAATAAAGATGCTTACCTCCCTAGGCAGATGATGAGAGGATTAATTGGTTAATGTTTCTGAAGTGCTTTGAAGTTGAAATAGGGTGGATAGGTACTAACCTGGATTGCAAAATCTTGATGTGTCATGTGGAGGTAAAGGCTATGCTGAGGAGGCACTGTGAGCCTCAACCCTCTGCCCTTCAGGTGTCAGACACTTCAGAGGCTGACCTGTGTCAAACACAGAGATTAGGGACAATGGCAATTGCAACACTGAGTCTTTTCCCTCTCTAAATCCTGGGATAGCCTGCACCCCTGCTCCTGCATGACAGGCTGCCGTGCTGCAGCCTAAGTGGCAAGGTACACCTCTTGCTGAAGTGGTGGCAGCATCACATTTCCCAGTCCTTAGGACAGATGTGTGTGGCAAGAAGGGCTGGCACGTTTTGTGATGAGTGAAATCTGGTTCCGGGTTCAGTGTAGGGGAAACCAGAGGCAGAGATTGTTTGAGCAATGTAGGCTCCCTCCCGGGGAGGAGCATGAGAACCAGCGCACCCAAAGCAAGAATCTATTTGGTGACCTGGGTATAAGCCATGGCAGGTGGGGGTGGCAGTACTGGAGCTGTGTTTAGCCTGGGTGTGTGTCCACCCACTGATGGTTGCTCAACAGGCTGAAGAAGGAGGAGGCAATATTCACTTGGCTGCTCATGTTGCTGGGTGCCTGACAGAGGATGAGCCTAGTGAGGATTCCAGCCACAATGGGATGGCCCATCCCCAGGGAACAGGGAGCTTCCATGGGGTGGCCAATGCTCCGTGTTTGGGGCATAGCATCCTGGGATCCGTGTGTCAGCCCTTAGGACAAGCCCTCTGTATTGCTCCTATATTGCAGGGCATCCACAATGGAATACGAGGGAGTTTAAAATCATTTTCTCTCCTCCTGGAGCAGTGGACAGGGCAAGACTTTGTCCTGCAGGATTAGCAGACACAGAAGCCAGCAGCAGAGCTGTCTGTCAGACTCAGCACTGCCCTGAATGAGACCAGACTTGGAGCTTTCCTTCTGGAAGGGCAGAACATGTAAGGAGAGGTCAGCATTCACTAGCTGCCTCTTGTGGACCCTGTGGTCTACCTCCCTTTGGAACAAAGTTGATGGGGGACTGTTGGATATAGGATTGTGCAAGCTGGATTTCTTCTATCCCATTTCTCTGTTGTTCATGGCCCTTGGCCAGCAGACCACCTCCAAAGTCCTGCTGGATTTGTGCTACTTGTGTTGCAGGGAGAACAGGAGATGGTGCTGACCTCTGGGTGAGGAAGGTTGTGGTGGCAGTAAATGTGGAGGCAGACTGGGGCAGTGAGCTGTGTGTGAGCCTTGCTCTAGACCAGCAGCAGGAGCTACTTGGAGCTGTGACTGGCTGCTGGATATGTTGGTCACTTGTGTGCATCCACGCTAGTTTCTGCAAAAGTTTCAGACTCTTAGTCTTAGTAAATGGGATTGACTTTTTCAAGGTCTTGGGGGCCAGCATGTGGTACTGGGATGGGTGAACTTGTAGGCCTCCAATAAGCATCTGGAACAAAGCAAGGGAAGGCCAGACTTAAAGCCTTCTGGCCTTGTGGTAGCCCAGAGCTGAGCTGCAACCCTGTGGTTACTGGCAGTATGTGGGCAGCCAGACCCTCCTGGAGCAGCCTGGCAAGCAGATCAAGAGATCTGAGTGGGAGAGGATGAACAACCTCTTAGGGAGAAGCAGCCTGTCAGAGAAGGCTGGGGGCAGGGGGCCCAAGGTGGAGTCTGGAGGAGGGTGCAGGTGTCTTTCACTTTCATTGGCTTCTCCTGGGACTGTGAGCCAAGAGGTGGCACTACAGGGAGCACCCTGGTCCCTTGCAGGAAACCTTCTGCGGTCCCCTTCCTACCTGGCAGAGCAGGTGGGACTGCTCTGTCTGCAGTACAGGAGGTGTGTGCTTGGTGGTTACCTGTGACTGCTCTGCCCCACTTCTTTCCTCTGGGAAGGCTCAAACTGCTGCTGCAGCCTGTCATCCAAATGCCTCCAAGTGAGGAAGAGCCTGGGGACCTGTTTTCCAGGGGTCAAACAGATGTAAATAGCTTTTCTATATAGATTTCTGCTCCATTTCCCCATCCCAAATGCTCTAGCAGCCCCTGAGGAGGTTTCTTTTTGCTTTGGTTACTGTACCCTGCTGAGTACTCAGCCCACACAGCCAGTTTTGGGCTCTCCAAGGTTTCTTCAAGAAAGCAGCTGAATGTTTGTTTTGTGGGCACCCTCCTAATGCATATGGGTTTTCCAAGGAACAGCCAAAGGCAAGGGGAGGGAGGAAGGAACTGCGAGGAGCTCTTCATCTGGGTTGACTCACGCATCTTGCTTCAGATGAGTTTATTATTCATCATGTACCCATTAGTGCCTGGGGCCTGCTTAGCTACATGCTCAAGAAAGGGTGTATTTTTTTGCTTAAACCACATCACTAAAGTACTGCTGAGCCCTTTTTTGCTGTTACCATAAGTGCCTTCACTCCAAAGCTCTGGGACAAGGCAGGAGAGAACGACTGTCTTCCTCCTTTTCTATAGAAAAAGGTTTTGTTCCTGGGAAGCCCTACCCCACCCATCCCAAGGAAGCTTTCCTCCCAGCAGGAAAACTGTCATGTCAAGTTAAATGGCATGCAAATATAATGGTCTCATTTGTGGCTTTTTGTAAAGACAGCTGCAAGCAAAGGGTAAGATGAGGAGACTAGATTTTGCCTGCAAGTCCTCTTGTCCTGAGAATCAGTTGTATGGAGGATGATTAAAAGCAAAACTAATCTTGTTTGAAAATGTGGACCTCTAGTGGAATGACAGCTCTGCTTTCTAGTGCTGTTGTCTTCTGTGAGTAAGGGTGCTGATTTGGGCACTGAGTGTTCCCCTTGCAACCTCTCCAGAGCCATATTCTCCAGGGGTTCATGGCACCAGGGACAGCACTGCTGCTAATAGAGCAGTACCACTATGCCTACCTAGAAAACATCACCAGAACCACTACTTGGGCTTTATTTTTAATGTCAGTAGGTCTTGTAGAAGGAAAATGCAGCAATTATGTGCTAGTTCTGAGGCACGTGGACTTGCAGAGATGATGCTCTTAGTGGGGGTGGGCAGGGGCAGAAAGGAGTTAAGACTTCCTGGGAAGCAGTGACGTCTGATCTGCTATTATGAGCCTGAAATATTAGAATTATACTTTTTGGCCTGGGAATTTCCGTCACTGGAAACTTTTTGTGACATAAATAACGTTAGTGAAGAGGAATGTAACTCTCAGCTGCAGCTGGGTGAAATGGCTGTGCAATGTGGGCTTGCCCAAACCTCAGTGCTGTTAGAATGGACCTCAGCAGATGTGTGGAGAGATGATGGGAGACAGTGAACTGAACACCAGCCTCAGCTCCGGGGAAGGTACAGAGCTTCTCACCTTGACCACTGGCTTGTTTGGTGGCCAGTGATTAATCTCTTCTTTCTCTATATATGTATGTATCCCAACTGGTAAACAACTGACAGTGCTCCCAGGTTAGTGTCTTCAGGTTATGGGAAAAGTGGTTCAGTTGGTGTAAAGCCTCTGGGAATTGATGGCCAGATGCCTAAATCTGTGTGCCATAATGGAAGGGGGTGCTCTGGGTGTGAGTAGGTGGGAAGCTGATCAGATAGTACCTCCCCAGCCAGATGTGGGGAGGGATTAATTCCAAAAGTAGGTCCTAAAACAGAAGTCAGAGGAGTAAAGCAGTGACAAAAGCATGCTTTGGGGTGTGATATCCTTGGCTAGGACAGAGTAGCCTCCTGACAAAGAATAAGCTGCCTGTTTTTTTGCCTCTAAAATCATTATCCTCTGCTTGCTGAGTGTGCCCTCTTGTCTACAACACAAATGACCCAGTTTGAATGGACTAGTTAAATCTTTGAGCTATGCTGATGAAACAGAACATAAAAAAACCCTCAGACCATGCAAAGAATCTTTTCACTTAGGTTCACTTAATTTGTGAAGTGCTGAGGCTGGAAGTGAAAAATGAAAGTCATGATAGAGAAGTCAAGTTCACTGATATCCTGAAGTTATTCGAGCGTCTTGAGAATTCTGTTCAGGGGCACAGACTTTCCCACATCTTTTTTTTTTTCCTAGGTTTTTTTTGTGGTTTTGAGAGATTTTTTCTTCCTTATTAATCGTGTTTGCTGCAGTGGTGCCACAGGGAGCCACTGCCGCTGGCATGACAAGTTTTCAGTCTAATTTGAAACAAGATGTAACAATGGAACACAACTGGAGTGGGAGGCAGAGGGTGTAATGAGATCCCAGTTTGATAGTCCGTCTTGCACAACATGGTGTGCTTGGGCACCTTGTTTGCAAACTTGGGTCCCTTTCTTTAAATTTTGTGGAACAATCTCAACCTGAAGGTCAAGATCAGTATGTGAGGAACAAATGATGATATTAACTGGCCATGAACTATTGATTTTAACTTTTAAAACACTTTCACAAGTATTGAGGAGGCAGCAATTTTGCAGATGGATAAACCGAGCAGAGGTGGGATTTAGGGTGCACAAAGGGTTCAGTGGTACTGCCTGTATGGAAAAGTTATCAAAAACTTCGAAGACTGTTAGTGCTGTTGAAGCAGTCACACAATACGATGCAAAACTGAACAAGACCAGCCAAAGCAGGGAACTACAGCTCAGGGGGACTTTAGAGGTGAGGAGGGCAATGCACTGGTTTTAATGGGAACATGGGGAGTTATTAAAGGAAGGATGAGGGATCAGAAAGGATGGAGCTCGTCAGCTGCCTTTAAAATGTAGGATGTGGGAAAACTGGGGGAAATGTGTTGGCATCCATCCCAGGCTGCACTGATTTATTTTTAAATGAGGAATCTATCATTGTGAGATGTAAAGACACACAGCAGCTGTTCTCTGTGTAGGGATGTGAAAGTCCTTGGGCATCCTGGGAGCTGAGTGAAAGTGAGTCTTCCCTCTCTTACTCCTTATTCCTCCACAATAAAAGTTAATCAGCCCCTCTCTGCCAAAAGCGAAGTGCCATGTATTTCTCCTTAATTTGTTCTTCTTCTATTTAGCTTTCCTCTGCCCCTGTACCTTGATCTGGTTCAAAATGTCTGCAATTACCCTGGTGCTGGGGATTAGGCTTCTGGATTTGGTCTTGCGACTTATGTAGTTTGACTTCATTAGTCCAAGGCAGCCAGCCAGCCAAAGGGACCTTGCTAGCTTGGCCTGTGTTTATCTGGGAGCAGGGGTGGCTTTGGGAGCTGGGTTGTCCTGTTTCAAGAGTTTCTTCGAGCTCCATGTTTCAATTCACAAGGTGTCTGTAGGTAGAAGTGAAATTGCAGGAAAGGGAGGAGTAAAGGATTCTCTGTCAGGAGGAAACTGCCCAAATCTCCCAGTGGAGAACTGGTACAGGGAGATGTGATGGGCTTTGGGGGTCAGATCCGTGTATCTCTTGCCAACCTTGGCCTAAGAGAGTGATTGGAGCCCTGACAAAAGCCAAGTGTGTGGCTGTTGAATGGCTACCGAGAGAAGGTCTCCAAACAGAGAAGAGACCATGTTGCAGGCTCTGCTTTTGCTCACAAATGCTGATCCATCAGCAGCTCGTGTGAATATCAGGGTCCAGCTCTCCTAGGCACCAGGAAAAGGGATTATTTCTACCCCACATAAAAAGATTGCAGCATGTGGCATCTCTTTGAGGCTCTTGCAGCCAGGTTTAGTAAAGAGGCTTAGGAATGCTCAAACCAGGGAAATAAATCGGCTGTACCTCTTATCAAAAATAATGGAGAGTAGGCTTCAAAGGAAGTGGAAAAATCTTTGTTTTGTAGCCTACTTATGTGTCTGGTCTGACTGCTTCTCAACCCTGTCTCTTTGCACCAATGTAAGAGTCAGTGGGGAAAATAGAAATTGATATGTCTAGGAATAGATCTGGTGTGTGGGTGGGACACCTCTGACGCTGGGGAGGCTCTTCAAAGAGGAAACTCTATCTCTACTTGGGCTGCTGCCGAAGGCAGGGCTGCAGCTCACCGGGATTGCACGTGGCTGCCCAGGGGGGATTTTTATGGAGCAACCGTGGCAATTAGCAAGCACGAGTTTTTCCACGTACCAAACATTGTCGAGGGCAGTAATTCGGCCCTGTGCTTGTTATTGTAGTATGTGTTGGGTAGGAGTGTCCTGGGAATTTGTTGTATCCCAAGTGGGGGGAGCCCATCAAAATGTCTTCGTTTTGCTGATGTTGGCTTGCCACACTGAAACAAAGGGGTGATGAAACAGTATTAGCCAAGCTGGTCGCTAATGAGGGCAAAGAACATCTGGAGCCAGGTTTTGTTTATAGCTCTTTGTTTTGTCATTGTTAGGGAGACAGAAGAGGAAGTGTCACTCATAGTATAAATCATGACATCCAAACAAAGGACTGACATCTGGGTGTGATTTTTGGATTTCATGTCCTAGGAATCTCCTGAGGTTTAAAGCCTAAAATTTTAGCCTAGGATATTGGCAATCCACCCTATGTTTAGGAGATTTAGTGTCACATCAGGACAGAGACAAAGAGGCAGTCCAGATTTCTAGACAGGATCTTGCATGTGCTGGGGGGGGACCTGAACATGTTGCAGGCTCTGGGTTGATATGAACAGCTTGGAATAACTCATGTACCTGGGTCCTGGCTCTGAGCATGGTTGGCTGAGGGGAACAAACAGGGCAAACACAAAGCAAATCTTCCTGTGATAAAGCTTCATGTGGTTTAGAGACTTGTCAGCCAGAGGCTGCAGCTCCATCATCCTGTTTAATAGCCATCGATGGACCCATCCATGAATTTGTTTAATTGACGTTTGACTCTCTTGATGTGTTTGGCATCCACAACATCCTGGGGCGATGAGTTCTACAAAGCAATTACATTGTATGGGGAGGGTAAAAAAACCTTCCCTTTGTTTGTTTAAACCTATTATATGATAATTTATTGAGCATTCCTTAATTCTACTGCTATGAGTAATCTTGAATTACAGGTAGTCTTTATTTTCTCTGGGTTTCTTGTAATTTTTGTGGACTCTTATGGCCATATCCCCTCTGTAGCATGTTTTCCACCCTAAGTGTTACTGTGAGTTGAGACAAAAGCCCTTCCCATTTCTGCTTCTCTCTGTGGCCAGGAGAGGGGCTCTCTGTGCCCCCTCTAGCTCCTCATGTTCCTGTTATGATGAAGGCCACAGGGCCATAACTGTGCAGAGTGATGCAACTGAGCAGACCCAGCAGCCATGGCAGTGGCATAGAAATAATTTATTTTGCCCCCTGTTTCCTAGCAGTTCTTATTGGGTGCTAAACCTTCCTGATTGCTGCTCAACAATGAGATGACATCTATTTGTGACCTTAGCCACATAACTCCTTAATATGCCCCCTGACAGTGAAGGCTAATGTGGAGCTGTAATGTGCAGATAGAGCATAGCAAGCTCTTCCCTCTGTCTACATTTTTCAACATTGAAATTTGTCTGCCACTTTCTTGCCCAGCCACTATGTCCCGAGTCACTTGTGCTTTTCTCTCAGTTGATTTGAAGCTTTGAACTCTCTTGAATCATTCCATTTGTCCCATTGCTAATTGCCTTTGCAGAGTCATTTATAAAAAGCTGAGCTGCAGAGATGCCTGTTGGGTCTCACCTAAGCTGGGAGAGCTGACCTCATATTACTGTTTCCATTTTTAACTAAAAGAAATTGCTCCTTTACTTTATGGCACCTTATATTCTTGAAACTAGTTCATTAGAAACAGAAGTTCATGTCAAGCAGTGTCACTGCTTGCTCACAGTTTGGGGAACTCGGATTGACTGACAAGGCAGGACTTGCCTTCCCAAAACGTGTAATGAGTCTTCCCCAGTCTGTCACGTCTCTCTGTGCTTCATTACTCTGTTTATTTGAGCTTTCCTCCCTTTCCCCCAAAGTGCAGTAGGGAGCTTGAGCTGGGTGATTGCGTGTTTGAGCACCTTCAGTGCTGCTGGGGGAGATTTAATGCCTGAGTGTGGCTCTGTGTTGCTAAGATTTAATAGTTTCTTGTGAATAAGAGTTAATTTAGCTTTTCTGCTGTGGTGTTATCTTCCTTAGAGGCTCCCTCAGCCCTGTGATCAAGGACTCATCAATGTGTTTTGTTATTGGTGCCTGTGACTTGGAAGATTCTTTTTTGTCTTTGGTGTATTTTGTCACAGTTGTAGACTTTACATTTTAGACTTTTTTTTACGTTTTCATTCTTTGGACCGTGCTTTTCCTTAATAAGCCCCATTTTACTGTTAATTGTCTCGCTTTAAGCACACCAGCTTTTATTCTGAATTTTTTCCCTCAAGCAATACACTTTTACTCTAATGACTTCTTCAAATGGTCTTTCCACCTCCTGGGTGTGTTTTTTCAATACTTTTTTCCTTTTTAATTTTCTTTGAACAAGTGACTGTGTGTTTAGGCAGTTTCCCTCGTGAAGTTAAACTTACAACAGCAGGTTTGCAAGACTGCCCTCGAGGTTGTCAGTTTTAAGGTGCAAAGAGCCCCTGGCAATACAATTGAAATCAAACCCACTGCTTCCTGGGTGCTGCTTCGGATGTGCTGAAGAAGAGGCTCTTGTGTCAGAGGTCATAAATTACTGCTGGAGCAAGCAGTAACTTTCCGTTTTAAATGTAGACATGTTCTCTCTGTCAGTGATCCCATCTGTACAGAGAGATGGACACCTTCTGTTTGTGCTAGTCTCTGCTTATATCCATCACACCTTCACTTGTCTCCCTGAAGGTTTTGTTCTTGCCCTGCTCTGGGTGGGTGGACCTTGGAATAACTCTAACACTATTATGTCTGGGCATGGGATTGCAATCCTAGGGACTTGTTGATACAGTTAACTTGGTTGTGCTGTTTGATAAGCTCTCCTTAACACGTGCCTTAATATCCCGCTCCTTTGATGTTCAGTTCCTCCACCTGCACGGCCTACTCTCATTCCTGTTTGATTTGTACCCACTCATTACCATGTTCTGCTGCTTATCTTCTCTTTACCAGGTTTCTGAGGTGCTGGTTATGTTAATACCCCCGTATGAAATGAGGGCACTGCTGTTCACTCGCCTGGCTTTTTAGACTTGCTTGGATAGAAACACACACGGGCTGTCCTGCCCTGTTCTCTCTCTGCAGGCCTGGGAGGGATGTCTGCTGGAGCTGCAGACTGCTCTTTCCTCCCTGACTGTTTTTGGCTTCTCTCCTAGCTCTTTCTTCAAGGATACAAAATTTTCATGCCTTTTCCACCAGAGACTGTGTTTTCCCAAGCCACATGTCTTGTCAAACTGTTGGCTTTCCTAAAATTCTTAGTTTAAAAGACCTTCTTTATATGCTGGTAGCCTTAATTTGTATTTAATATTCATATCTTTACTCTATAGACTCTACCTATTCAAGCCTGGCCTCAAGATACTACACTTGGGAATGATCTGGATTTCATGATAGGGCACTTGGAGAAGCATTTTTGAACATATTACTGAGTTGGTCCTGCCCTTTAGCTGAATCTTGCCTTTAAGATTATTCTCTCCATCCTGCATTGTTGGCGACCATGTAGACTACACCATGAGTTTCCCATCTGGAAAAGGCCTTTGCAAGTCCACTAAACAGAGATAGACTAAGTGGTTCCCTTGAATGGTGTCATAATCAGGTGTAAATAGTTAGACTTTTTTCTTTTTATAGGATTTTTGCATCTTTTCAAGGGTGCAATTTTTTGAGAGCTCCTACAAATATTCAATAAGAAGTGATAGGATTGTCTGCAATTCCTGAGCAGAGCTTTAACTGTGGCTTATTGCTTAGTGACAAGGTGAATTCATGTCCTGTCACTTAGGGATTCAAAATCCTCTCCATTAGATTCTCACCACAAATTCACAATCCCTTGTGTAAAATGTGCTGTCAATCCTGGGTAATTCCACTAAATCACATAGTCTAAGCATCCCACACAACCCTGAAACTTAGCTCTTGGAATGAAAATGTTTATTTTTGTATGTGTCTGGGATGTTGCAGTGATTTGCATCATTTAAGTGAGATATTTTGGTTTTATGTGAAATACGGAGTATAGAAAACTCAAGAATGAAGGAAAACATCTTATTTTGCCTGAAAAAAAATTTAACTCCCCTCAACTTTGGGGATTTTTTGGTAATTTTTTTTCTGGAATTGATAGTGAACAGAAAGTGAACCCTAGCACCACTATATATATGTTCAGTTAGAAGAAAACATTAGAATAGAGGTTACCCAGGCTTTTTAGTAAATATGGGAGACTTATTATTTGTTTGTTATTAATTAAATCTCCAGCCTGAAGATATGTTAATTATCTTACAAGTCAGGCTTATCTCAAGGAGGGCATCTTCAAAACTGTGAGTGAAAAAGCCTAGGGCACATGGATATGGTATTTTTTGATTATTATTTGATGCCATACGTTGAAAATAAACAATAAATTCCATTTAACTGTGTGCTTTAAATCTGGTGATGGGCATAGCACTTATGATGGGATTTAAACCAGCTAGCTGCAGCCAGAGGATTCTCCAGAACTAGTTCTTGTTTTGCTCAGAGCAGTGTTTTGTGTTTTTTTTTCTCTAACCTTCTTTTTCAGCTTTTTTTCCTTTGGATGTTTCACAGGGAAGGTGCAATTCGTTAAAAAAAGCCCAACAAAACCAACACCGACAAAATCCACAAAAACCTACCCCAAAACCTCAGCTAAACTTCAGTAAATATATTCTTGTATAGCTGATAGAAAATGCTTTTCTTTATTACTTTTCACAAACCATGGAACAACTGTCCAGAGATTCCCAGACTCATCAGTTTGGGGCACAGAGCCACTGGATAAAATGGTCTTGGCACAATGTTCAGGCTAGACTGAAAGTTTGTGGGCAACATGAGTGCCCTAGACTACCCTTTTTCTTCACAGGCCCAGGCACTGTTAAATGGTCACCCCTTGTTTCCAGCCTGGCATCATCTCGTAGTGGCTTCCAGCCTTTGAATCCTGTTATTCCTCTGCCAGATGGAGGAGCCCATTAGCTGTGATAGGCCAATCAAACAGGTCCTAATTGATCTAGTGATGTGGTTACTAGTGATGACAGATGAACTTGCTGACCCAGGAGGTCCTTTCCACTTCTGTGCTCTGTGGAGGTAGTGCAGTGCTAATTCTGGAGTGAATCACAGGTGTATCTGTGTCCTGCATCCTTGAAGGCAGGCTCCATGGCATCTCCAACTGTGCTTGACAAACCAAAGTGTCAGCACACCAACCAACAGCCCATGGACTAGAGGTACACAATGAATGCAAGACAAAAGTAGCATTTGGGGACTGGTAGTTGTTCGCTGCATCTAATCCTGAGCCAGTGATGGAGGACAGACCTGGACAGCAGTAACTTGAAAAAAGCTGAAGTAGCACTGATTCAGGTCTCTCTCCAGCCTTGTTTCAGGTCTGGGACGCTGTTATCTGCCACATGTCACTCCTGGTAATTTCCTAATCAATCACTGCCGGTGGATATGTTGATTCCCACTGTAGTCACTAGGCATTTTTTAGCTGATCTCTACTCTTACTCTGGTGATCCAGGTGCAAACAGAACTTTATTGAGCTCTGGGTGCACAGGCAAGTGTGGTGTGTGAAATTGTTTTTAAATAAAAGCAAGAAGTCACAGGTAGTTAAATGTAGCAAGGTAAACCTCAGGACTTCCCATGGTGAGCACATTCCTGCTGCAGGGATAACAGGTCTATGTCACAATCATCACGTTTGTGTTCAGGGAAAAGCCATTCTGGCTGGAATTTGTCAAGGTGTCCTAGTGCTGCTGCCAGAAAGGGGCTGGCAAACACTTCTACCAGAGGACAGGGATTATTAGTTCATTAATCAGTGTATTGACTAAAAATCAGATACAAATTTGCAAGGAATTTGGTGTCCGCAGACACCTACTTTGGAGTATTTGATCACAGTGCAGAGGAGCAAACACCTCCAGGATTACACACTGAATGGTTTGCAAGAAACTTGAGTTTTGGTGTGTGAGTGAAGGCTGAATGGAGATGCTTTCTCTAAGTGTGTTAGATCTAAAGTGATTCTCCAAAATACTGATGCATTTCTGGTGATTTCTCTCTGCAGCATGAAGGGCTGTGCCATTATCTTTGATAAGGCTGAACTATTCCTTTGACAACCAGAGTGATGCTAGTGAGTGTAATGATGCTGTTTGGCTGCATGCCTCCCTCTCACAAAGAAATGTGTTTAAACCTCTCTACATCTTGCATAAAGGAACAAGTCTCCTCCAGGTACTGCCACATCACCAGCACACTTGGGACAGGTTGTACAGTGACTGAAAAGTGATGGTGGTGTGTGTCTTGACCTTCTGTAGCTTTCAACTTAAAAGTAGGGGGCTTTAACCAAATGCAAATATTCGTGTTAGTTGTGTGCTCTTTCCTAAATTTGGGGATATGGAAGGAGAAGTAGATCACAGAATCAGGGAATAGTATGGGTTGGAAGGGATCTTAAAGATCATCCAGTTCCATGCCCCTTCGTGAGCAGGGACATCTTCCACTTGACCAGGTTGCTCCAAGCCCTATCCAGCCTGGCCTTGAATACTTCCAGGGATGATGCAGACGCAGCTTCTCTGGGCAACGTGTGCCAGTGTCTTGCCACCCTCATACTGAACAATTTCTTCTTAATATCTAATCTAAATCTAACATCTTTCAGTTTAAAGCCATTACTCCTTTGTCCTATCACTGCATGCACTTGCAAAAAGTCCCTCTCTGCCTACAAGCCTCCCTTTAGATGCTGGAAAATCCACAGTTGTCATGCAAACGTATATTGACTTTCAGTTGTAGTTGCCTTTTTTTTGGTGAAAAGCTAATGGCTTTCTTTGGAAACTTTCCCCATTGGGTTGCAGTTCCAGTTGCAATCCATGGCATGAGATGCCTCTAGTGATGACACAGTGACCTATCATGTACACACACAAAAATGCCTTATTCTCAGTTACATTCTACGTGGCAAGAAAATTTGGGATCTAACCTTCCTGTGTTTTTTTCTAGAGCAACAGCTGGTGCCTTGGTGGGGGTCATAGGCTGTTTGAAGGCTGGCCGTGGGATAGGGCAGAGATCAGTTTCACAGCACAATTAGCAGAGCAGGGCGTGGTGATACTATAATCTAAGAGCAACCAACGCCCACACGGGGCGTGTTTTTGGCCTCCTGGTGTTACTGCAGCCATGGGTGCTGGCACTTAGGCCACCCCACCCCGCGGCCAGTTCTGACACTGTAGAGCCTTTGCTGCTGGTAAAACATAAATAATAATTTTGCAGAGAGAAAAACACTGTGTTCTTGTGTCTTGCTCTTCTGGGGGCTAGTTGGGGGTGAGGGTTGTTGAGTGGCATGCAAAGGCTCGGTCCTCACTGGGGGCAGGCTCTTGGTACCCCTCACTGGAGCGGCACTTAGAGGGTCGAGCGGCAGCACAGGGTGGGGGAGTGTCAATCAAGTGTAATCCTTTGTGCTCTGTCCTCTCCAGGCACCCTCTTTACTGCTCAGAGGAGAGTGATCTCGGGAGAGATCTTTCTTCCTCCCTTGAAATTCTGCTGTTTCAGTAGCCCAGTGACAATCATTGTCTTTCATTTCCATGTGAGAGTTGAAGCCAGAGTCAGAAAAACTTCTACTTTGTTCCCTAACAATGGAACTGGGTCTCTTTTCATGAGCACTCTGTCTTTCCAGTCTGTGTGCCATGCTTTGCTTCTAGCTGTGGTCCATGGTTGGTGCTCGGCAGAGGCTGGAGAATACCCACAGTGAATCTGGGCAGTTATGCAATGCTACACATGAAGTAAAATTCTTTTCTAACCCCTGCAGGCGATCAGTTTACACCCTGAATGATGAGATTTTGATTACCCTTATCTAAGCTACAAATACTGTTAGAACAGCAGTGAAATCAGCTGGCTCTGGTAAGGGCTGTCAAAGCACAGATCTTGGTGGCCCTTGGGGGGTGCAAGTCCTTGGCAGCTCCATGGGATGTTTTGGTGCTTTACCATGGGAAGTGCTTTAACTGTGCAGATGTTATTTGCTGAGGCCCTGTAGATCAAAACCCAGCTCCTGCCATCTCCAGCCTTGCAATTTTCAAAGAGCAAATACTGGTCTGGAAAGTGTTGACAGAAAGAATGGCAGGCTACTTCCTCAGAGTCAGCAGGGAGAGCTTGTTGCTTCGATGCTGGATCTCCCTCTGAATGCAGAGACTGGTTCCAGCATCCCCAATCCCACATGGTATCAGTTATAGTTTGGGGAGCAACTTTGCTCTCCCAGCGAGTGCAGCTTTTTTATTCTGTGAACAAAAGTTGAGCTGCAGGGAGGCTCATGGCTGGAAGGTGAGACCTTTCCACAGCCAGAGACTAGTGGGTGGAATGAGACTGCATAGTGTGTTAGACACTCAGATACATCTCTCCCCTGGATTCTTCTGTCTTATACTTCATATCTAGAAGAAAAGTACATTTAAAGAAAATTCAATGCAGCAGTAAACCAGAGCTGCTTGTACCCTTCAGCCTGATAGGAGGGAAAGAGAATTGATAAGTTAATCAGTTTTCAAGGTCAGGAGAGATCAATAGGACCAGTCAGTCTGGTGTGCTGTGCAAATCAGACCATAGGCACATTAGTGATTCCTGTATCAGGCTTGCCTGTGAGAGATCATTGTTGTTTTGACTTGTGGGAGGATCTCTCCCACTGCAGGGATGAGTTCCATTTTAAGTCCAGGGATGAATAGACTGAATTAGGTGTGACCCAGAGGATAATGCAGCCTCCTGCATCTTAATGTATCCATCTGTGAAACGCAAATAATAATAGGGGAACCTTGTAGGGATTCATCAATCCTTTGAAGATGGTATGTGTTAACATGCTATTATTGTGATCTTCCAAAGTTGGCCTCATCCCTGCCTTTTGGACCTACACCTTTTGCTGTTGCTCACTTCCTGATTCATTTCCCCCTCCTCCCTGGCATTGTCAAGCCAAACCAGCAGTGGTAAAAGTCTGTCCAGGACAGTCAGCCACATGTCATGGTGGCTCATGGCCTGAGAAGTGTTGCAAAGATGCTCACACTCTGGTTCAAGCACAGGAGGCTGGAAATTGCTGCCACGGCATTGCAGGTATGACAAGGAGACTCAGGAACTTTCTGTACTGGAGGATGTACAAGTGGCATGTGGGACAGTCCATAACCCAAGACACTTTTCATGCCTTTTAGGTCAGAGCTAAAAAGGTGGATTTGGGTGGGAAAGGAAACATGGTGAAAGGGAAGAATGTGACTTGGGAAACACTGTATCCAGGGGAGGACGCAGGAGATGCTGGGTGTAGGGGAAGTTCTCAAATGCTCTTAGGCACAATTTCTTTCCTTTTGCTGCAGAAAGTTCACTTGATACAGGTGGGGTTTTTTGTTTTGTTGTGGATTTTTTTTTTCCCCCATCTGGACATGTTTCTGAAATATTTTTTGCTGAGGCTTCACATGCTATAGGAAACACTGCATTCTCTGTGCACCTGATTCTCAGAAGCAGATGAAATTGAGAAATTCCTGTAATTCTTCTCCTTCATCCTCTTTGGTGAGCTGCCAGAGAGGGAGTAGTGCACCAGGATGCTGGGATTTAACACCCTCTGCTGTGGCATTTGCAGGGATTCAGCCAGGTGTTGTAAATAGTCAGCAGCTGGGCTGCACGCCCAACACTATTGTGGGAATTCTGCAGCCTCTTGGGAAGGATTTTTCACTGGGGCAGACTAGGGGATTTCTGCTTTAGGCTCAGGGAGCTTGTCCTAGCTGAAGAGAAGGTACCGTGGTGTAGACCATGAGTACCTGTAGTGACACTGGGATTTCAGGATGACCATGACTTGTTTTCCTGTAGATCTGAGCAGCACTCACCTGAAAGCTGCAGCAGCAGAGGATACAAAGAGGGGAACTCTGCAGAATGTGGCTATTGCAGTCCAGGAATTCAAGCCTAATTCCATTAGCTCAGGGTTGACTGGCTTTTTTGGTTGATCAGCACCTGGATTTTGGTCACAGAATGTCGTGCAGGCAAAGAGCTTTGTCCGGTGTCATGAGCCTTATTGTTGCATGGGATGTGTGTGTGGATGCAGAACCTCCCAAGCTGTGCTGAGAAGACGGGTGAGACTTATAACTCCTCTTGCAGCAGATTCTAGCCCATAACTGGATATTTTAAGTAGGAAACCATCTTGATATGTGGTTGCCAGCAGAGGTGAATTCTTTTCTAAGGCATTAGGCAGCATCTGTTCCAACTCAAACCATTTTGTGATTGCATGAACTCAGGAAACCGCTGGAGTTGGGAACTTTGGTCTCAACTTTGTCCGTGAAGCAAAGTACTGAAATACTGTTTCCTTTGTAAAATATGTCAAACAACTGTTCTTCTCTTGTAGCCTTGGGGATCTCTGGGTTGTGAGAGGGGTGTAGTGGTCAGCTGGAAAAGAAAAAAGCTTCAGTATTTCACAGAAATTAAGTACTGAGCAGTGGTACTGATGGGGTTGCTTAGAAGGAGAGATGGCGGGGAAATAAAAAGTGTGTCAATCAGGACAGAAGAGTACAGCTGTAGTGGGAATACAGGCACGTCTGTAGTTTTATTAGAAATATACAAGATCTAATTTTCCTACTAATGTTACTTTCCATTGGGTATGAAGGAGTTCACTGCTCTGAAAGAGGAAAGCGGGGAACGGGACCTAGTCTGGAAGGCTGCCTGTGCAGGTGTGAACAGGGGCACCTGGAGAGATGACAGAGCACAAACCACCTGAAAGCTTCTACTGACACCTTGGCAGCACAAACACGGGCACGTGTTGCATTTCCAGTCTAAGGACCCAGCAGTGACTTTGGGTAAAGTCCCCTTTGCTTGCTGAGAGTTGTGTCAATGATACTGAACCCACAGCACCCATTGCAGAGATGTGAGTCTTCTAGTGGGGTGCAAAAAAAGACTGTCCCTGGCAGCAGTGCTGAAGTGAGTGAAACACGGGCTGCAGTTCCCTATCAGGGCTCTTTGTCCCACTGTGTGGTGGCTTTGGAGGCCTGACCCAAAGCACTGCCTCGCTCTGGGGTGAGAATGGGACTGCCATGTTCTCAAGCATTGAGGGCACACTTGGAGCTGCTTAGGCTGGCATTCAAACAGTGAAGAGCTACCAAAACAGAGATGGTTTAAAAAAAGCCACAAACTCAAACAACCAAAAAAAATTCAAGCAAATCCTTCCACTGCTCCACCAAAGCTCCCCCAAACCCCGCAAACAACAGCACCCCCCCAACCAGTTATGCTGCCAGGAGGTTTTTCCCTGATAAAAGCATCCCTAAGAAATACTAAACACATTAGGAAAGAGGTGATCATGTTTGCAGAACAGTTCCATGTTGCTAAGGGGAAAAAACCCCAACTTCTTGAGTGGACAAAGCGTCTCAATTATTTTTATCTATCTATAGATACATTCCTGTGCAGGCACAGGCTGTGAAGGAGTGAAATGTGGGAACATCAGAGAAGGGGAGAACTGCCATGGGAAAAAGAGTGTAATGTTCATCACTAATTGGGGTGTGAATCATTTTGGCTGCTTATTGGACTCTCTTCCCCATTCTCCTTGGGGCTTTGCAGAGGGAAGAGGTGAATGGCCCCTGTGACTGTTTCCTGCCCACCACAGTGCTGGCCCAGCTTGATGGCTATAGGACTTTGTCCCTAAGATTCCTCACAACCTCTTGGGTTTTCAACAGATAAGAGTTTCCCTAAATTTCATGTTATGCTCCCATTTTCTACTGCATTTTCATAGTTGCTCCTTCATGATTATTTTTATCCCGATTCCTGTTTTTCTAGCAGAATGTGGTGAAAAATAGATCCAGTGAGGGCTGTCCTACCCGGCATATCATCATTATATGCTGTTTACTTTTCCAAAAATTTAACTGAGGCATGAACAAAAAAGTCTTTGCAATATCTCTTCTTGCCCTCAGCCGCTTTTCTCAGTGGCATATTGCTCTTCAGCTGTTTGGCATAAATTTTTAAATTAAGATTAGCAAAGTCCTGTATTAAATGCATTGCTAAAGCATCAGGATCATCTCTTACAGATCTAATTCTCCAGTACAAGCTCCTGTGGAAATGAATGGGCTGTCTGGATTCCAGTGCAGGATTGAGACTTTAAAGTGTAAATTGATCAATATAGTGTAAATCGATCAATACAGGCAATCAAGTGAGTCAGACGAGGTTTATGCTTAATACAGTCTTGCTGTCATCCCTCATTATTCTGCTCAGGTTTGTGTAACTTGAGCACACACAAGCAAATCCTGCAAACCATATGGCTTTGCTGGGTTCTTTCCATCCTTTACTTCACATTTCATACCACTGCTGAGTTTTTTTAGAGGTTGTAGTTATGCAGTAGTAATTAGGATGGAAATCCTTCTTTATTTTTTCCTCTTTTTTTGGTTAGTGAATATGGTTCAGGTTTTGGTATCAAGATGTGTTTGGACCATTCTGACCTTCTTCCACATATTGATATAGATATAGTTGGTGGACAGCATGCTGCAGTGGTGGGAATATGGGAGAGAGATAGGGTGGTCATGGGGCCACTGTGGGGTCAGAACCTGGGTCTCTCTCTCCTTTTCCTTGTCTCTGCTCTGCTGGGTTGGGAGCTGCTCTCACCTGGCCAGTCTGACTGGATCTGGCACTCACTCTGCTTCCTTTAGGAACAGAGCAATCAGCCAGCTGTCTTAAGTTAGGGAATTGTTTCACTTCTCTGTAGGAATAGAGCTTTTGGAGGAAAAGGAAATTTTAAAAAATGCTCTTCCCCTTCCCAAACCCTCCTACCTCATGGCTGACTCATGGACGGACACTTCAGCAAGAAATAATATCTCTTGTTTTTGTCCTTCAAATAAATTTCCCAGCTTTAACCACTTTTAAACTACCATACACGTTTTTGCTTTTTCTCTTCTAGTTCTCCCAAGGATTTATTGACACATGCTGTATCAGCTTAGTTTCTTTTCTTCCTGTTGGCCTCCCCTCTAATTCCACGCCCAAATACGCATACAGAAATTATTTAATGATTCAGGACAACTCTTCACATCTGCAATGAACCATCTGTGTATGACCTCAGGCAGTTTACTTCTCTATTTTGAACTCTTCACTGTGTAAGCCTGCACATGATTTCATTTTGGGTTGAAAAGAAATGTTAGGGATGACCACACACCAAAGTAGGACTCTAATTGCTTGGCTCTTTGGCTCCAGTTGTAAACACTAACAACTGTTCTGATCTCAGAAAAGTGTGGCAGCAATTTATTACAAGGATTTATACTGAGCTGTGGCGGCCTGTCTGGCCAGACATGTATGTCATGCAGAAGTGTTTTCTTCCTCAGATGGTACTGATCAGCCTCTCTGTACAGCCACAGCCTGTGCTTGAGTCCCTCATCTCTCTGGTCTGCTTGACTGACTCATTTATCCCCTTTCAAACCTTGCAAATTCCTTTTCTTTCCAAATTCTCTTCTTTTCACCGGAGAACAAGGCACATAGCGTCTTCCCACGTAAATCACATTCCAAAACTTTGATGTCATCTTTATTTTCCTCTCTCGAGTCTCCTGGGAAACCCTGTGCAGGATGATTACCTTTATCTCTTCTTTGGGAGAGACCTAAGCAGGGCTGTTTCACTGGACCCTTTAGCATCAATAACAACACACTTCTGTGAGCACCTCAAAGAGCAGCATCTATATGGTTTGTCAACTCCCACTTGAGCTGAGAAAGGCTTTCATTAATAACAGTGCAATTTTTTCTGAAGACAACAGGGAAAGGATGAGGATTTGTGGCAGTATGGTTTTATCATTAACAAAGCTACTATGTGATTTGTAGCATCAAACCCAAAGAATTTCAACAAAGCCTCAAACCTGATGTTTTTCAGTCTTTACTGAATGTTTACTCCTTAGGTTCATACTAAGGTGCTTTAATAAAAGCAGACTTACTTCCAGAGGTTTGAGTGACCTGGCCTTCCTGTTGTCTCTTCTAGAGCCAAGTTATTAAAATAAAACCCTTTCAGCTATTTTGTCAAGATATGAAAGGGTATTAGTGGTGTGATGACTGGAGTACCCACTGTCTTATGAACACCACTCTAAAGATAGCAAGAATCCCTCTGGCTGTATAGGGGTTCTGAAATCTATTTATAATTTTCTTACCTTGACAAAATGCAGGGAGTGACTCAAATATGTCCCATCCTTATGGAAATTAATTGTGTTAATGGGGTCATTAGAATTTAGAGTAGTGTCAACAAACTGGTTTTTTCAGCTAATGATGGTCCTTGAGAAGATTATGTCATAACAAAGGCGGAGAATCTGGTCATCTATATATAAGTGATCAGACCTGAGCCCTTTCTTTGGGTTTCATTGAGCAATGCACTAGTAGAGCCAACATAGGCAAACAGCTGCCACCCTCACCATGAAAATAGAAGGTGCCTCGGTGGTCCTTGCTCTGGCATTTTTCTTCTTCTTCTCAGGTTAGTAACTTCTGATGTTCTCTGTACTGAAATCTGGGACTGGCAGAGGATGTAGCCTGGGAGACCCCATAAAGACAGTGAGATAGAGGATTAGAACCCTTGTTGGTTAAAAAGCTTTGTGGCATAACAGAAGACCACACTTTTTTTTTTTTTTTTTTGGTATTGGTTGGATATAACACAGCTTGGTAGTGATTTTCTCTGGTATATAAAAATGAAGTTTTATTGGTAGGTGAAAACATCTATTTTTAATAGAATTAACAGTTTAAGAACAAACAAAACCCCAGACCCATTTGTTGAGCAGAAGAATACCAATTTCCAACCAGACTACATTGTTCCATAAAAAGCCCAACTTTGAACACAAATGTAATACAATTTTTGGCAAATTCAGAAAAATGGTAATTTCTTGTCAACGCTTGCTAAGGAATGCATTTTTATATGGCTGCAATAATTTGGCTACAATAGACTTCAGCAGGACTTAGGTTTAATGCAATGGTCTTTCAATTTTTCTATTGAAAAGAGATAATGGCGGATTTCATGATGATTCCTTGTGATGCTGCTGATGATGTAAAAGAGGATGAAACTGGATATTATACCAGCTTTAAGTGGCTTAGTAGAAAGAAATATGTATTGGCTACTCATCCACTGACTCAGTATTAATTTAGTAATTTGTGTGAGGTACTACAAATGGAATGGGCTTTGAAAATGAATTTGTCATTTTGGACAAACAATAGTATGGCCTAATATCCCAGTTTTAAGTGATGGTGAAGAAAGCAAAAAATTTTCTGTAAGATTGATACAACTACCAAGGCAAGGGCGTAGAATAATGGAGAAACAATTACTGAACTGCCCTTGAAAATTGGATTTTAAGACTGAGAAAAGTAACACAGTAAAGGAGGGCACAAAGACATGCAAAATATGCTTTTGCATTTGAATGACAAAGTTCAACGTTCCATAAAGTCTCTAATGCCCAGTCCTCTCCATCAGTGTGAAATAATGCATTGGATTAGCTTTTATCAAGAGGTATTTGGGTGGATTAGGAAACTGCATTATTTTAATTAAATGCTTTTGCTTTAAAATTTTCCTTCAAAGATTTTTGTATGGTTTCATTGTTGGTTTTTCTGTCACAGATGTTGCCAGCCAAGCTTCGATTAAGGCGAGTCCAACATCTTCTATTCTGATTCTCCTTTTGTTTTGCCAACTTACACTGCTTAATGCATGCTTTGAGCAAAGTCATTTAGATGGACTATACTTAGACATCATAATGCTTTTTCAGTGGTGGAAAAAGCAGTGAATCTCTCTGTATTTAGAGACAATACTTTGGTGGTACAGCAGTGGCTCTATCTGATAGAGTGTGCTTGCATGATGCTGAGAACCTATCCAAACAGCTCTGGGCTGGAAATCTCATGAATTGAAGTTAGGAGTGGCATGAATTGTATTTTTAATGATATTTTAGAATAAAGCTTCTGATCCAGCAGAAACCCCTGCTTCTGATTGTTTGTGAGTTTCATAATTAAAAGAATTAAGGCAAGTCCTTTGAGTCTGAGAAAATAATTTGATTCAATGACTGAGGAGTCAGTTCCATTCATGTTTTAATCAAGCAAGCTTGTCTCCTTGGTAAAGATCCTTTTGGAGAACATGGTAGCCAAAAATAACTGAATGGTTCATTGCTTCTCCCTCGTCTGTGTTTCAGTTACCCAGAAGAGACAGAGGGCTGCAGCATCATGCAATATTGCTGCTCTGCTTCTGGAGAGGGCTGTACTTTTCTGTGCTTGTCTTCTGTCTGAATTGCTTTTTGGTCACTCTGCTCCACTCATTCCTCATGCATCCCTCTGGCACTTCTAGGGCTGTATTTTATCCTCTTGCCTAACTTTATAACAGAGTCTTCCCTGCAGCAAGTGTCAATTTGCATCTGTATGCAAAGTAAATATATATTCCTTAAATATGTATATTCCCTTTCACACAATTAATGGTTCTTGGAGTGGATTTTGGACTTTCTCATTGTCTTTTCTGCCTCAGGAGCCAAGAGCAGGGCTCTGGGTACAGCCTGTACCATGTGTTGTGTGTGGTGAGGAATGGGCAGGAGTGTGACAGCCCCAGGCCTGGTGTGAGCAAAGTGATGTTCTTGAGAGCGTGTAGCACCTCAAAACAAAATTAAATGTGAACCAATTGTCCTAAGGCTCTTGATGGGACCCTCCACTGACTGTTCTCCTCTGTGCTTTTCAGAATGAGTGCAGGAAAATTTGGTCACTTCTGCGCAGTGGGAAGTTTTCCTGTCCCACAACCAAGGAGCCCTTCAGGAGCCCAAATAGCAAAGGAGACCTCAATAAGTGCATGATGTGCCAAAGGCTGCTGTGAGTATTGAGTGCCTGCTGGCTCCAGGGCCATCCTGCCCATCCACAACATGTCCTCTCCTCCCATAGTGAGGAATCCACTCACAGGTGGTTCCAAGTTTTTCATGGGCCAGTCAGACCAGTTAATAGCCCTTCAGCAGACCTTTGAACCCAGTAGCTCTTTCCAGCTTGTCACATAGCAAGGACTTACTGTGGGATGTAAGAAGCAAATGAGGAGTGAAAAATTATATGAATTTAGTTTTTTGTTCCTTGGATGGCATTTATTAGGATGAGAGATGTGGATGTTTGGCAGGGAGAAGGGATAGTACAATGTCCCCAGTGCAGAAATGCTAAACACCCAGTGCTGGTCCATCCTGCTGCCTTGCACAATAAGGAGGTGGGGTCAGCAGAACTGGCCTTTAATCACCACCTATCTTGGTTTTGCATCCGAGGACTGCAGCTGCTCTGTCACTCACCTCTTTTTCTTGCAGGAAAGAAAGAGACTCAAACAAAGGGAGTGGTGGAGAGTCAGACAGGAATGTGAACTCTCTGGGAAAGGTGAGGTGAAACATCACTGCTGAAGACAGTTTTATTGGCCTGCCAGGAGCAGGATGATGCAGGGGCTTTGCGTCTCCTGCCTCTGACACACTTCCCAAGTGCACTTCCTTGTCTGCAGTGTAGGAAATGCTGGCTTGGCCCATGGGAAATGTCCAGCGATGTGCCTGCAATGGGAACAGGGTAAACGTGCTCTGCCTTGGGAAAAGGGTCCAAAGGAGAGTGAGGCTTGGTGCCATCCGTGAGCGTAGAAGAAACCAAACCTCCTCGTGGCTCCTCCCAGGCAATCTCATCCCAATCGGGCAATTACTAACAGGGCACTTACAGTCTCTGCCTGACCCAGAGCACACTCCAGGGAGGATACCTCCCTGTTTATAAGGCATACCATTGGCATCTGGCAAATAATTAATAGCAGTGTTGGCACATGAGAGCTCTGACTAGGGCAGGGTGTGGGAACAGGCCAGCTCTAATTGTTTCTTGTTTATCTTCTTGATGCACCTGGCTGGTTTCTTTTAGCCATAGCTGTTTTTCTAGATAACAAGTCTTTATGTGGAGGGAGCTGTCTTTTCAGTCTTGGGTTTTCATTCTAGATAGGAGTGAATTGGTTTCCATCAGATAGTGTTGGTTGTGGTGATTTATTTATTTTTTTCATCTGGTTAAGCAGGGTAGCTTTCTAGCTCCTGTGTGTCTGGGCAAATTAAAGGCTTTGTAAAGCATAGTTGTCCTAAGGGAGATCTTTTTTTAAACACCTGACTTGCCAAAGTGTGGTCCTGAAGGCAGAAGGACAGTTTTACAGTGCTGGAAAGAGACCTACACTGAATTTCTTTGTTAAGCCATAGATTTTCTGTCTGACTTTTGGCATGCAATTTTCTAGGCTTGACTTCCCCATCTGCAGAGTTGGGATAAGTTATCAAACCATCTCCTCTACAGTGTGAGAGGAAAAATGTATTACAGATCACATGGCAGATAAGGTTGTAAGTGCTGCATAAATGAACCTAAAGACTTAACATGTGCAGTGCATTTCTTATGCTGCAGACCTGCCCTGAAAGTTATAGGAAAGCTCTTCAGAGGAAAGTAAAGGCTGGGCTGAAATGCTTAAGCAGGTTTTGCTACAAAAGCCTTTTGTGAAATAGAGTGCTTTGGTTCAATTAACACATACCATCACATTAAGTGGAAGGTAAAAAACAACTATCTCTTACTCTGCTGTACCTAGGGATGTGAGGTGTGTAAGGATTACATTTTTTTATGCCTGCAGCTTCATCTTTTTACTGTACGTGAATTTTAAAATTCTTGATAGTATGTTCTCTCAGGAGAGATGGGAAAACTGACTTTCTCATTTAAAATTCACTAAAATTGTAGATTTTATACTTAGAGCAGAACTTAGGTCCTTTGGGCAGGCTCTTGCATGTCTTTTCTATTAGAAATAAGGCTACCCTGGATGGCAAAGACAGATCTGCTCATCTAAACATACTGATTTATTTGTCTTATGTTGCATGCTATGGTTTTCCACTAAGTTACACCTCAAGGAAATAAAATAGTGTTTGAAATGTAATTCGCTGGGTGAATCCTTTGTGGATTTGTGGGAGATGCATCTCTCTGTCAGCATACCTGTATCAACCCATGCTTTTGGCATTTGCCAACAGGATGACTGTCGGGAGTTTCGGGATCTATTCAAGAAAGGAAAACTTACCTGCACCAGGGAAAATGACCCTGTCCGGGATGCCTCCGGGAAACAACACAGCAATAAGTGCATCATGTGTGCAGAGAGGTTGTAAGTAAACAAAAAGAATGCCCCTCCTGGAGCTGATGGTGGGGAAAAACTCTCCTCCCTGGCACACCTTGGTATTCACTTTCTCATCTTCCTTCTCTTCCAGTAAAAGGGAGAATGAGCAGAAGTTATCTAAAAACAGACAAGGAAAAAATAAGGTGAGATTAAAGTATTAGGCAGATTAATGTGGAACTTTATTGGATTTTGACCCAAGACAGATAAGAAAATGTTATTCTACTCAGTTGCTTGGTCTCCTCTGACTTACTTTTGAGATCCACTTTCCTTTCCCTCCCTTTTTACAATTCATGTTCTTGGATCCCTCAAGTGAACGACAAGTGCTTGAATGTTATGATCTGTCCCACTGACCTATGGATCTAGGTACAGGCAAACCCCAGTAGAGTAGGAAACCAGGTGTGCTGTGCTGATCTGAATCCTGGGTCAAGGGCAGAGAGGTCATTGTTGCTGATGGTGTGAAAAGGTAAATAGGAAGTCTGTACAGATTACAGATCATTGTGTTCTGGGAGCAGAGCTTGGCCTTGTGCCATCTCTGAGCCAGTGGCTCAATTTTAGCTTTTTTTGATTGGAAACCTTGTTCTCATGGAGGTGCCATTTACCCCCTTTTCCCTGGCATGCTGCAGCCACCATGTCCCTGTGCACTGGTACTTTGCTGGGAAAAGCAGCTCTGCAAGAGGGGAAAATTATCACTTTCCAACACTTACCTCCTGATTTTTGCTATGGTAGGGACTGGTGCGGCCCCCTTAAGCCTCAGTCTTGGGGATAATCCTGTTTTAGTGCTTTTTCTAATGACTTTGGCACCAAAAAAATAGAAGTGTAAGTGAAATTTGCTGATGGCAAAGCTGGGAGGCAGTATCAGCAAAAGAGGATCAGCAGATCACTCAAGACTAATTGGATAGCGTTCAGGCCTGGAGTAATGGAAACAAGATAAAATGTAATGGCAGTGCAAGATCACACAGTCAGTGATTAACAAGAATTCCTACTCATTGGTTAGAAGTGACAAAGGATAAGAAAGCCCTTTCTTTATTAGTGGGTCAGGGATGTGACAGGCCATGAAAAAAGCAAATGCACTGACTCGGATGTACTCAGTGAGATTTTTGTAACAGAGGTCGGGAATTTAACAGGGCTCCAGAAATGCTGTTTCAAAGAGAGGGTGTTTGAGAGAGGCTGTTAGGGGAAGGCAGATCTGTCTTGAAGGCAGAGGATTGGGCTGCTGAGCTGGGCTGGTCCCAGGGAACAAGACAGAGGGGCTGGGAGAGCTTTCCTGGGCTAGTCAGTGAGGGAAAGCATTGCCTGAAATGCTCAGGGTTGAGCACATGCTGGTGGTGGGGAGAAGCAGTGAGGCTCATGGGGAGCCCTACTGAAGTGGATGCAACACTTATTTCTGATGGGAGCAATGCACTGTGACTGCAGAGCACAGCGGGATCAGGCTCATCCTGCACTGGATCATATCTCCTACCTTTGGCTGGCATGGGTCTAGGAGAAACATGGGGTTTTGCACTCAGAGTGGTTTGCCAGTGTTAGTCTCATGGCAAAGCTGAGGAGCTGGAGGCTGATATGCCCTGGATGGAATGCAGGATGACACTGGGGAAATCTGCTTCTGGCAGAGAGGATGAGTTGCTGTAAACTTCCGAGCAGCTTCTGGGGACATTTTCTGAGCAAAGCCAAGGATGAGACAAAGGACCTGCTAAGGACCTTCATGCAAGCTATTAAAAACCCTGTGCACCAAATGGGCAGAAAGTTGCAAGTGTTAAAACCTTTTTTGTAAAAAGAAAGGGTAAGTGGAATTCAGTTACTTATCCTTTGTACTTGCTCTTTGGAAGTGGCTGTTGCAGAGTGTGGAATAGTTGCAGCTGGGGGGGGCGGGGGGCAAATGGTTCCATCCATGTTACATAACAGGGGCAAGTTAACACAGTTTCTATACAGCAGTTTTGAACAAGGAGCAAATTAATCATCCACTCTCCAAACAACCTTCCTCTGCCTGTAGACTTTATTTTGCATTGTTTGCATTGTGCTTTTATGTTTTAACTGCTGCTTATTGATTGACTTTGATCCCAAAGTATGGCTGATTTGGAGGACACTACCCACTTTATAAAGAAAATTATCTGAGCTACAATCTGGGAAAAGGCTGTAGCTATGTATTAAGGATGTTGGGAGAAGAGGGAGTGACTTTATTACCCTATCGGTCACATCACTGGCATGCTTTGGATAGCCAAATGAGGAGAATAATAATTAGTTGGACCACACTAGAAAACTCCCAACACGTGCTGTGCAGGCAAAAGGATCTGGAATTTTTCTGACTCACTCCTCTGTTTATATGCTAAGTTGCTGGTACTGCACACCCTCTTCTCTCACCTCCGCCCAGACTCTCCTGGGATGCATTTGTGAATGGTTCAATGCTTTCCTAGCAGGGAATCCCAAGTTTAGAAGGATCAGATCAATAAGGCAAGGAGGACAGAGTGCCCTAATCACTGCCCTCCTTCCACAGAATGACTGCAGTGAGTTTCGCTCCCAGTATGAAGCTAGTGGGCGTCTGTCCTGCACGAGGGAGAATGACCCTGTCCGGGATGCCTCTGGCAAGCAGCACACCAACAAATGTCTCATGTGTGCTGAGAAGTTGTAAGTACAACTTCCTCTATGCAACAACACCAAAGGGGGAACCTCCAGCTACAAAACTCCAGCTTCTGCCTGTGAAGTTGCATCTGGGTGATGCCTGGAAGAGTCCTGACTCCCAGTGGCTCTCCAAGAGGTCCTCTGACAGTAGGGCTCCAGCCATTGCCCCTTTCATCACTAAGGGCCCAGGGGCAGGTGAGAAGCAGCATGGCATAGAGGAGGAGAAGTGAGGTTGACAGAGAGCAGCCCCTTTCTGGGAGGACTGTTGGGTGTGGGCAGCTCCTGAGGAGTTTCCCATGTGTGTACTTTGCCTTCCAGATGCTTTCTATCTACTCCTATAGAGCATATGCAGAAGCATCCCTGATATGAAAGCAACAACCTGGATCCAGGATGTAGCATACAGTGGGAATGGTGAGGAGAAGGCTTAGGGTGGGAATTAGGAACAGGGCCACCAGGAACAGGGACTGTGGTTGGGGAGGTAGTGCCTAACGGCATGGTGCTGGTTTACAGGGCAGCCCTGGGTGCTGGTGGCACTCACAGTCCTATAGCACTACCTTTTTTCTTCTCTTCCAGCAAAAAGGAAGCTCAAAGAGGAGGTCAGTCTGGTGGAACTGCCCAGCGCAACAGATTGCCCACTTCGGAGAGGACATACCAGGTGAGACGGAGCTTGGAGTCTATGCTGAGCTTAGAGATGAAGATCTGGTGAGATTCTGTAGGATCTGGATGGCCAGGAACTGCCTGTGGTCAGCCTGAGGTGATTATGGTGCTTAGGATGCTGTAGTCAGCGAATGATGGGAGAGACACATGTTGTATTGTAAAGCCTCACTTGTTTGTGGCATGGACCTGAGTGTGAGCATACAAACTGGACACATTCAGACCTGAAAGAACAGCCTCTCACTTTCCCAGTGGTATGATGCTCTATGAAAGATAAAGGGCAGGTTCAGACTCCCCACAAGCCCCCAGATGAAAATATTTGGTGGGTCTGGAGCACATCAAATCTGCTTCTTTAAGAAGAACCCTGTAATTCTCTGAGTCTGGGAGGAGGGGTGGGGAGGGCAGAAGCTGCTTTAGCTTTGCTATTTCTCTAGTTGTATAAAAGTTGTTTCTGTGCTTGTTGAATGTGACTCTGCCCCTTTTGCAGAAGAACTGTGGTGGTTCAGAACAGGGTTTAAATGAAAGACGTCCCTTCTCATCGGGCAGAGGGTGAGTTCAGCAGCATCTGGGATGACAGCCTGTCCCTCTCTGCACATTACAAGCCTTGACAGTGGTTTCTGCCTCCTTCTGCCTATGTGCATTGTCCTTGGGGTGGTTAGGAGGTTAACTAGAGCAGGAATGGTTTGGCAACACACAAGCAGCACTGTCTGTGATGGATAAATCCGTGTTGTGCTGTTTGGTGCTCAGTACAGCACGTCTCCCCCCTGGCTAAGCTGGTGATGGGAAAGAGGCATACAGTGGGACATGTTCCTCATGCGACCCTTGCTCCTTTTTGGCCTTGACTTTGTGTGTACAAAGCGCCGCGCCATGGATTGCTGTGCTCAGAATCCCTCCTGGGACACTTTGTCCAGCAAACCCTGTGTGCCTGCCCCTGGCTTATCCTCATCCCCTCGTTCAGAGGTAGTGTCTGGTGCACCATGTGCTTTCTGGACACTGGTCAGGCACTCCTGTTTGTTTTATAGCTGCTGGACCTTAGCAGAACTCAGCTGCTACTTTTTCAGAGCCTTTTCTGAGGAACACTGTGATTTCTTGCTTCTGGCTGGTGTAATTCCTTCATGCCCCCACTTCCACCAAGTGGTGTCAGTAAACACAAGGGTGCAGAGCCCTGGGGTGGTGGTACATTTGGGCAGAGCTCAGGGCAAATTTGTGTTCTGCTGCTGCTTGCCTTCCTGTTAGTATGTGGAGGAGCTTTTTGCCCTCTCTTTTCCCAGTGGGTGGTCGGATGCCATAGTGCTTTTGGAGCTGTGGGGTAAGGATGGGTTTGCACTCTGCTCCCCCTTTTTGAGAAGGGTGGTGTGATAAACTCTATCTTTGCTCTCTCTGCCAGCCCTCAAAGAAACACAGCTCAGCGTGGCAGGAACTGCAACCGGTCACCTGGACGGAAGTCCCAGAGCAGAGGCACTGATGAGTCCCAGATGGTAAAGCCACCTCCTGCACCTTGGGTGGCAGCTCTGTGGGCAGAAATGGGGACCTCTCTGAGGGGGTGCTCCTCTGACAGTGCTGAGCCCCTCCTGCTCCTTTCCCAGCAGATGCCCCTGTTCTTGCTGTAACCTTAAAGCTTCTCACTTGGCCCTGTGTCCTTGGAAGGGTTTGAGTGAGTGAAAGTATCTGTACCCTGATGCCAGACCCTGTATCACCTGGCACTGAAGCAGAGGGAAGGGCTTGGCTACTTATGCCAGTACATCAGCTATGAGGGTATTGGTTTTGAAATCAGGCTGGATACCTGCCCCACATGTAACCAAAGTGGGGTGAGAAATGCTGCCCCCCACCATGTCAAGAAGGTGCTAAGATAAAGGCCATGGCCAGAGCAGAGTGATGGAGCTGACCAGGGAATAAGGACAAGTGTGGCAGGAGGAGAGAGTGCTAAAGGGAGGAACACTGAGTGGTAGATGAAAACTGTGTATGGAATAATGTGGGAGGAAGGTGGGGGTG
The DNA here is from genome assembly GCA_013399895.1 of Serilophus lunatus. Classification (NCBI taxonomy): domain Eukaryota; kingdom Metazoa; phylum Chordata; class Aves; order Passeriformes; family Eurylaimidae; genus Serilophus; species Serilophus lunatus. The sequence goes on along the minus strand of VXBA01001893.1, from coordinate 2,714,961 downwards.
TCTGCTCTCCCTTCTCATGAAAAGAAAATGGAAGAGTTCCAGCAAAGCTAAAAGTGGAAAATATGAACTAATAAGAGAAAATAAGTTACTGTAAAAAGGGTGACTAAACTGTGGATCTCACTGTCATAGGGTGTTGTCAAGAGGTAGGATGGTTAAAAAAATTACCTGGTGTTTTAATTCCCTAAGCACTTGCATACAGTAATTTGAATAACATTTTGAAAGGGATAGGAAATGTGTTTCTATGGGTTTGTAGAGACCATACTACCAACTGCCTTAATTTTCCCTGAAGTCTGTCACTGACGACTTTTAGAAAAGGGATATTTGAGTTAAAAATCCAGTAGGTAGTTCAGGTACAGCAATTTTAATGCATTCCAGAGGAAGCAGTAGTTGTAATAAGAGCAGTCTGCTTCAGGGCTTAGTGGTATTTCCTGGTAGCACTAGAGGAGGAGTAGATGCTGATGAGCCTGATGGACGAGAGGTGATTCAAAGAGCAGGTCTGCTCCTCTCCTCTTTCCAGGGCCACCTGTGGGTTCTGTCACAGTTCCCCAGAGCCGAAGGACTGGCGGCACTGGCTGCTGGTATCTGTGATAGGGGGGGGCTGCTGGTGGGTTGGCTGCCTGCCCTGGGCAGTGGTGAAGGCAGCGATGTCTGGTGCGTAGGAAGGCATCGAAGAAGATTGCAAACGTCAGCATTGTCTGCTTTCACATCACCAATAATTACCCAGATGAGGGAGGAAGCAGCACATTATTGAAATTAGCAAGTGATGTTTAACCAGCAGGTGCCATCGCGGCACCCTAATGCCACTGAAACCCCCCTGTGTCACCTGGCATGAAATCTTCCTTCCCTGTGGTGCTTCCCGTCCTGTAAGGCTGTTGATAAACAATCATTTTTGTGCTAAGTGCTGCATTTCCAGTGAGGTGGGAAGTGGAATGTTCTCTCAGTCCCATTGCACCGTTTGCAGTTGTTGCAACGTATTTTTTAGCACCTGGAGGTGGGGCTGGGAGCCCATTAGTCACTTCTTCGTCTTAGTCTCTTTTCGATGCCTGGAGCAGCGGTGGGCGGCGGGGCTGAGGAAGGGGCTGCGTGTACGGCGGAACAGGCTGTGCTATCCCTGACCTCTGCTGTTGGAAATCTGCTATGACTCTGCAAACATCCGCCCTGCTCTGCTCGTAGCGTGTGAGAGGATTTTCAGGGCCTCCAAAGGTCACTCCTTGTGCTTCGAGTTTGCCCTGGCTCTGCCACGTGTGGTTTTTAAGGAAAACTGTGTCAAAATGTTCCTGTTGCCATGTTCAAGAGGAAAGAAGAGGGCACCCCTCATTAGTCATAGCTGTTTCAGATATGCTCGTGTCTCTTGGCGCAGTGGGCGGCAGAAGTTGTGCTGCGTGTCGCACCACCCTCAGGCAGCGCCAGTGGGCTGGAGAAGTTTTTCCTTAATTTTGGCCAGTGGGTTTCATCTTCATCCTTGGAGATGAAGTCGTATCAAAGCCCTGATAAAGAGGACTAGGAACGGGTAGCGGAGGTTTTGGTCTTCTTGTGGACCTACGGTTGGAGAAATAAACCTGTCCTTGGACCATGGTGTTGAGGTGGATCAGATGAGTGGGACATGAGGGCTCTGTCCCAAAAAGCTTGACTGGTTGATCCAACAAGATGCACAATCTCTTTCCGAGCCTGGTCTGGCTGGAGGTGTTATTCTCCAGGGCAGAGGGGCTCCATGCAGCGCTTGGTTTATGAGCACTTGTAAGTCATATAAAGCAGGGTCTTTCATTTGAACCAGCACCAAATGCAATTTCTTTGTCTCTTCAGCTGGACTGTGATCGAATTCTGCACGGGGTAAAGGGTGGAAGGATTTTCTGCAGTGAATCCTCACAACCAATCTGTGGCACTGATGGGAAAACATACAAAAATGAATGTGACTTGTGTTCAGCTGCCATGTGAGTAGGCGGAGAGATTTCAGTAATACAGGGCCATCCACCATTCCCGAGCGTCTTTTGCAGAACAGTGTTTGTTTTGATACATCATGACTCACTATCGAGTGTGTCCTTGGTGCTTTGCTGTTAAGCAAACATAGATCAAAATGCCTGAGATTAATCTGATGACAGCTAATTAAGATACACAAGTTGCCAGGGTCCCCTATTCCCTTTCTGCCCAATCATAAGATTGTTTGGGGAGTAATAAATGCCATCATACTGGAAGAAGCATCAAAGCATTAAGGAGTCCACAGAGGACTGTCATGCTGATGGCAGAGAGCTCTGGCATTGCAAGGGAATAATAAGCAATGTCTTGTCCTCCCTTTGCAGGAGAGCTTCAAACTACATCACGGTAAACTATCAAGGTGAATGCAGAGAGCCTGCCCCTGAAGTGGTAAGCGGCATGCCATGGCTGAGCTGCCAAACATCAACCTTTTCCTTTCCTCTGGTGAAACTCCCCTGCTGGCACAGACTCAGCCTGTGGGGATCTGATCCAGGTAGCCACAATGGGGAGAGAGGAATGAGAAGTATCTGGCAGTCAGTTAGCAGCTGCCCACTGTGCCCTTCAGCAGTAGCTGAGGGTTCACATCCTTGACCCTGCTGGCAGGATAACTAATGGAGTTAACTTGTTTTTCAATTAACAGTGGACTAATTAAAACCATGCTCTGTAGCTGCTCTTCAGCCACACTGGCTGTGAGGGAAGAGAGATATTTGAGCTCTCATTTTTTTTTTTTTTCCAAAGAGGAATGTTGTGATGTGGAGGGAAAAAGTGCCTCTTGCTGTGTGTATTATCTCATTTTTCAATCCAAGTGCCTGCTGGGATCCAACCTGGCCTCTGCCATCTGTGGCAGGATTGTTAGAGCCCCAGAAATGGGTGCTCATTGTTCAGATATTTAAATTCAAGTTGAGACTTGGATTTAATATATAACCTGGGCATAGTCTCCATGTTTTGCCTAGGCTTTATGGTAGGAGAGTGATGTGCCTGGGAAAACACCTGAGTTTTCTCCTGGGACTTTGGTGAGGCTGGAAAGTCCACAATTGTATAAACCATAAAGGGTTCCTTCCCCAAATAATATCCAGGGAGATGGCTGGGAAATTGGAATTGTTCACTAGGTGGCACATTTTTGGGAAAGGTCTTGAGTCTTGACATCTTGTGTAATCCTACATAGCAGATGAGTTAAACATTTCCCAGTTGTGCTTTGACTTTTCACCAGTAGAAGCTTGACAATCTCTAGCCCTTGGATTTGCAGCCAGTGTCTACCAGTTTGTGTCAGAGTGCATGGGACATCCTGTAGCTCCGAGGGAGAGAACCGTCTTCATTGGCAAGAACTCTTGAGAAACTGAATATTCGTCCCCAGGGAAATAGATTTGTTCCTGCTCCAAACCCATGGAGAATTCAAATATTGATTCAGTAAAAGAAATTTCTGTAAAGATTTAGATGGGAGCTTTGGCTTGTGAATGTGGTATCCATGTGTTTGTAGGCAACAAAGAGCTATGGGATATGAGAGAGTCATCATGTCAGTGTCATGCAGTCCCTTCCTCTGCTCAGTGACAGGATGCCAGCAGATTCCCAAAATGCTAAAAGCCAGTCATCCTGGCTCCTTTATCACTCTCCTGTCAAGCAGCAATGCTCTAAACTTTGAAGCTGAAGAAACTGTAGTGCAGAGAGAAACGATTTTACCTATGATGGTGCTTGGAGGCCCTTGTGTCTTGTCTTTAGTGAGATGGAACCACTGTTGGCTTGTGAATTCTGGGGGCACAGGGAGGTGCCAGGTAGTGCATGAGTCTGTTTAGTGACTCTGCTCATGCTGCCTGAGACAGAATGAGACACTGTGGCAACTGAAAAACAGAGAGGATTCTAACAAAACTGTGCCTGATCTGGAATTCCTTACTGTTTCATGTTTTACTGAACTGTTACAGCTCTCAAGCTGTTGCAATTAGAGGGGGACTCCATTTACATTAACTTGTAGCTATGTTAAGTATTCCGAGGAGAGTTGAATGTAATTAAAGTGATAAGCTTTTTCTGTGGGGCATGAAAAGCTAAACAAAAACCCCCATGTACAATGATTTATTCCTTACATTTACTATGTTACCTGAAGAATCAGACTGAAAATTTATGGAATCTTATGAACAATGTACAGAGAAATTCTATTTTCAGCACAGAGATTCCTGCTCACTTGCAGTATAATGAATTTTTCTTTCTAATGAAGATTCAGGCACTCAATATATGCCACTAAAACCCAGAGGAAACCAGCTCCAGCAGTGCTTTTGGAATCAGAAATAGGTTTAGAGAGTTGCAATGTGCAGAATGTGAAATGCTTTGGAGGAAGATAAGAAATTTTTACCCCCCAAATGTAGTATTTTCTTGAATTGTATTTTTAAATTATCCATAGGGAGTGCTGGGTTGCCTGAGAAAATGTGTTTAAGCTGCCTCATCCCTTTGCAGCTCAGTGCCTGATCCACTGCTGCCTACAAAGCTGCAACTGGATTTCCAGGTGTTTCTGGCAACTCTGGTAACTTCATGGCTGTTAGGAAAGGATGCTTGTAGGACGGGATGGGAGCAGTGTGGTTTGATAGAAATCTGTTACTAAAGCGTGTCTCAGTGCACAGCTGAGGTGGAAAACCTTGCTTAGGTCTTATCACCTTCCCTGGGAGGTTTGTGCTATAACTGAATTCCTTTGATCATGTTCTGCTTTACTGATGAAAAATGTAGGTCGGCATCCTGGGTTTAGATACCTTTTTTTGGTAAGTTAACTGACTGGTAGGTCCTGCAGTACAATGTCACATGTATGAATTGCTTGTGGGTCTTTCCAGCACATTTGACTTTTAATGCTGCCTATCTTGCAGTTCCTTTACTTGTTCAAAGGTTTTTCCACAAATTACCCAGGCAGTAGTCACCAGTCTGCCCACATTAGTCATTAAGTCAGGGAAAAAAGGGGATATCCAGTTTCTCCTTTTTTTTAAAACCTATATCTTAACAAACAGGTAACTCCCAGGTTTGTGATGGGTGAGTCTATTACCTTACAAAGCTGTTTTGCTATGCTGCTTTATCAGATGGTGAAAGGAAGAAAAAAAAAAGCAGGATTTCTCCCAGTTGGAAAATAGGTGTGGAAAGGACCTAGCTTCAGGCTAAAATTAGTCTTGTTTTCCTTATCTGGCAGTGGTCCAACCTGCCTGCCCTTGTGCCAGGATTTGCTGAAGTTGTCTTATGGTGCTGAGCTGGCCTGCTGGGCTGTCACATCAATACCAGTGTCAAGCAGCAGAGGTCAAGTTTGGGGATGGACTTCATTTTTGTTCTTTCTTTTCAGGAGTAATGGAGTTCAGACTGCCAGAAAACACCAGGGATCAGCTGTGACCAAAGGTATGGAGAGAGGGGCAATGACTTAGCCTGCTTGGCCAGCCTGTCCTTTGGGGTCTGTGTTTCGCAAGGATTGGAGTGTTCCACCTGGTCTGGAGAAGCTGTAGGGCTGGGAGAGAGGGATCTGCAAGCTTCCTCCTCTGCAGATATGGGATGGTGGGGCTGAGCCTGTGGGAATTTGTAGTGGGCTCTGCCCACTCCTTTTCCTTGGCTCTGTGTTTTCAGCCAGGCTGTCTCTGCAGATCAAGGGGGATGCTGGCAGGGCAGCGTGCTGCTGTCCTCCATTATAGAGGGGCAAGGGTTGCCCAGAGCACATGCACAGTACGAGGGTGTCACAGCTTTAAGGTTTCCTCATGGTTCTTTCAGGTCCCTTTACCTTCTGGGACTAGGATAATAAACTGTCTCTCCTCTGTCTCCATAGGACAAGTAAAGGAAGATTCTATGGTGAGCATCAAGGGAACTGCTAAGTCCCCAGGACTGCCAGAGCTGCCTTCACCCCCTTCTGCAGCAAACGGGGCCTGTCCTTGCTCAGGTGGAGGGCAAAAGGCTGTGGGGATCCAGTGATGTCTTCCTAGGTCTGCCCCATGTGTGCCATTGCAGTCTCTGCCCCCTTGCTGTGTCTTAACATGCTTCTACAATAAAGATAACTCATCAGCTTCATGTCACTTTTCTTCACTAAGCCTCGTGGGAGGGACACATGAGTCCCCACACTGGCTTTACACCACATGCTCCTTAGGCAATAAGCACCTTAAGGTGCACCAGCTGCTGTAAATACCTGGTGAAGATGTTGGACCCAAGGAAGAAGAGGGTGGTTGGGTTTTATGAGGAGAGACCAGGGGTCTGGTTCTCTCTGCCTCATTATGGGGTTTGGGTCAATCACTTCACTGCCCTATCAGCCCTTTTCTACTGCCTGTAAAATGAACATTAAAAGATACTTACCTACCTCAGAGGGTTGTTTGACATTTAATTGGTTCACATTTGGAAAGTTACAGAGAAAAATTGGTTTTAAAGCACCCCATCTCTGGATTGGCAGTTGAGATGTTGCAGTAAATATCCTCTTCCAGGCTTCTCATCTGAGGCACTGGGGAAGAATCCAGACCACTTTTTGACCAATAGTGGGAAGTAGATATGTCCTGAGTGGTCATATTAGATGTTGTGCTGAGCCCTGCCCCACCAAAGCTGGAGCTGGAGAGGTCTCTGGGATCTGGACGTGTGAATTTGTCCAGCAGTGTTTTTTGCTGTGAGAGGGCAGAAGTACTGATGGCACCCTCAAGGCAGTGCAGAAAGCTCAGCCACTGTGGTGGCTCATAGGCTGTGTCACCACCTGCTTTGGCCTGAACTTCCCTGAGAGCTCAAGGGCTCAGCCATTGTCTATCTTGGGATCTGTGTCCTGGAGGGTGAGAAGGGTCCATCCTTCCTTCGGGGTCTTGGTGCTGGGGCAGATGGAGGAGTGAGAATTTCCATGATACAGAGTGGCCTAAGCTTGTTAAGTGAAAGTGATGTTGTTTTGAGATGTAACTGACTTACAGACAGTTTTAATTTATTTATATATTCTGAGACTTCAAGTTCTGAAACTTGGCCCTTGAGCTAAGGGTTTCCCTGGCTTTTTGGGATCATTGGATCTGGGAATGGGGTGAGGTTTGTAAGGCAGGGACACCAATGGTGGGTTAACAGAAGTCTCTGGCAGTTTGCATGTATTTCCTGTACCTTCTAGTAAAGCCGTTACTTAAAGCAAATATGTTCTTTATTTGTATAAACCTTATTGCAAGACATTTCCAGAAGACCTTGAATGAACATAACACAGTGTTTGAGTCCATTTTAGCCATGACCTGATCTGTAAACACTTTCTCTTGCAGATAAGGCTGGAGTGACTTTCACATTTTGACAGGATTTTGCCTGGTACCAATTAATTTCACTCCAACCAGAGATGTAGAACTTTTTCAATTAAGTTATTAAATCCTTTTTTCCTACTGCAGTTAATGAGAATTGATTTTAAACTCTCAAAATGCTTATGCATGTTTTATTGTAGCTGATAATAAAACCTGATTTTATTATCAGCAGACACTGCAATAAGTGGTTGTTAATATTTTGTTTGCTGATTTCTAATGTGAGCAAACATTATGATTTAGAAATAAATTATGACTATCTGCATGGAAAATCCCCTCATTAAATAGGGTCATTGTCAGGTAAGAGTCACCAGTTTGGGGTTGGTTAGCTGTTTAGGGGTTGCAGAGTTTGGTCTTTAAGGTGTGATGAAACAAGTGCATTTTTGAATGTTATTTATGCAGCCTGAGAATGATGAATGCCAGTAAAAATGTACTCTGATGATTTCTGCTCACTGATTCCAGCTAAAATCATGTGCAGGGACACCTACACAATTTCTTAAAAGCAATGCACAATTGCGGCTTAAATTCCTGCAAATGAAAATTAGTGAACTTGAAAGCTACTATGATTTGTAGTGATTTCAAGTATTTAAGTTTTTAAATAATGACCCCTAAAACCTGCATTAACTGTGCTTGAAAAGCAATGAGCTGATGAGGCTGGTGCCCCAGGAGCCTCTTCTCTCAGTATTTGAGCACCTTCTAAATTTCTCTTGCTGCCACAGAAATTATCATCCACAGAAATCACAGCTGGTGATAAGGGATCATTAATCAGATTCCAAGCCTGTCTGCTGAGAAGGTGCAGGACAGAGACTTGTTAAAACCACCTGTGCTGTTGTGAGCAGCAATACGGGCTCCATCCTGCTCCTGGTACCCTCCCTTCTTGCTCAGTTCTTGCTTTCCACCCCCTTTTGCAGTTTGCTCCAAGGGCTGGCTGGTGAGGAACGTCCTGGGTGGTACCAGGTGCAGCAGAGTTCTGGTGGGATCTTCATGAGGGAGACCAAGCATTGTTACTCTTGGGGAGAAGGAGGCAAAGGCTCATGAGATGTTGGGAGTTTGCTACCCCTTCTTTTATGTTTGCTCTTGGTTACCCTTTGTGTTGCCCTTTAAAACGGTAACGAGGCCAAACCATTTCTCTATGAAACTGGAAAGATACCAGCACTGTGGGGACTCTCCAGTTTGCTGTAAATTACACTTTATTAAGGGCGTTGCTTGCCAATAACCACAGACCTCATGTGGTTCACAGCAGTGCCTGAGGTTTTGCAGAACTGGTGTTATGAACTGACACTTTGGTCTCCAGCCTCTCAATGTGGTTGGGTTGTGAGCTAAAATACTCTCTGCAGTGACTTTAAGTCTCTTACTGGTTTTTATTTTCTTTGTAGGTGGTGTCAGGACCTTATGTGATTCTTAAGTGCACAGAAGTGCTACTCTTGTATACAGTGAGGACTGTTGATTCTGGCAGGTGCTTCAGCAGACATTGAGCTCACTGTGGTGTTTTTCAGTCCTCTGTGATCTGTCCATTTGGATCCTGGGAGCAATGCCCACCAAATCCTTGCTGCTCTAGCAGCCACAGGGAGGGAGAGCCCTGGCATGGCCCTATGGTGTGCTTCAGTCAGGGCACATTTTTCAGTCTCCTGCAGCACTTTAAGGCATTTTGTCCTTCAAGAACTCTGTTTTGATGTGGACAGTCTGGTGCTGTTTGTGCAGGGAAGCCCCTCTGGGTCTGTGGCAGAGCTCTCTTTCCTGGCTCTCCCTACATCCCTGTGATGCTCAGTCCCACCGCACAACACCTGGATATGGGTAGCTGGGGGTTTCTGCATTATTTGTCTTCATTACCACAATTTCTGCTTCATGGCCCATCTGTTTTCACCCTAGGGACTGGTGAGTGGGCCTCTCTCTTTCCTCTCTTTAGGGCTCCTGTTTGGCATCTGTTAGAACATCTGTCTTTTCTTGTAAGAGTCTCCCTACTATAGAGAACCCTTGTCCAGGCTATTTCCTTGGAATCTGCCTGCTCCATTCTGCTGCAAGACCCCTCCTGCTGCCAAATTTTCTCCCTGTAACTGCAACATAAGCACTTTCAACATTCCTTTGCGTGAAGGTATGAGCAACTTCAGTCAGGTTTTTCACTGAAGATAAGATGTAAATGCAACTGTCTGCAAGTGACAAATGCAGATCCTTGATGCAGAAGGTCCATAAAGAAACAGTTTAGTGTTTGGTGTAGTAACAATCACCCCTGTGCTTTGAGGATGGGGAGCATGGACAATTTCTGCATATGTTTCTGAAAAGCAAGTGAGTTCATTTTACGGCCTTCTTGCCTCATTCTTGGTCTGTGTCAGTGAAATTCTGCTGAAATAGTAACAGATTATTCACAGCTGGGACTAGAGGCAACCTGGAGAGGCAGGAGAAGAAAGGAGCGGAGTGCTCATGTCCTGGGCTGCTTGGCCAGGTAGGATTTGCAGCAAGGGAAAGCAAACAAGTAGATGTCAACACATCATCCACTGCAAGTGAGGGTTGCACAAGCAGGAGGGTGTAAACACAACCAAAGGTCTCCCTTTCCAGCATGGGTGGGATGTGCTGCTGCAATTTTTGCACTAGACCTGAGATGCTCTGTCCTGATGGACAAATTCCTGGTGGAAAAAGCTTTGCTGAATCACCCTCTGTGAAGAAAGGCTTGCTTGTAGGATCACAGCATGGATCTTCTCCGTGCATGGGGCAGGAGCCCTAATCTGAGCACTGTGTGCCTTGGCTGGCACACAGGACAGCAGACACATTCTATGGCTGTAGTGATGTTTTCTAAATCCTAGTTCCTTCTTTAGATCCTTGACAGTTGTTTGCTCTTCTGTCCCTTTACACTGTCTCCTATTGCAAACTACTCCCCAAATCTAATCTTAGTTACAGAATCACTTTGCTCTTGACAGAACATGCTGTGTCAATCTACTTTAACTGCAGATTTGGTTTGCATATAGTATTTCCTTTCTGAAAAGGTTCAGGTGTCATCGGTGTGGACATTGGCAGGAATTTGCTTGACCATGACAGCTTTTACAGAGCCTGGTAATTAAGTTGTCAAGATACATTTTACATTGCCAGGAAGCATTAATGGATGCTGGTTTTGGCTGGAATAAGCTCTGAGAGTTGAATATTGTAATCAGGATGAAAGGAGTTTCTTATAGCTGAGGCCTGGATTGATCCAAAGGTCTGGAGTCCTTGACACTTAGTGGAACTGATATAAGGATAAGGAAAAGGGCAGGAAACATAGGGCAGAACATCGGGGGAAGGAATGAAATCGAGTTATATGAAGAAGGAGATGATCTCTGATGTTCCTAAAGACTAACATAGCAGGAAATATTGGCAATTGGAAAGAGTTGAGCTCTGCAGATGCACACTGCAAAGTACTAATATTAGGAGAGCTCCTGGATACGAAAGGAAATATTTTTCCATTAGGCAATCCCCAAAATTGTGTTATTGTGGATTACGTTTTTGAGTTGGAAAGATGTTGGAAATGTCCTTCTCTTAGAAAATAAAACTGTGATGATTCAACACAAGCTTGCTCTGTTTAAATCATGTCAAAAATAGATATTCAAGTAAGGATTTGATTACCAAGTACAGAAATTGAAAGATTAAAAGTTAGTGAGAAATTTGGAGAATTTAGGATCTCAATTGAGAAGAATACGATTGAGACCAATCCAAAGACTTGCTGAAAATCTCCCTACATAAAGGACAAAACAAGTGTTCAGAACCAATCTAAGTTCCATTACCTTACTAGTGGGCATACCTTAAGGAGATGCTTGAAGAAAACTAAAGATATAAAGTGTAAAGAGATAAGATACACAGTGAATTTTCAGGAAGGAAACCATGCATGGGCTAATACCAATCTTTGCAAAGTTGGCTGACTTCCTAGGTAAAGGAAATACAGTACATCCAATCTATGTAGACATTAAAGGCACTTGGCCTGCTGCCCTGTGGGATGGCATCACTTAGACTTTGTGAGGTGGGTCAAGGATTGGCCATGGGGGAGGTGGTAGCAGGTGAGGAGATGGTACCATGGGAGTTATCAGTGAACAGCCAAAAAGATGGATTTTAGGAGAAAACTTCATATTTTTTCTGTAGTAGAGAAAAAGCCTGCATGTGGAGCAGAGCACTGCTGGGTTTTTTAAACAGGAGAAGAGCAGGATTCCTCCTGCAGAGCACAGGGTGACCTTCTGGGCTGAAATTGCCTGGGCTCAAACCGCAATGAAATACAGCAGTGAAGAGTACAAAATCATGCTCTGAGGTTAAATAATGAGGGTTCTGGCTATCAGTTGACAGCTCAGTTGAAAACTGTAGAGGAGGAGAAAATTTTAATTGCATTTAGCCAGACAGAGGGTAGATGTGAGCCTGCAACATGCTGCAGCCACATGAGGGGCAGCCTAGGGCTTGGCAGATCTGTCTGGGAATAGAGGGGTCTTGGCACGGTCCCTGCTCACCTCGAGCCACACGAAATCCCCTTCCTGGCATACATGCTTGTGTCAATCATTAGCTAGACATCTAGAGCTGTGTAAACACATCTTTGGCTTTGAACGGTGATGACAGACACGGAGCATTACCTCATAAGGTGGGACCACTTGATAGCATGGTGTGCTATATATTCCTGCTCCTACCTGCAATCTTCCTCTCCCACACAGAGAGCAGGCAGGCTGCACTGGTGGGGTATCCTTGGCTGCCATGAAGATAACAGGCATTTTTGTGAGGGCAGCTCTAGCTCTTTGCTGCTGCTTAGGTAAGTATTTCCTGGGATATTGCAGAGATTGATCTAGCTGAATATGAGCTGAATTTTCATTTCAGTAAAAGTCTTTGTGTCTTTCTTGCAACATGGAGGTGAACCTTATTCCATGAAGAAATATCCTTCCTGAGAGAGCATAGCAAAAAAATTTGGTTTCAAGATCGAGGTTTGAGCAAGCATCATGCAGGCAACTGTTTCCATCTTCTTTTGTAGTAGCAGTTGCTGAAGGAGCAGCCCTAGTGTAGGACAGGAGCTTCTACATGGGAGTCCTATGTATAGGGGCAAAAATATAAAACTGTTAGAAATGGCATCATTACCCATGCGAGCAAGATGAATGGAAAACTGAACCTCTAGGATTGCTCTGTAAATATACTGCACTGCTCCTGGGAAGAGAAGAGGATATGTTTGGGGATGGACAGTGCCAATAGTCAATATATAGCTTAAACATGCATGTCCAAACTTTTGAAAGTCAAATATAAAGTCTTTTAGAAGAGCAACAAATCTAAGAGTAAGAAATTGAGAGTACCTGTATTACTTTCCTGTAACATCTAAGGGATGGATTAATATATATTAATATATATATTAATTAATATATATATATGTGCTCTCACATGTTTTATCTCACCCTGGAAGTGCAATTGAACTAATAGCTTTTAATATATCCTATGGCCATTTACTGACATAATGTAAAACTCCATATTTTCCTAAATTGAATAAACTAATCAACAACAGTCACTGAATTTAACAGTTTCATGAAAAGCTTCACATATGTCTTCTTTGTATATCAACAATTTTATTTTTTTCTTGTCTCCATTGTTTTCTTTTAGGTACTGCCTTTGGAGTTCAGGTGAGTGATAGACATGTTTATTCTGTTCTATTCAGGTTCCTGGTAAAGTAGAAATAGTATGTAATTACCCAATGAGCACATGAGTTAAATCTAATGAAATCTTAGCTGTACAAATAATATTTTCCAGTGCATGACTGAATGATATTGCCAGTTTTATAACATAGTAAAAGATCCGTTTTTCACAATCTTTTCAGTTCATTAAATAAGATAAAAAAGTAAGAAGTAATTGTACAATCCTATTATATTAACTCTTACGCATCATTTAGTTACTCCAAGCCAAAAGCGGTAGTTTGCCTTCCTGTGAGGAATACTGTCTTAAGATGATATGCTTGAAAGCATCAAACATTGTGACTCTGATAATCATTTCCACACAGTAAGACCTAAAAACTCGCACTAATTTCTATACCTATATTATAGAGAGGAAAACAGCAGGGTCTGAGCCACGCATTTGTCGTCAGGTTCTTCCCACGCAGCTACGAGACTCCTGTACCTCACCAGAGTGCAGCACGATCTGAAACGATCCACTGTTGAGCCGAGGGGCTTCAGTGTAGAGCCGGCCTCCCAATTACCAGCTGCCTCATTAGGCGCTGTCTCACCCACAGCAATCCTTCCCCTGAGTTGTGCCTCCCCGGACCCTGGCAGGAGAGCAGAACTGGAAAATTCTGTAGGGAAGATTCCCTTCTCCTGACTGCCTGAGCAGCTTCCCAGTAATGTCTCTAATTTGCCTCCCGGCAGGAGCTGCAGGCAGTGCAGAGCCCTGGGAGGCTGCTGGGGGTTTCATTCTATGAGGAAGCCAAAAACTGGGCTGATTCTCTGCTGCTTTCACAGGTTGACTGCAGGCAGTATTCCAGTGGCGTTGCCAAGGATGGAAGGTCCTGGGTAGCTTGCCCAAGGAATCTGAAACCAGTCTGTGGCACTGATGGCAACACATACAGCAATGAATGTGGGATCTGTCTGCACAATGAGTGAGTATTGCTACAAACTTCACAGAAGCCTCGGGGCAAGGAGTTCCAGGTAAAGGTGGCAGTTTCATTCCCCAGAAATGGGCTGGACAGGGAAGCAGCTGCATGCCAACGCCACTAGCCTTGAGCTGATCCTGTTCTGCTCCGAGATTCCTGACACAGGTCTGCTTCCTTCTAGGGAACACAGTGCCAGTGTGGAGAAGGCACATGATGGAGAATGTGAACCAAAACCTGTTGTGGTAAGACAAAGTCTGTAACGGGGACACTACAAACACCGCACAAAAGGGGAACAGAATGTGCACAGCTGGTCTGCACAGCCCAAAAGGAATTAAAATCTGATGATAACTAAAGCTGAGAGGGTTTTTATGGGCTATGTGGTACCATGTCTCTGTTATTGTCTACCTCAGGCATCTAGTCTCTGTAATTGGGAATAAAATTAAAATAGTGTGTTGGCAAAAGGTTGGATCTTGTCACCTGGATAGCTTCAGTGAGATCTTATGAAGGACCTCACAAAACTCAAATCACAGTCCTTCTTGCTATGCCCTTTTTTTTCAGTGGGATTCTCTGGTTTCTACTTTTGACAGTGGAATTAGTTTGATGTTGGATTTGTTCCCAAAGGCTTAGGGAGAGTAAGCAGACTACATAAGAATGTTGTATTTTTATATCAAAAATGTGTTGGGTTTTTTATGCTCTTTTTTTTTTTTTTTTTCCTCTGTTCCTGTTATTTTTACAGGTTGATTGCAGTCATTTCGAAAGAGCTGTAGTAGATGGTCATGTCATGATAGCATGCCCAAGATCACTGAAACCAGTCTGTGGCTCAGATAGCTTCACTTATGACAACGAATGTGGGATCTGTGCCTATAATGCGTAAGTGTTGTTCATGGAATGGCTCTTAGAAACACCTCTGTAAAATATTAATCTTAGGGCAGGTGTCTTTATAGGTCTCTTTGGAAATGGCTGGTTTTAATTCTTCAGCCAGCTCAAGTTTTTTTCCCTATTTTTTATCTGCTCTCATTAGGGGAATCACAAAAGACCTAGAGCAGAGTCATGGGCATATTAAAGTGTTAATTGTAACACCAAATTACTTGTAATGCTTCATTCCCATGGGATATGAGAATATTGGGCATTTACTATGATCATCTGCAGGGCACATTCAGACAAGTCAAGCAGCTGTAGGGACTTTGCTTTGCTGTCCCAGTGCCTGGAGTGTCGTGGGGAAAGTTATTCTCAATACTTTCTAACCAAAGGTTTTTTTCTTTCAGGGAACATAACACCAGTGTTAGCAAAATACATGATGGAGAATGCAAGGAATCTGTGGCTGTAAGTGCAATAGAAGTCAAAAATTCATTTCTTAGGGCTGCTAATAGAATCCTGAGAACCCCAGAGATTTCTCTAGGAAACTATAAGAGGTACATAGGGTAAGGTCCCAGTTCATACCTTGCTTTTCTGCATGGTAAAGGTGGATTTGGCATCCTGCTGCAAAGAGAAGGTTACTCTATGCTTACCACACTGTACTGAGGAAAGAGGAAAGAGAGGGATAGGAAATGAGAAGCTGCAGTGAGTCAGTGCTTCAGAACTCACTTCCCTATGTGCTAAGCTGCCTTGTGTGCCCAGAGGAAGGGGTGGGGGGCAAGATTTCACTTGCCAACATTCTGTGCAGGTTGGCAGTTTTCTCTCTGGAGATCACAAGCATTTCCACTCTCAGCAACAGAGATTCAAACCTCCCATGCTGGTTGCATTCACAGACATAGTGAAATTCATCAGAGAACTAAGCATACATATTTATAGAGCATGTTGTATTGTATCTTTGCGTGAGGCCAACAGCCTCGTGCCTCAGGAAGAGAAGGTTCTGTATTTCACCACCAAAATTCTGGGATGTAGGAAGTCCATTTTCTAACTGATAGATAACCAAATTTTTCTTATCCTTTCAAACCCTGTGCTGAACTACAGGGAATCTAAAGGGAGAAGTAATCACAGTGCTGGAAAAATGTGAAGAAACCCAACACAAACCAAAACAGTGTTAGTCAGATTTACAGCGGGTGAAAAATGTTTTTTTTACCAAATTCAAGAACCACTTTTTTGATGAGAATAGGCCCAAAATTTTGTACATGTTCTTCTGCCTGAAAGATCCCTTCTCCAAGACAGTCTTTTTTCTTGACTTCTAGAGAACTAGGATAATACTAAGAAATCTCATTTCTGATTGGAAATTTAACTTCAGTGTGTCAAGGCTTAGTCCTGTTGCAGAAGCGATTGAGGCTGGGATACAGAATGAACAAGGTTTTGCATCAGCTTTTCCTGCATAGCAAGGGGTCCCCCAGAGCTGTTTGTCCTTATTTTGACAGGTTGACTGCAGCAGGTACCCAGTACAAGTCACTGAAGATGGCAAAGTATTAGTATCCTGTACAAGGGAGGTAGAGCCAGTTTGCGGCACGGATGGCAACACATATAGTAACGAATGTGGGATCTGTGCCTACAATGGGTAAGTGCCATACGTAGAGTGCTCCTTCTGAGTAGCCAGCCATGCTGTGCAGTCCTGAGAACCACCCTACTTATGCCTATTTCTTCAAGTCTCTTAGGAACTGGATTGGTTTTTGGGTTTATCTTGAGTTTCTCTCGGGTATCTTCTTTGTGCTCGTGAGAGAAAACCTTGAAGAGTCATAAGGCAGCTCCTTGGATTAGTCTGCAGGCTGGGCAGAGGAAGGAACAATCTAGAATATTACTTTAAATTGCACATTATGAGAAGATGGGATGAGCCTGTTAATGAGTAAAGTAGCTATTCTGGTACACTTTTATAGAGTCTGAAGCCATGGTTGCTTTGTTTTGCACATGACTGTGACTAAGAGGTTAAGCATATTTTGTTGCTCACTTTTATTGTATCCCTCTTCCAGAGAAAAAAGGACCCATGTTGGCAAAAAGCATAGTGGACCATGCAGACAGGAGACTAAGGAGGTAAGTGTTCAGTATAAGGCTTACTTTTCTTAGCTGCCACAACTGAAAGCTTCCCTGAGGTGGCATCTACTCTGAAAGTGAGATGGCCTGAAGCCTGGCTTTCTCCAATTGTTTATTAAGTCTGGTAAGCTCATTGTGTTGAGGATGCCTACAAAACCCATCTGTCTTGAGGCAGGCGTCCTCTGGACGCTCCTTGCCTGTACAGCCTTGGCAGATGGGCTGCATGGGAGCCAGGCACAGAGTTTTCATTATGAATTCACACCTATAACTAGCCTTTGGGATGGGGATATGTTCTGGAATATGGAGCACACCTGAAGTTGTGATCTGACTGTATCAGCTGCAAAGTCCCAGAGGTGGTGTCTAGAATATGCCACACACAAGTGTGGAAGTTTTTCACCTTGGATTCTGATCTTCCTTTGATGATGCTCTTCAAAGGGAAAGCCCAAATGCCGTCACTGTTATGGTGTTTTGTTTATATCTATACTGTACAATGAAAGGGGGCCCATTTTTTTGTTTTGGCTTTGGTATTTTGTTTTGTTTTCTTTTTTTCACTTTTCTCATGTATGTTGCATTTGAGATTGGCCAAGCTATTTACTCCAGTGATTTGGCCTCTCACAAACTATGTAGAGCTGTGCATTTCCTTGTGCATGAGTGGATTCATGTTGGACTGACTCAACCTGATTTTGCAAGAACTGAGTCGTAGCACAAGTGTCGCCTCTGCACCCCAGCATAAAAGCATGGCAGGAGGTTATGATGGAATTTTTTTGTCAGAGAACAAGGTCTTCCTCACTTTTGTCACTGCTTCTTTTTTGTAGATGAATTGCACTCAATACATATCAAAAAAGATTAAGGGTGGTAAAGACCTGATAATCTGCCCAAGGATCCTGCTTCCAGTCTGTGGCACAGATGGATTTACTTATGACAATGAGTGTGGCATCTGTGCCCATAATGTGTAAGTAGTGTACGTGGGACTCTTTTGGAGTGACTACCTAGGGTTAGTGCTCCAGATGGCTTTTCTTTTGGTACCAACATATTCATATGTCTTCTTCTGTTTCTCTTTCAACCTCCTGAAGGCCCTATCACCTTGATTTTGTTCCCTGATGCTCTCATCTTGCTGCTCAGGATCGCTGTGTGAGAGTCAGCTCTGTATTTGAGCACACTATGAGGGCTGTAATATCTGGGCAGGGGACAGAATGGATGGGACTTGGGTATTTGGGAAGAGGAAAGAACAGATGGGGCTGCTGTATAGCACATAGTGAGGAGACCTGATGGATCTGCATCCATTATACTTGCTAATGACTGGGAGAAGCTGATTCATTAGGAAATCAGATGCCTCTTTTATCATATATATTGGACAAGGGTTTGGCTTGCTTTCTGTGGTACCTAGGTGTCTCAGGGCTCAGCTGCTGAACATGCTAACCCCAACCTCTCCTTTTCAGACAACATGGGAGTGATGTTAAGAAAAGCCACAAGGGACGATGCAAGGAGGAAAGCACTCCTGTAAGTGTACTTTTAGCTATAAAATAAGCATCATCTACTCTCTCTCCTGTCTCCAGGAACACCTTGGCTGAGCTGAGTGCACCTGCTGTTGTTTGTGGATGAAGGGTGGTGCATAGAGCTCATGATGCTGCTGGGGTTCTCCTTAGCTTCTCACAGTGACTGATGCCAACATGCTGGACATGAGGGCAAGAGAGTACAGGGACAGGCCAGGACTTCAGAAACAAAATGTCCCAGTACTGCAGATCTCTGAACAGAAATCATCAGAGGCAGCTCAAGAACCTATGCAGCCTATTTAAGCACAGTAGGAGAGAGGCAGAAGGCTGTGTTAGATGTCTGTGTATTTATTCAGTGCTAGGATTTCCATTGCAGTAGACAGGTAGGTTAAAAAATCCTTGTGCTCTGGTCAGCCAGGAGAAATCTGCTCTCAGGTATGTGTACAGAAATAGCTTTATTATCCTGCACAGTAACAATATGTGCTGATAATATCTTGACACATTTATTCTGCTTATGCAGAGCAGCTCTGAAGCACCAAAAATAATTTCATGCATCCTGAGGTACAGCAATGTATTTTCAATACAAAAGACAAGTTGTTAAAATGCTGTCTTTGCTTTAATTTGTTCTTGGGCCATGTGGGAAATATGGATAATAAGAGACACGGCATTGGGGAAATTGTGTAAAATGATAGTGAAGTGTCAGTAATGGTTAGCTAGTGTAGACTGATTTCCAATAGGTGTTTGTCTATTTAGCCTCAAATATTTAAACTAATAATAGATTTCATATATTGTAAATATGTTTGTAGCAGGAGGTGGTGAAACAGTTCTTGCTGCTGTTTTGGAAAAGCTGAAACAAAATCTCAGATATAGTAAACTACGTCAAGATGGACTTAATGCCAAAAAATGTAAATCAGATTCCTCAAGTTGCACTAGGAGATGTTTAGATTAAACATCAGGAAAAAATTCTTTGCTGAAAGTCTAGTCAATAATTGGAATAGGCTGACCAGAGAATTGCTGGAATCACTATGCCTGGAAGTGTTCAAAAGGTGTGTGGATATGGCACTTGGGGATATGGTATGGTGTTGCTGGGTTAACTCTTGGACTCTGACTTTAGGGGTCTTTTCCAACTTTTATGATTCTATGAAATGCTTGATTTAGAAATTGTATATGTACTTCTCTAGGAAAATAATCCTTTTGGGCAGCTGTGTTCTTTTCTTCCCACTGTAATCAGAAAATACCAAACTCAAATACAATTACTTCACTAATTTCTAATGCAGGACTAAACTTACAAAAACTCTGATTTTCTCCTGACATAACCCTTTAAAATTTGGAGGATCAGAGTGGATAGACTGTGAGACACGCTTCCAGCATTGCTGTTTTATCTCCCCAGGTTGACTGCGGCAAATATCTGAGCAATACCAAAACAGGTGAAGCTGGCATGGCCTGTCCCTTCATCCTGCGTGAGCTCTGTGGGACAGATGGTGTCACCTACAGCAATGACTGTGCTCTCTGTGCCCATAACATGTAAGCCTTGGAGGTCACCCCTGAGAGCTCCACAGAGTTATTTTTTGAGCGTTTTTAACTCTGCTTTCTCTTCCAGCATGCATGGAACTGAGGTTGCCAAGAAGCATGATGGAAGGTGCATAGAGGAAGCTCCCCAAGTAAGTGAAATCTAAAGAAACTAAGAGTTTGAGCAGCAGTCAGCGGCGTAACCTGAGCAAACACTGGTTGCTTTGGGTGATGTCCTACCACAGGGGGTCACGGTCTGTGCTTTCCTTCCTTCTGCGGGTGAATATCCCCCTCCTGGCAGCAGGGACATTGTGCACTTCCTGCGTGCAGTCACGGAAAGAAAGAGGAGAGGACAGGTGAAGAATGAGTTACGAGACAGGTATCATGAATGATTTAAGGCTTTACACAAAGAAATATTTTTCCCACAGCAGTCTGTCATAGCTGCTGTAGGAACTTACCAGCTTATTTTGGCAATATAGGAAGGAGACCCAGGGAACCCAGTGTCTCCTGGATGCTTGTGTTTTACAAAAGGATGTTCTGCAGAGATTAGAGAATTGCCTGTGTTTTGAATGCTGATACCTAAGGTATCAGGGGATTCAAACCTATCCCTCTTTTGTTGGTTTTTTTGGTGTTTTTTTTGTAAATGCAATGTAATCTAATGTATACCAAAAATAAATCTTGTAAAAATACCAGATTAAATATATTTGGCCAGCTCTAAACTATTTACTCTCACCGGGAAATAGAAGAACAAAGCCATATCATTAGCATGTGTTTGAAAGAGTCAACATCCCGAGTCAGATATTTCATGTCTATACAAACAAACTATGAAATGTCATTCCTTTGTTTCCTGAGTACACTCTGTGCTCAATCCGGGTGAGATACATAAATCAGGAAAGAAGAGCTCACACTGGAGAAACTGGGAGTGCTAAAATGCAAGGCCATCTCTTCAGCTGGCATAAATCAGCTTCAACTGCTGTCAGTCCTCCTGGCAGGTTTCAGCAGTTGGAACCATCCCATTGCAACAAAAGACCTGTCAGCACATCCCTCCTCCATTCTTGTGGGCCATAAAAAACACCTTGGTCACAGTAAGCCCCTTTGCAGGAAGTGCATAAATCGTGTCATTTTGATTTGCAGATTATTTTTGAGCTGCGCTTCGTAATATCCTGGTGGGTTTAGCTTGGTATAGGGGCATCATGATAAATGTAAAGCTGAATGAGTAATGTCTACCTTCCAGCTTTGATTCAGTCTTCTCCAGCATAAGACTGTGAAAGGAAATTGCTAGTTTTCCATGAAGAATGAGTTAATATATAACCATAATTTGTCCTCTGGCAGATCCTTTTAGGATCTGGCATAGGCAGATTTAGGTAGAGGCAAAAGCAGAGGTGTTGTGTATGGGCTCTTTTGCACAGAGCAGAGCCAGTGTCAGAGCTTCTGCTGTCCTTGTTCCCCAGCTCAACTGCAGCCAGTACCCAGTGTCCACACAAAAGGATGGCAGACAGCTGATGGCCTGCACAATGATCTACGATCCCGTCTGTGGTACCGACGGTGTCACTTACGCCAGCGAGTGCACTCTGTGTGCCCACAACATGTAAGTTCCCCATCTTTCTCCCTGGTGGTGAATGGATTTGTGAGTGCCAAGTAAAATATGAGGACTCTCTCTGAAGCCTTGTGCTGAAGGGGTCCTGTCTGTCTGCCCCAATTTTCCTGCTTGCCTTGGTTGGGGTTTGATATAGGCGTTGAACCCCAGAGCTCCAGAAAGGAGTGTGCATTAGCTTTGTACGCATCTGACGCACAAGGGCAACTTCTTGTTAGTGCTGTGCATGTGGTGCTAAGCTGGTGGATCTGAAAATCTCTTGTGATTCCATGGGAATGAGGTTTTTTCTTGCTCTGTGGTTGGGATGGGGAAGATTATGGTTGACAATGGTCTCTCCTTCCTCTAGGGAGCATCGGACCAATCTTGGCAAAAGAAAGAACGGACGCTGTGAAGAGGATATTACAAGAGTGAGTGGGAACGGATGGGAACAAAGACTGAAGTCCGGTGTCTGTTACGCTCTTGGGGGACTGTCTTCACTCTGGGCTACAAACTGGGGGAGTGGTGTTGTACAGAACTGAGGAGATCCCTTGGGAATGTCACACTGGTCATAAAAAAGCCAGCATCCATCCTACTGCTCTGTAACAATGCAGGAAAAGACATGGTAGTGAGCAGAAAAGGTACAAGCTCATATCTACCACCAGGAGGAAACTTTGAGTTGGTTATGGTAATGTTACAGCCACTTCCATTTCTCAGTGTGATGTCATTCCTTTTGCTAGGGGCAACAGTTTGCTCTCAGGCAGACAGACTCATGACTATCTTCTGTGTGCAGGATCTTTGCAAGGACTTCAAAGAAGTGTCTCCTGTATGCACCATGGAACATATGCCCCACTGTGGCTCTGATGGCAAAACATACGGCAACAGATGTATGTTCTGCAATGCCTACCTGTAAGTATAAGAGTAAACCCTTCTCTTTCATTTACAATTCTGCACCTACTATGAATGCAGGCCTGTTTTCATAATGCCTTTTTGACTAGACAGCCCATGGGCATATACTGGACATTTCTGGTTCACCATGAATTGTTTTCATTTTTGGGGGAAAATGCAAAGGGCTCATTTCTATGATCTGTGTCTGGCCTTCTATTTGTTAACTTTAAAAGTATTTCATTCATTTTCACCAGAAGTCAATCTGTCCCACAAGCTCATGATGGCATGTGGAAAGTACTTCACCAAACCAACAGGATAGTATTAAATATGTGAAACCTTTAACAATCGTTCCTTTAATGATGATAATGAAAGGGAGTATTTGGGTTTTTGAGACTGTTCTTAATCTCCAGTAAACACTAAATCAACACTTAGGTCAGTGAAATGAGGAACATGGCTTCAGTACTGAATATGCTCCATGTCTAATTCTCCTCTCTCTTTTTTTCACTAGGCAAAGCAAGATGACTCTCAATCTCATGAGTCTGGCTGAATGCTAAGTCTGTGCTGGAGTTCAGCCCAGAAAGACAAGCTTCCTTACACAACTTCCCATGAGCTGATCTTCCATAGTAACATTCCATCAGTTTGCCTTGTTTCCTTAGCTCCTGAAATACTTGTTCAATAAACTGACTTGGCAAAGTTTCTCAGTCTTAATAGCACATCTTATCCCTTTTGCCCCATCTCCTCCCTCACATGGTACTTTGAATGTGTGTGTATTTTCCTGTTGGTGTTCAGTGGGGTTAAACAGTGTGGATAAAACTTTTCCTGCCATGTGTCAGTGCCATCCCTGCTCTGATGAGGGCTTGGCCTCCCTGTGGAGGTCCCAGTCACTTCCTTACTTCTCAGAGTCTCCTTGTCAGTGTTAATATTATTTAACGATAATATATCTCTATGACCTGATCACAGACTCCATCTTTATAGTCAGTGCAAGGAGACATTCGCCTCAAGAGTAGGGTCCACCTCCTCCATAGGGAAATGTCTAGGACGTGGGTGGTGATTTGCTCTCAAGAAGAATGTATTTTAGCTTGGGCTAAGGGAAATTGATTGTCTAGCCAAGAGGTGCCCTGTCTCAATTCCTGCTGCCTGTGCAGTGTCCCATGGGAGAGACAGCAGCTGCTGTCAGGAAAGACGATTCCAGTCTGTCTCCACTGAATTTGTCCTCAGTGTCAAGTGCTGTTGTAGGATATATTCTATAGGAAGGATATGTTGATCTCCTGTCAGGATCACAGACAGCAGAAGTGTCCACTCATAAAATATCTTAATTTATTAATGCAAGATAATATCTTTAGGACAGTCATCATCCCTGAGGTGAGGAACAGCCCTGGTATATCACTGCCCTGCTTTCTAAAACCATTTGGGATGGAAAAGGATTCAGAGGTTCACTTATGACATGTTTTAGCTGAATGTATAAGAGGCCACAGAAAAATAATTCTTCCTGATAATCATTTTGACCGCTTTTTGAAGGCCAAATAGCTCATGACCTGGTGATACAATTGTGATCTTGGTGGTCTCTATGGATGGCAACGAGGTAGGGGGATCTCAGGATTGCCCTTCACCTGCTGGTAATGTAGATACAGCCACTGCCACTACCTCCACACGAGGTCACCAAAGCTATTGCAAGTCAAATATTTCAAGGTTCAGCGTTTCTTCTGGACTACAGCTAGTGCCTCCCTGATTCAATGTTCTATTGTGGTTTACTAGAGAATAACACAATTATTTGGATCAGTTTGGAAAGTCACTATTTGAATTGTCAGGCTGGAAGAATAGGCTGAAGGCAAACGTTTCTGACTTGGAGATACTGGGGTTATTGTACCAGGGAATGAGGCCATAGTACCTCTGTGCCATTAGTGTCCATTTTCAAGAGTATTTGTAACCAACAATAGCTTATTGTACTTTTCTTGGGTCTGCGTCCCAAAGTAAATATTCCTTTGGTTTATATAACCTTTTTGCCATTTTCTGTTCAGGTGTTTTTGCAGAACATGCTGCTTTAGTCTTGTTTAAGTGTTACTTGGTTATCCTCAGGGATAAGACCTGAATAATTATTTGTTTTTGGTGGGCTTTGGCAGCCTTTCACTTGGACTGAGCTCTGGCCACTGGCTTTTTCAAGTCTTCTCAAGCCTTTGCAGTAAAGCTGTCAAGAGCCAACTGGATGGCATTAGCTTGGCATAGTCGTGCCAAAGCCTCCTCCACAGAGCTCATTGTCTGATGACACCAAAGGCAAACAAGGATTCAAGGAGGCATGGAGTTGAGGATAAGTCAGAGCAATCCAGTGAAGCAGCTACAGGGGTTATTAGACAGAGGTTTCTAGGCAGTATTCACCAGTTTGTTTCGTGTAGAAGTACATAATGGAATAAATCGCTAAAACTGGGCCAGGAAATGGGAAAAGTCTGACATTTGAGTTTAAATAGCCCCCAGGCATGGAGGGGGGGAGGGGAAGAGGGGTGTGTTGTATGAAGCAATATAACTATAAAAATAGGGCATCCTTTTCAGGGACACTGTGGTTTTTTGTGTCTTGGAGTTGTTTGTCAGCTGTTCCAGGGTTACTTACAGAGTGTGTGTTACTTAGATAATTTCTTTCTGCTTTGTGTTGGAAATGGCCCCAAGCTGCATCAGGGGAGCTTTAGATCAGATATTAGGAAGAATTTATTATGGAAAGGGTTGTCAAGCAGTGGAAGAGGCTGCTCAGAGGAGTGGTTGAGTCACTGTCTCTGGAGAGATTTAAAAGATGTGCAGATGTGACACTTCAGGACGTGGTTTAGTGATGGCCTTGGCAGTGCTGGGTTCATGTTTGAACTTGATGATCTTGAAGATCTTTTCCAACCTAACAAATTCTATGATAAGGAAGAAATGATCAGGCAAAGATAAGCACATTCAAGAGGAAATACTGAATTTTTGTGGCTTAGGAGAGAGGTAGAACAATACCAGGTTTCATGTGCTGCAAAGAGACTTGGAAGGTGGCTTCAAGGTGTGACTGACTGAGTTGGATTTCTGTTTGGCCATAGATAGAGGAATGTCCGGATAGATGGAGAGATATAGGTTACTGTGGTGGAAAACAGCAAGAAATCACAGAATTGCAGGATTGAAGGGATAACTGGAGAGATCATCTAGTCCAATGTCTCTGCTCAAGCAGGGTCCTCAGTCTTCTCTTGAACCCAGTGCTTGCTAAACTGCAAATATACTGAGTAACCATCTCCAGTGTGTAGGTGACAGACACCTTGGTGCTGTTCAGCCTGCTGCTCCCTCACTGCTGAGGTGCAAAGTGCCACACAGCCCTGAGACTGGCTGACTTCCTTTGAGCAAAAGCCCAAGCAGCTTCAAAATGGTCAGGTTTCTCTCAAAAAACACTCAACAGTTATGCTAGAAAGCTTTTTTTTTTTTTTTTTTTTAACTTGGAAAGAGGCACTGAAAGAATCAGATTCAAGGATGGGTTTAGTCCTGCCTTATTTGACTCTTTTTTGCACTTTTGCCATGAACAGAAGCAGCTTTATATCCTCAGTCAAGGATGCAGCGAAGAAAAAGATTTTACAGTCCTGCTATGGCTGCAACATCAGGCATCTAAAATTTAGTGCTGAAATGCAGCTGGTCTCACTCTGTATGCTGCAGTCCTTGGCTCTGGAGCTGGGGACATAGTGTCTGAGCTGTGCCAAGGGTTGACAAACTTTGACGTGTTTCACATTGATGATGGTCCAGCCTCAGGATTTGTGACCTGTAAACCTACCAGAACATATTACAGAGGCAATATTTTAAAAATACAAATGTCTTCACTTTTTCCTTGTTTGTCTGACTTATCTTTATATCATTATCAATGTTTTCTGAGTCTACAGTCATTTTTCTTATAGCACAAAGAGGGGGAAGAATGAGGTGGATCATTTAGATTTTGATTGATAAGCAGAATGTAGAAAACAATGTTTAGTCTTTACATATTGAGCTGAGAGATTTCTTTCACCTTTTATCAGCACTTGCCCATCTGTGACTTGAAAAAGAAAATACACAACTTTTTCTTGAGTGTGTCTGTACCCAAACTTCGTTCAAACATTTTATCAAAAAATCTGTGCCTTTCAAAATTATGTCTGCTGATAATTTGCTTTGGTTTAGTGTTTGTCATATGATGCATTTGCTAGAGAGGCATGTAGATGGGCCTAGACACTCTGTCACTCTCTTGAGGGATGAGAGGGAGTGACAAGGCTCATCCCACTGATTTTTAAATATTCATTTCAGAAGAATATTTAAATTATTTTTAAAGCATTTTTATAACCATATGTTCCTCAAAAAAAAAGACAGAAATAGTTATTCAAAGTCATTGTATCAGTTGCATGGGTCCATTGAACTGGTGGTTAGGAAAGAAAACAATTTGGGAACTGAAACTTTAAAAGAATATAACCCTGCTATCCAGACATTTTATCCATCAATATGTTTATACTCAGAAATGTCCATTCTCTTGTTGTAATTTAATGTTTGATACAGTTTTATTTGATTCTTTGCTATGCCCTGGGCTCTGGTTGTGTGCTCTCCATGGATCAGTGAGTAGATAGGGACAAAGTGGAAAGCAGTAGTGGAAGTAGCCTGACTCCAGCTGCCAGCCATCCAATCGGCCCAGGAGGGGTTTCCAGATTCTCACCAGCTGAGGTGAGGCCCTGTAATTTCAAACACACTGTGAATCTGTGGCAAAAAGGCATTTATACAGTGTATTGCTTCCTGCCTATTTTTCACTTGTAGATGTAAAACATTAATATTCAAGCCTCCTAAAGAATGAGGAATGTTTGGATGCATTGCTTTAAGCTGTTTTTCATTGTTCTCTTTAAAGCTGAGCTGCAGCCTGTGCCCCCAGGCCATCGCTGAGCATGGCCAGTCAGGGCCCTCTGACCAAGCACTGGAGCAGATCTGTGGCACAGATGGTTCCACTTACACCAGTGAATGTGGGATCCGTGCCTATAATGTGTCAGTCTGATGGAAAGAACATGCTTTTCAAGTGACAGTCCCCTAGCCCCTGGCCTTTCCTTGTGCTTTTCCAATTTATCCTTCTTTTCTCCTTTTTCACTTGCTCTTTGTGCTTGGGGGTAAATCATGAAGATTTAGCAGAGAAAAGAAAATAGCTGAAGAAAGTACCCAGAGTGGAAATTCAAATGATGCAGCATATTCAAATGGCAGAAATTTGTTGACTGATAGGTTTATAATAGTCAGAGACAGTAAAACTACTTTATTGTTAGTGGTTAACTCAGATGAACTGTCCTTCGCTTGCATTATTTGGGAGTTTTATTTATGTTCCCAGCACCCATTCCCCTTTGGGAAAGAGGTCATACTGAGTCTCTAATGGCAGACTTTCCCTTCTTCAGGGAACGTGGGACACTCAGTAGCTCAGGAGCAGCAGTCATTCCAGTGACTGAGAAGGAAAGCAAACCAAGAAGCAGCCTGAGCTCCCATTGCTCTCTGTGGCAGCATCCCAAACAGTGTCAGCCGAATGCTGAGCAGGCAATGCACGATTGGGTGTAAGTGATGCATATACCTTCTGTTGACATTTTATTTGGCACCAATTTAACAGTAGCTTTCTAATATTGCTGTTCTCCACAGGCTGCATTCATATGTAGGAAGAGAAGGATGGCAAAAAGATGCAAAATATAAGACAAGTAGCAAAAAGATTTCTTTGCTATGACAGCACCCACAAGCAACTTTCACTGGCAGCAGCAGGAAAGTGCAGCATAACCTGTTTCCAGACCAGAAAAGGACACACAAAAAATCTTTGCAGGTATCAGTGTATTCAGGTCTCCTGAGACAACAATTTTTATCAGGTTGCAAATGGGCAGCGGCCAAGCCAGGGGATGGAGGGGCCAAATGATCATGCATAACATAGCAGTTGTCATGCAAATATAATGCTTTGCTAGTACAATATCAAGAGATGGTAGAATACCTGCTGTCTACCTCAGCTTTACTGTGAAACAGTAAAATCCTGTAATTTGGTAGCATGTTCCTTTCTGTCAGCACTGACTGTGCTTCACCCATGTCCAGCTGCCAAGAATCAGCCAGTGGTCTCTTTAGAGCTTGGTCGTAGAGTAATTGAAAAGGCTGCCATTTCTTTTGATGTTAATAATGAAGTGTGTCGAGATTATTACGCTAATAGTCCTTCAGCTGTAGAGATTCTTTCCATTCAGCTCATCTTATCCTAGCCAAGTGTTCAAGTACAGTACCATGATGTATCCAGCTTCTCACCCTGTCCTGCCTGTCTTTCCCACTAGGATGACAGTGGATTTTCATTCTTAGCCCCTTGCACCCTATCCCTTGCTGCTGCTTTATTTACAAGATCATTCTTAAAGAGCCAAACCATCACTTATTGCAAATTCCAGAGGTTCCTGGTTTTCTTTCCATAGATGAAAGCAACCACCTTCACTTGTCTTTTTGAAACATTGCTTCTTATGTGCATTTTTGCTGATTTGTTGGCTTCCAGGTGAGACCTGGGAGCATGGTTTTTTTGGTGCTCCATTTGCCTCTGTTCTGCATCACCTCATCCAGTGGTTTCACATGGAAAGAAAAACTTTGTCTGAGGATGTCATGTGTTGATCTTTCTTGGGGCATTTCCGAGGCAGGGCAATGCCTCCAGGTTACTGTGGCAGCAATGGACTGGCATCTCCAGGAACAGCTGCTTTGCACTCCTGGTTTCTTCCTCCCATATAAGATTTGTGCTGGAGGATATACTTCTGAAGTGTTTAACTTAAATCCACTTTACAGTAACTCCTCTTATACACGTCATTATCTGTGTATAAACATCTTCACCCCTAGCTCCCTCAAATTGGATAGAGCCTCAGCTTACCGTGTCCTAAGTTTGCATGAAGTAGGTCCCAGATCCTGGTCCAAAGGGCTGTGGAGCCACAGACTGATGGATGACTGCAGACCTGGTGCTGATCCAAAATCCCTGTGTCCAAGGCTTTGGCCATTTACACAAGGAAATTCTCCCTTTGTTGCCTCCTACTCTAGGTAGAGCTGAAAGAAGTCCAGTCCTCCTGGCCTCTGATCAAAAGCATAAAAGGAAACTACAACTCATTTACAGCCAGACCTCCCCAAATCCCCAAATTGTCATGTTACTTACCAAGAAGAGGGAGATGTAAACATTGGAGGTTAATTACCCTCTTGTCAAGAACACTTTGTGGTTTACAGACATATCTGTCAATCTTACGAAACAAAGCTGAAGGGAGCGAGCACTGAAGGCATGTTCCTATGATAAATTAATAAGACTTGGCAGCTCACTGTGAAGAGATGATCCCTGTGCTTCCTGGGAGACAGTAACCTGGCTTCCCTGCCAGCCTGACTACAGATTTCATGCTGCAGTTGCATCCGGGACGTTTATGCCTCTGTAAACAAACTCTGAAATGCAGCTGTCCAGGGATCAAACGATCTTCCTTGAGGCCTTAACTTTCCTCTTTGCTGCTCAGCATGCAGCAAGGGCTCATCCCAACCGTGCTAGATCACTTTTTCCAGCCCTGTTTATTAGTCAGTTAAAATATCTTACTTCTACCTATCAGCATCTCTCAGCAATGACACTCCTTGATGTGTCACATAGCTGTCTGAAGTCCAAGGGACACAGCCACAATCCTCCTGCTGTGTGCTATTCTGATGATGTGTGTGCTGCTAGATGACTCGTTTGAAGATGTGTTCAACTATTCCCCTGGTTTATATAACCTGAAAGCAATTTGCTTTCATGGTAGAACATGCTTATTCGTTCTATTTTGACTGCATTGTGCTATAAATAATGTCTCCTTGCAGATAAGAATCTATTGAATTTTATTATCTTTTTCTACCTTTGTAAGATTTTCTCCTGACCTCAGCTCCTGAAGGAGACTTTTCCAGCCCTAGCAGTGAAGTTGCCAGATAGACTTTCTCCCGCCAGGCAGCCATGAATAGTGTCAATCCCAGATCAGTTGCTACTTCCCCACAGCCACTTCCTCACTGTTCTTGTTTGGGCTGTGGAAAAGATGAACCAAGGACTCAGCAATGTAGAGCTGAGACCGCTAAGTGTCAGGGGAACTGATTAAATCAGTGATGTCCTCTGATCAGCTGCAGGTTAATATCTCTGCATTACTTCCAACTCACATTTCCACAGTACATTCTCTTCAAAGAGCAATAACCTGGGTCAGTGTCCAGCCAAATGTTATTGTTTACTGCCTCCTTTTTCTGATGCCTATTCTAGCATTTCCCTTCTTTCATGTGAGTAACTCCTGCCCTGTGCAATGGAGCCCTGACCTGACGTCTTCATCATCCAGAAACTTCCTAGAGTTGGAGCACAGCATGAGCTGGTGAGGCAAGGAATGGAGGTATGTCCTCGGAGCTGATGCTGCTGAGACCCACATCTGGTCCAGGCATAGCAGAGCAGTGAAGTGGCTGATATTTTGGCAGCTGATTTTCCATGGGGCGAATAACTTTGCAGTAGGTTTCAATGCTGATGCTATTCTTAGGAAGGGTTGTAGTGGGAGAGTGTTAGGCTGCTGCAGAAGTGGAGAGAGTCTGAAATCACTGAGAGATAATTTGAGCAGTTTGGAGTGTGCTTTTCTAACAATTACTGCAATCCACTCTTTTTGTTTTACATGTTATTTGTCACCCCTGTAAAAACATTCTGGGAGCTCTTTGTAAAGCTTATATAAGATAACAAAAGGTTGTAGGAAAGCTCTGAGGCCGCTGTTCTGGGTCATAGAGGAAATATTATGTTTCTTTATTAGTAAAACTGATTATAGGAGACAGTATTATATAAGGATCATATACATAAAATAATTCGAGTTGTAAGAGCTCTCCAGAGGTCTCAGGCTCAATTCCTGCTAAAAAAAAGGCCAAAGTCAGTCAGCTTGGGGTACACAAGGCCTTTTTTGTTCAATTTGGTTTTCAACATCACTGAGGAAGAACATACATGGCTTCTCTGGTTCCTGTGCTTAATCATCCTCATGGCAAGGAATAATTCCTTGAATTCTTCCAGAATTTAATCCTTTTGCAATATAGCTCTGAGAAAACTCTGGCTCTGTCATCTATAACGCCACTAGGGAGCTGCAGATAGCAATGTGATCCCTGTAGCCATCTATTCTCCAGGTTGAAGAATCTCAGCTCCTTCAGCTTACCTGGAATGCCATGTGCTCCAGTCCCTGGGGAGCCTGCTGGCCTCTGTTTGACTCGTTCCCATGTGTCAACATCTGCCTTTGCAGTGGGGCCAAGTACATTTAATTCTTTGCATAAATCATGTGAAACCGTGTTAGCCTTTACCTGCAGGGTACAAAGTTCTGCAAAAGGTCTTATTAGTTCAGGAAAATATCCACCAGCATTACTTGGATCAAGTTCTATTTAATAAGCTCGTAAGTTGTGGATATGTTTTGATATCAAGATGTTTTAGTCATATCGGTGACCTTGTTTGCTTTATTGCTTAGTTCAAACCCGGTTTTCATGCAGCAGGTAAGAGGTAGAGCTTCCATTTCTGCTGTATCAGTTTCTCCAGGCTTGTGGCTCAGTGCAAATAGCTATTGGTTACACTGTGGCCAAGAGAAAGCCAAAGCTGAAAACTGCAGTCTAAATTGTGTTTAGCAGGCGTTTTGAAGTGATTAGAGGCATTTTCATGAAAGAGCTACAACTAATCATTGTTATTTCCCACTTCTACAATAGCTATTTGTTAATTAAATAATGTGACAAAACCCAGGAGTGTTTGGAAAAGTGCATTAAATAATTTGTCATTTATTTATCAATGTATTATTTATGCTGAGAAGTTGCATATCCGCTAAGAAAATTTTCCAACATCAGTTTTGATTATTTTGGAGAATATGAAATCAATACTGAAAAAAACTGTAATGGGAAATGTAAAACAAGTAATCACCTGAGTGAGAGAGGATGTTGTATAATGGCCTAATCCTGCTCTGGTGTCAACCCACAGCTCCTGTGGTGCTCAGGACAAGCAGTACCCTGAGATGTGGCACTGCCTTTGCCTACTTGGAGATCACAGAATCATAGAATTTTTGGGGTTGGAAGAAGCCTCAAAAATCATCTTGTTATAACCCCTCTGCCATGTACAGGCATTAGACCAAATTGTTCAAAGCCCCATCCAACCTGGCCTTGAACACTTTGAGAGACAGAGTAGCCACAGCTTCTCTGGGCAACTTGCGCCAGGGCCTCACCAGTCTCACAGGGAAGAATTTCTTCCTGATATCTTACCTCAACTGACCCTCTTTCAGCTTATAGACATTCTCCCTTGTCAAAAGTCCATCTCCAGCTCTCATATAGGATCTGTGCCATTGTGCTGGCTGCTGCATATAGGAGGATTTTCCTTTAGCCAAATGGTCATTAGCCATATGCTGCATCTGACTTTGAGGATTAGAACACTGAAATGAAGTGGATTACAGCACACGATCAGTGGCAGGATTGCAGACCAAATCCTCTTTCTAACTGTTCTTCCAAGAGTAGCTAAGAAGTGAGCAACCTGTCCTATAGCATGAGCTTAGACAGCTGTGGGGTTTTTCCATGCTGTTATCAGAGATGGGATAACCTGAAGCTATAACCGTGGATGGGGAAGCTGTGGATGTTGTCTGGCTGGAGGCTGTGCATGTGTCTGAAACCCGGTAATTTCTGGGTGTCACTTTTATGGCTTGCCTGGGGGGTACCTGAATGGCTCATGGGAACTGGTGTTCCCCAGTCATCACTTAATGGTCACAGACTTGAGTGTGCCTAGAGTGTCTGTAGGTGAGAGAGCGAAGGAATGGATATGCTGAATAGGATCTGCTTCTGAAAGGCACTATAGTAGTCAGAGGAAATCTGGATTGCTCAGGGCCAGTAAGTGCTGGACCCAGGGCTGAACCCAGCAGTTGCAGTGGAAAATTTCTCTCTGGTATATGAAGGCAATATGTGCCAGGCTTTGGCAGGAAAGTGCTCTCTACTCATCAGGAGGGAGGTTGGTCCTGCCTAGAGGGACAGCACTGTTCAGGGCAGGGAGCAGCATGTGAGCACCAGGCAGGAGGAGAGCTGTCAAAAGCTGCCAGGTTGGGGTTGGGAAGGCTGGTTGAGGATGCCTTCAAAGGTCTTGCTGCCTGGCTGGAGAAGGCAGTGGCAAAGTTCATATTTAACCCTGAAAGATGTACCTCCTCCAACTGTTCATAGCCTATATGGGCAAATGGATGAAGGCAGCAAGGGTGGCTTGTAACAGTGTGCTTCTGCAGATGTTCAGGGAAAAGTATTTGGCTTCCAGACATCGTCCACAAGACACATTAAGGCAATACATCTTTAAGATGTGCCACAT
Source organism: Serilophus lunatus (assembly GCA_013399895.1). Taxonomy (NCBI): domain Eukaryota; kingdom Metazoa; phylum Chordata; class Aves; order Passeriformes; family Eurylaimidae; genus Serilophus; species Serilophus lunatus. Next base: position 2,681,477 of record VXBA01001893.1, on the reverse strand, counting down.
CTGTCTGAAATATTCATGCATGTTCCCTGTAATTTATAGAAACAATCACAGCAGCATGATTATTTTGATGCTTCTCCCTGTGAAGAATATTTTAGATAAAAATGTAACCTGTATATTCACACAGCCATGTTGTCGCCTTCTGAATATGCCAGTGCTGGGAAAGGTGATTCCATGCACTATACACTATATCCATTTTAGGATCGAAATGTACCCTTTAGACTACTGTGATATATCAGACACCAATACATTTTCTTGGGCTGAATTTCAATGATTTCAGCTGAATTCCATTTGTCTAATGGGTGGTGCCTGGTTGGTTCAAGGCAGCATCTGTAAAGCCCCTTTTGCTCTGCAGCTCCCATGGTTCTGAGTCTACTCTAAGCACAATGCTTAGCTCCCACGACCAAAAAAACTCCCAGGTGTTCTTGACATTTTGGACCTGTGAAAGGGATGAGAAACTTAGGGTACAGGCAGAACCCACTTCTGCAAAATTATAGTTACTAAAACAGCAGAGGTGCAGACCTCCTTCTAGGAAGGAGCAATTTGGAGATGGCACAAAGGCTGGTGGTGCGAGACAGGCAGGAAAATTGGGACAGCTTCTATATTTTAAGTATCATTTTCTAAAATATCTGCAAGAGGAAAGGACCTCCTGTACTTTCAAGTGTATCTGGTGCTATGTAAATAGGTTCCCAAACCTTTGGTGTCTTTTGTTCTTCAGATGGCTTGGCGGAACACTCTGAATTGGTTGGTGTGTTTAACTGGGACTGGGTCTGTAAATAAGTACTCCCTGCTGGTAAGGTTCAAGTGACATTTTTAGTGACAGATTTTTAACCTGCTTTCAAGTCTTCTACTGAGCTCTTCAATATCCAGGCAGTGAAACTGTCAAGAAGCTTTACCTTTAGTCAAGCCAGTGCTAAACATCATTGGCTTCACAGGTTAGATACAGTTCTGCCAGACTTGCCTGACAAAACCAGTTCTGCTCATGGCAAAGCCACACGTGACCTGTGTTTGTACCTAGCGGTGAATATGTGGGAGTGTGGGCAAAAAAACCCACTCAAAAACGGAAAGGAAAGCAGAGATTCAGCCTGATCTGCTAGCAGGATTGTACTGCATCCTGCCTAAGCTGCTCCCTGATGGGAGATGTCGCTCTGCGAGAGAAAAATGAAGGGCCTACTGTTTGTTCCCCTCAATATTTTGTGCTCCTTACATTTCTATTGGAATCCTAAAGAGATTTCTTTTGTCCAAAAGGCTGTTTGTTTGGTTTTGACCATTGGGATCTTGTGATACTTGTCTTGAGCTATTTACCAGGTGTCCAGCCAAAACCAATTGCCTAGCAGACACAGACCATTACTTGAACAGTCAAGACCTCAATAAATATTACCAGCCTCATTGTACTGGTGACAGATTCTGCTGGTTGTTTTATGTTACAGTTGAACAGTTTAGACATTGCATTTGTATATATTTGCATTCAGCCTTGGAGGGACCATCTCATGAGCAGCACAGGAGCTCAGTCTGCAGACTCAAGACGCTTCCACCATGACCGTGGCGTGTGTTTTCGTGCTTCTCTCCTTTGCACTTTGCTGCATCCCAGGTGAGTAACTCTCAAGATGCCATAGAGGCTTCATGTCTGGGTCCTGGATGTCCTTAAAAGGATGAGACAGTGGCTTCAAAGAGAGAAAATCTCCTTCAGAGAGCTCAGCTGCCTCGGTGCATTGGCATCATGCAGGGTGCAGGACCATGTTTCAGGACAATCCTCACTGGCTCATTGCTGCAGCTGGTTGTCTGTCATAAATACAACTAACAGCAAGTGGAGTTCTGTGCTGGCAACTAGTGCTGTCACACTGTGTACACTGAGGTTTTAACACCATTACACTGCTTAGGCTTGTTATACAATTACAGCAAATGAATGAATACTTGAAATAAGGCCATAAGAAGGGGGTCAGACCTCCAGTATCTAGTTGTGGTAATATTATGATGACGCAAGCAAACACTTTGCAGGACCCTGGCGAACTTCCTGCAGTATTTTTTCTGCTGATGGAACAAGAGATGAAAACAAGCCAGAGTCTGATGTCCTCATTGCATTTTTACTAATGATGAAATTACAAAGCCAAAGACTTTTTTTTTTTTTTCACATTCAGCTTCTTTAAAAGGCATATTTCTGACAACAGGTGCTGTATGTATTTGCTTATTGTGTAGGTGACTATTTACATTTGTTTTTATTGATTCAGGTGGATTTTCAAATACGTAACAACGGCTCTTTAGGATCAAAACGGATATGTAAAAAGATAAGGAAGGAAAAGTGCTTCTGTTTTCGATTAATAAGTCTACCTATCTCAAAACAGAAAAGAACAAAGCTATTCAAAAATGTGTTTCATCACAGCCAGCGATAAGCAATGCTATTATACTTATCAGCATAGAAAAAAAATAGTACAAAGTTTATTTAGTTCAAAAACCAATCACTGGAAATCATTCAGCTTGGTCCTGTGCATAGGAATTTTACACTCATATTTCCAGCTTTAACTGAGGTCTTATCATATTGGCTTTGTTTCATACTTTCTGACTCTTTTCTTTTCCAGATGCTGTCTTTGGGGTTGAGGTAAGTGGAAGAATTCTTTCTATCACTTTTCTCAAGTATATGGCCTAGTAAAGACATAAAAGAAATTGGAAAAACCTCCAGCCTGTAGATGTTCTGCTGTTTTTCTCTTAGTGGAACTCTGATGTCACTGTAATCAGATTTTGCAGTGTAAAAATTATACTGTTCTTGGCTCAACATCTATGCTGTATGTTAATAATGTTTTAGGAGTAATAATGTGATTTTTAGTTATTTTTTCAGCAACTTTAGACTGGTCTAAGCTTTAAGCTTAGTGATAGTCTGTAGTATCAGAACCTGTCTGAGAATGAAAGAGTAAGAACAGAAATGCACTGGAGGAGACACAGGAATATAAGAACCAGGGACCAATGTAAAGCCTTTATAAAATGATGCCAAATAAGCATGAAAGACTATAACTGATTTATCCCATCCAAGGGGCTGTGTGGCTATAGCCCTGTCCTTTTCCTCCTCCTCTCCTGCTGTGTGAGGAGGTCCCTGCACAGGGATTCACCTGTTCCTTGACAGACCCACCAGTACAAGTTTCTGCTGTGGTAGTGAAAACCAGTTGTACCTGATCACTGCCTCATACAAACTGAGAGCTGTGAATGTAGAGTGACTTCTTCACGCTGTTGCTGTGCCATCCTTTGGCAGGTGGACTGCAGTACATATCCCAACACTACAAACGAGGAAGGCAAAGAAGCACTAGTGTGCAGTGAGGCCGTCAGCCCCGTCTGCGGTTCTGATGGAGTCACCTATGGCAATGAGTGCCTGCTCTGTGCCTACAACAGGTATGTACTGCATGGGAGACCTCAGACAGTGATGCTGAGGGCTCCTGGCAGCACCACTTTTCAGCAATCAGTGATCTGTCACATGTCACTTGTGCCAATTCCTTCAAAATGAGCTCGGGTATCACTGCGTGGTGTTCCAGTGCTTAGTCACTGTGGTATCTCTTTTGCTTGTGTAATTTATTCAGGTTTTCCTTCTCCAGCTCAAAGATCAGCCAGATGACAGCTCTAAGAGTGCATTTTATCACAGTTAAGGGATGGAGAGATGCTCTGATCTGAGCTGTCCAAAATGGTCCTAAAGCTCCCAGGGTTTTGCATCCCTGCCAGCCACTCAACCACTTAAGGAGAATGGCACTAGCTTTTCTAAAAAAAATACATATATGAACCCAACTGAGAAACAGTCAGTTTTCCCTTGTATTAATTACATATTTATGTATTAATTACATATTTCCTTGTATTAATTACATAGGATGTAGCCATGTCTTTGCTGTACTTTTAACATTTGTTTTTCCCTCTCCAGAGAATATGGAACGAATGTCAGCAAAGACCATGATGGAGAATGCAAGGATGTTGTCCCTGTAAGTGAAACCAAGGGCAAAACAAGGGGTGTGTCCTGCTTCTGAATGCCTGGAGCTGCTTATTGAGTCTACCAAGAAGTAACTCAAACCCTAAACAAGAGTACATATGAGATGTCAGAATCTTGCATTGGTCTTCTGCAAGTGGACTGTCATAGTGATACACTAAAAAAGCCTTTTTCCTGCTGTGGTGGTATCCTCCGTGGCCAGTCAGACACACTCACCACACCTACTTGCTTCCTTTAAGCAACCCTTCAGTAGTGCTTTGTCATGTGCTCCCTCAACAGGTGGACTGCAGTAGGTATCCCAATAAAACAAGTGAGGAAGGCAAAGTGCTGCTGCTCTGCAACAAAGACCTCAACCCCGTTTGTGGTACCGATTGGGTTACCTATGACAACGAGTGCCTGCTGTGTGCCCATAACCTGTGAGTACTGTGTGTGCACAGGGACGAGGGCTTAGTGCTCCAGGAAACTGCTCTGTTGAGTATCAGGACTTCTAAGGACATCCAAGGCCTTTTCTGTAAGGTGCTTAGATTTGACCTTCCTCTTTCCCTTATAAAAAGACCTTGCTTTTCTTTGTGGTTAGAAGTAAAACTGTGCCTTTGATCAAGAAAGAGAAGTAGAGGACTGGATGGGGATCTAACACAAGACAGGACGCTTCTCTGAACTAAGTTACAAGAATCTATGTGGCAAATGCTGCCTTGCAGAGTACAACTAACCTAAGGGGCATTGTCACACAACCTATCTCCTCATTCACCCTAATACCCTGGACTCACCCTTGTCCTTCACATCATGCCATAAAACAGCATTCTGGCAGGCAGTGACACCACCTGAACTGGTTTTTAGGGCCATGTGGACACAGCCTAAGTGGGATGTCTCTTGTGTGCCATACATTGTACCTGAGGCTGCTCAGCATTTCTGGGACATGGGGTTCAGCTGAACAAGTTGATTGTAGAGCTCCCTAACACAGATCTCTTCCCTTCCCAGAGAGGCTGGAACCAGTGTTGGCAAGAAGAATGATGGTGAATGTAAGAAGGAAATTGTCACAGTAAGTGAATTGTGTGATGAAGGACTGGGTTTTGGTCCTGCTGCTGGCAGGGGGAGCACCCAGTGTCTGCAGCAGCACCCAGACCAGCAGGGTTCTAAGCAGTGTAACTGCTGCTCTACTTTAGCACAGGGAAGATTTTGTTTTCTCCACACATAATACACATTATTCGTGTGAATGCCAGAAAAGGAAGTGTGTGACTGCTCAGGAAGAGATCATCAGTAAAAGAGTAGAAGCAGAAATAATCTGTCAGGGCAGAAGTGAGGAAAAGAGAATGGCTTATGGGGTCAGACCAATGGTCCATCAAGCCCATGATGACTTGATGCAGAGCCTGCTGTTGGCTGTGAGGACTGTGTACAAGAGAGTGAGAGTAGAGTAACTACAAGACTTCTACTCTTCCAACATCCATCTATTTTTAGGTGATGCACTCCAGCTGATTTCTGTGTAGTCAGAAAGTCTCGTTCATGAAATTCCTGAGCCTCTTCCTGCATCTCTGTGCGTTCTTTGCCCTACAGTGCTACTTGCAAGCATAGCACCCATTGAACCAAGGAAGAGAATCCCATTCTTGCAATATTTAGCTAAGTGTTGGTCTTTGCTGTTTTAAGACTATGGGAAGGATACTAGACCCTTCTCGAGGAATCTGCATCTATACTTCTTCAGACACCAGTGTTTTTCCATTTAATTTCCTGGATGGCTTGAGAACACAGTGCAATGTGATCATGAGCGTGGCACCTTCACCAAATGAACTTCTGCTTAGAAATGCTATGATCAGGTTATGATACACATCTCTTCAAACAGGAAATTATGATCTATTTTTATATTATTAAATTCTTCCTGCATAGGAGAAACTGGCACCACAGTTTATATCAGATGTGCAAGGAAGTTAATTACTTTTAGTTAGATTGTTATCATTAGCACTGCAGCTGTAGCTCAGGGTTCAAGTCCTTCTGCTATTGACTCCTTCACATCCGACTCTTTTATTTTTATTTTTTTTCAGGTTGACTGCAGTGACTACCCAAAACCTGTCTGCACACTTGACTACATGCCTCTCTGTGGCTCTGACAAAAAAATATACAGCAATAAGTGTAACTTCTGCAATGCAGTCGTGTATGTACAAACATGAATCACATTTGTTATCGGTTGCCTCCTATAGGCACAAGTTTGCACAGTTGCTACTTTCTTCTTTGCTGAACAGTGTTGATTAGGGATTTGGTGCAGGAGAGAATGCCAGCCACCATGCCAACCATTCATTTTGGTTTTTTTTCATTAAAGCATACAAAGAACTGGGTCTGTTTTGTTACCGTGAGTGGTTTAAAGGCCATTTAACCTTAATGGAATTTTTCTTGCGTGTTACAAAGAAAATGACTTTTGAAGTTTCACTATAGTTTCCTCACAAATATTTTTAGTCTTAAGAATGGGTTAAATTGCTTCGCTCTTAAAAATCAAATAGTTAATGGAATTCTGAGGTTGCAAGTTCCTTGGCTCTGGGGCTGGATCCCATCTGATGCCATCTCATCTCTTCACCAGGAACTGAGCAAAAGGACAGGTTATTGCAGGCAGAACTCTGCTGTGTCTGATTCATTCTTTCCTCTCCACACTTTCAGGTACAGCAATGGGACTATCACTTTAAGCCATTTTGGAAAATGCTGAGTATCAGTGCCGAGAGAATTCACCACAGGATCCCCACTGGCAAATTGCAGCTAAGGATCTCACCTCAGTTCATCTCACCCTCTGGGGAACTCAGCTCACTCCTGATTTTCTTTCTCAATAAACTAAATCAGCAACATTTCTTTGTCTTGTTTCATGTGTTGTCTCATGAAACATTTTCTTCTGATTTGTTGAATGACAATGCCAGGGAGAATAGGTTACATGCTCACAGCTCTGAGATATAACAAGAATAGCATCTTGCTCCCCTCCCTCTCATAAAAGGCAGAAAATTAAATGCAGATGCATAAACCCCAGAGCTGTGTGTCTTTGCACATAAATGATAGTCAGCCTGCATTAGTGTTCAGACCCCTTAGATGTTTGACGGTGTAACAGACTGGAGTGGTGACACAGGTGGATCTCTACTAAGGCATTCCTGTTGCATTTTCCCTGTGCAAGCAGCATCAGAAAACCTGGTCAGGCTGTGGTGTCTGCGCCCAGAGGTGCTCCCTGTCATCCCCAGCACCATCCTTCACCTGAAGTGTAGCACTCTGCAAGGGTACTGTGTGGGCAAAGCCCATATTTTTCAGACAGGTGCATGGTCCAAGTCTGTTTGTCAAGGTCCTCCAATTGACGTATTACTGGGTTTTTCTTGAAATTATTCTCTAACAACCTCCAAGTTTTTTAAGATAAATGCTTTCCTAGGAGTGGTGCCTACTTGTCTTCTCCCTTAGTCTTTAATAACACAATGCTCTTCGCCAGCCCAAGGAATATTTCAACAGTGTTTCACAATCCAAGGACAAAGTATCCTTCTGTTTTTTGAGAGTGTGACCTGTCATTGGCGTATTGTCCATGAGATTTATTTTGCTTTTGTCCTCTGTTTGAGTATTGAATTGGTGTTTTTTTGATCCACACAAGAGTAGCATAAATAAATTGGGCACATCCCTTCTAAAATGTAATATCTCCCACATGTATTTCTTCGGGAGTCGAAGGAAGAAGGGTGCTTGCTTTCCTTGATGGAATGAGGTTGTCCCAAAAAGCAATACTTCAGTGGTACAACAAAGGATTTATGTTGACAAGGGCAGATGGATGAAGCAGCAATTACCGGATTGGGTTCAACTTTTCTAGGATCCATGCTAGGGCCTCACATCATTCTGTCATCATCATACTAAATGCTTATTACTGCAATGCTAATGGATTTCGGGGAAATAACAATAATAAATTCTTTGCATAATCCCATAAAAGTTGCTCCATGCCTTGTTCTTTCCAAAGACTCCTTTCAGTGTATGGGACACCCTCTTGCTTGCCTTTCCAATTCATTGTTTTCCTGGTTTCGCTGTAACTTAATGATGCTTTGCTGCAGTGAAGCACAAAAATAAAAGGAGAGACTTTCTGCTACAGAAGCATTTCATTCAGTGTTTTCCCCATGAAAAAGCACTACTCATAAATAGGCACTCATAGGTGCACGCAGAGAAAATACGAGAGTAGTTGCTGTTCAGGTTTGTACCGTCACTCTTTTGCCTGCAGGAATTTTCTGTGATCCTTCAGAAGGAAACTGTCATGTATTCCACTTACAATAATGACACAGAGGGTGTATCTAACACATCCAAACTTCTTGTGACTCCTGCTGATGAAGAAATGTCTTTCCTGGCTTACAGCACCGCTTCCCACTATCAAGATTGCCACTGCAACAAAAGACTGGGAATGTTATTCCTGAGTGAGGGTGGATAAGGCAAACATGAACATGCACAAACACGCACAAGCACACACACACCCAGTTGTGCAGGTGTAAATATAAATGCGGCTTCCACCTCAGATCAGAATCAAAGCTGCGTTTACTGAGCAAAAGTCAAGGTCTGCTGCTCACAAACGCTCCAGCCACCATGAAGGTAACAGCTGTGTTCCTGCTGATCGCTCTGGCCTTTTGCTTCATCTCAGGTGAGTTTCTCCTCTGCCTCCTGCTCTGCCTTTGAGTAAGTGCTGGCTGTCTTTAGAATGGCAAAAAGCATCCTCAGACTGGAAAGAGCTTCATTCTGCAAGGACTTATTTACTCCTAGAAAGATAGTGTTGAAAAGACTTGACATCAAAGACTATCACTTATGGGGTAATATTTTAGCAACAGAACTGAGTGGGTAAGAGCAACTGTGGGAACAGCTCCACTCTCAGTGCTAGTTTATGCATAATGAAAGAAGTGACATGTACGTGGTACAACCCGGAGACACAGACATCCAGTATTTAACCTCTGAAATGTTGCAGAAGCACAAATTATTTTACTGAATGAAAGCGAACATTTCTTGTAGTCAAGTGAGTTGCAATTTGAGAGCCTGAACTGCAGTGGAAGCTTTGTAAATTTACACCTCACTAAATACTCTTCTTATTCAAGAATAACAGTGGCAATGCATATAAGGTGCTGCCTCTGTGTACTTGTCAGCTTTATGACCCTGTTTGCCTGAATAACTTGCTTTGTTTTGAATATGTGTCCTGCTCCATCTTTGAAACATAGAAAATATCTTTCTCTTCTTTCGTTTTGCATATATTTTTCCATGTTGACCGTAGCCCTCATTAAAAAAAAATAAATGCTACAGAATCAACATAAATTAGGGCATAAAATTTTGCACAAAATTCCTTTTGTCTAAGAAGTATTTTGCTAACATACAGTAAATTGGAAGTTGTGTATTCAGGGCATTCATTCACAGATTTTAACTCTAACAGAATCCATTAATTGAATTTGTAACATATTTCCTTTTTTCTTTCTTTTTTTTTTTTTTTTTTTTTTCA
>VXBA01001893.1:2628388-2672055 GCA_013399895.1 Serilophus lunatus | reverse complement strand
TTTTTTTTTTTTTTCCCCCCCAGCTACTGGTGCATTGCAGGTAAGGGACAGACTTTTCTATTTTTCTTCCTTTCTTTCCTTAAAGTAGTTTCTGTTTAAATCCTTACTAATCACATTGTGATCAAGCCTTTGAAAATCCTGAGACATCCAGCTATCCGAACAACATTTGCCACAGATATTGTTGGGTGAAATTGCCATTTTCATCTGATGATAGTTTCAACAAGTACGGTAGTATTCAGTTCATGTCCAAGTTATTGTCAAAGTTGCTGCAGCACCATTTACAGTGGTTACACAGGCTCTACGTGGCTGGAGGCAACACGCCTCTGTATTCTGCCCTGTCCCTGGGCTTTTCTCAGCATCTGCTTCTGGACAGTAAGTGGGGAGCTCAGGGTGTATGCAGGGTCTCCTAATGTCACCTTTCTTATGTATCTTTGGTTGAGAGTTTTTTTTGTGACGGCAGGTTGCATCACAGTACTGCAGTTCCCAGAGGGCACCCATAAATATCTGTACCATGGAGTATGTCCCACACTGCGGATCTGATGGTGTCACATATGCCAATAAATGCTTATTCTGCAATGCATTCCTGTACGTATGAAATAAACCTCTTCACTAACTAACGGTGAACTAACCTAGCTTAAACTAATTAGTCAGACTTGGAGACTGGCTGGAGAAGTAAAGTTCTTTTATTTTGTTTACCTGTTCTCTCATTAGCAGGGGTCATTTTTTATGGGGAGAGTTTGCCAGGAATTCCTTTCTTTCACTTATGAAGAGATAACATAGAGTTCTCTATTTCCTTCTTAAGTGATTTGCTGAAGAGCTTTCTTCCAGCAAACAAAGTCTATTTTCTACAGGTTATTTGTTCTTTTAAATTAAGAATTTATCTTGCTGTTATGTGTTAATAATAAAAGGAAACAGCTGGAATAGAGTTCAGAAATTCCTCTGTTATATAGAGGAGGGATAGACCAGCAGTAAAAGCCCAGATACTCTGTCTCTGAGATACTGATTTCCTTCTCCACAGGAAAAGCCGTCGGACTCTTCAACTGAGGTCTATTCAAGCCTGTTGAGGCTTCATCTGAGAAAGAGGATCCCGCCCAGGCAATGTTCCCCATGGCAGATGATTTCCTAAAGCCTTGGCCTGACCCTTGAAAATTTCTGATGAATCTTAAAATCTCTGCTTAATAATAAAAATAATCCATCAGCATTTATGTTTTGCTTTAGTCTCATTCTGGTTTTACCCAAGACGTTTTATGATTATAACACTGCAATAATCCTAGGGTGTGGGATTTAATGGGCAAATTATGGGGAGAGGGAGTACAATATTCTAATTTACAAAAAAATCAACCCTAACTGCAAAGGCAATGGGTAGATCTTGTGGGCATCAGCCTTCATCCAGCTTTCTCAAAGAAAACCAGGGCTGGAGATACATCCTGGTGCTCCTGTCAATTTACTCCACTGAGGGTATCTCAGAAACTCTCTGCTTGGGTGAGAGTGGTGGCCTCCCCCTATAGCTGCTTTTGTCAAATACCTGCAGCCTCACCCAGTGTAACTGTTTCACAGACTGGCAGCATGAAGAAGCCCCAGGCAAACCCCAGTGTTCCCATAGTCAGAGACAGTCCCAAACTTGTTGCAGTAGGAGTGTTTCGGGGTGGTTCTACAAAAGCCATGGCTCCTCTTGTTTTGGGTTCCAGGGTTATCCCCAATTTCTTATGCCCACAAGAGACGAGGTGAAGAAGATGAGATTTAAGCTGCCTCTCTTCTCCTTGCATGCAGGACTGCAAACTCACCTTTTTCAACCTACTTTGCTTCCCAAATCGGTGACACAGGATGTTTTCTTTGGGCAAGCAGATACCTTACTGCCCATGTTTTTATTGTTCATTGCTGCAGGGTATTGCAGAAAACCAGTGGGCAGCCAGTCCTAACAGACCTAGTGTCCAGAGGACTGCTAACAATCACTGCTCCAGCCCATTCCTGCACCTCACCCATCACTTAGCTGCTGCTTGTAGGTAATTACGTCGTGAACTGTTGCTTTTAGAGGATCCTTTGAGATTCTTCGGCCTCTGGAAATCTCAGCTGATGAAAAGAAGGTCTCAGAGTCATAGTGTTAATTTATTATTCATTAACAGTGAGGCGCTGGCAGTGTCTTGTGCTGTACAGGCAGCAAGTCTCACAGTCAAATAGTTAATGATCTTAAGTGACAATGTGTCACTTCCCAGAGACTGGAGAGAGCAGCTCTCTAAAGGGAGACAATTTATTTCCAAAAGACATGACTCCCTGAAACCATTTAGTGCCAAGTCTCTTCCTAGGGCTGCAATGTCCCTCCTTCCTGTGTGCAGGAAGGCATTTCAGTGTGATTTCTGAAGACCAGGACAAATTGAGGCTCTGGGAGGTAGTTCTGGGGGCTTGGGGCTCAAGGGGCTTCATGCTTCCTGAGTGAGAGTTGAGGTAGAAGAACAGAGCTCCAGCAGCTATTTTCTTGCCTGGGGAGCAGCAGAGAGGATGAGGATTGCCCTCAGGAGCCATGATGCCTTGGAGACAAGCAGAGCTCCTGATTGTACTCAAGATCCCTGTGATCCTCAGAGGGCATCTGCCAGGGGCTCTGTCTGCTAAACAGGAAAATTCGTCAGGAAATTGAGGGGGAATTGTGAGTAGAAATGAATGGGGGCAGTTCCTCCACTGATGCAGAGTTAGCATTACTGTTCAGGATTAGCCAAGGGCAGAGCAAGACCCCAGTGGCACCCCTAGCCTGCCCATCCTGCTCCTTAGGATGGAGAGACAGTCCTCTTTTATGGGCACCTCATTAGAAATAATTTTTTTATTGCTTCTCAATAAAATCCTGCTACAACAGCACAAAATCCTCTCACCATTACTAATCTAACTCTCCCTCCAGGAAACTCAAGGCAGGAAACATTGTCTGCCTGCCGAGGTGTTTTATGGTACAATTCTTTAAGTCGTATCTTGGCACTTTATGTCATTATCTGATGTTTGTGAATTTAGGAAATGCCATTCAATTACCTCACAACCTGATTAACATTTTGCATGTATTTATTTTGTTCTGCTTTATTTTATGTTGATCCTTCTGTTTTAGTGCATTGTTCTACTTGTTGCTGGCCAAAATACACCTCAGGCCAGCCTAGACCTTTCTGTTAATGCAGTTTCTCTCTGAGGTTTTATTCAGGATAAATGGTTTGCTATTATACTCTTTCTTGATGAGAAGTAAAATAAAACTATGTTTTAAAAGGAAATTAATTCCAGATGTCATTTTGTAGGACTGGCTGTGTCAGAGCTATTGCAGTGAGGCAGAGCTGAGATGCAGTGAAGCACTGGGATCCTCAGCTTTTTGCTGTTAGCATGCAGCTCGCAGACAGTCAAATTATTCCAGACACCCTTGCCTGTGATATCATCAGTTCTTAAAAGACTGGAGATATGCAGGCAGCAATCAGATAGCTGAACTACATGGAGAAATTTTAGGTGAATGCGGCTTAGAGCAACGGCTTTGCAGGCTGTAAATTGAATTTGTGTTCTCATAGAAGATCCAGCTCTGCCCCCGTGTGCAGAGGTCTGGGAACAGCAACGTGTCTGGGAGCTCTCGCAATGTTCAACATCTCCAGTCAACCACAGAGAAATGCAGTTTGTGTTTGTTTCTACAGCATCCCAGGCTGCAGCGTGCTACTGCTTTGTTCTCGATTATGCTGTGACAGCAGGACACCAGAGCAAGGGCAATGATACTGCAGCTGGAATAACAGCACATGGTCTTGGATGCACACATCCACCTATTTATAAAAAAAAAAGGAAAAAAAAAGAAACAGTGTCATTGCTCTTTGTAACCAGATGAAGCCTGTGACAAGTTTTAAACTAAAGCACAAAACATCAATGAAGAGTTTTGTAGGTCATGGTAGGCTATGGACTTGCTTGAGATAGGGAGTCTCAAGACAAGAGGAAAAGCTTTGCAGGAAAATATCACTGCTATGTGAGGAAATACTGTTGGATTGGAAGAATCCACAATCTCCCTGGGTACATGTTCAGTGCTCTGCCACCCTCAATATAAAGAAGTTCTTCCTCACTCTTAGAAGGTAAAATTTCTTGCGTTTAAAGCCATTACTTGTTGTTCTGTCTCTGGGCACCACTGAAAGTCTGGCACCTTCACACATATCACAGAGGTGGGTTCCCTTTGCACTTCCCATTTGCAACACGTGTGATATTTCCTGAGGCTCATTATCAGAGAACAGTTGCTTTTGACTATTTAATGCCTGCTTTTATCCCAACTACTTCCGCACAATTACTCTTGTCCTATTCTCACTGTTTCCTATTAATGTTGCTCCTTGTGCAATCCCTGTCACACCTTCCCTAGCAGCTCTTGCAGCCCTGCCCTGGCTGCTGCCCATAATCTCCCATCCTTTCCCACAGACCCTGCAGCGAGGCTCTTTTGCTGCTTCTTGTATCCCTGCTGCCCTGTGAAGTGGCAGGAGTTACTGGAGAAGAAGAGCTGCTTTTGCAGCAGTCCTGGCTGGCCACCCAGGCCCTCAGATGTGGCATGTGGGTCAGAGAGAATCTTCCCAGGGGATTTTCCCAGCGGATCTAACTAATGAAAGGGCAGGTGTTGGGCAAACATGAGAGCTGTGCCGCTCCCTGGCAGATACCTGCCATGCACAACAGCTCCTGTTTGACTTCAGCCCGGCAGGAGAAGCAGCTCAGTTTCAGCTAACTGGGGATCTTGGAGCTGCAGGTGGGTAGCGAGAAGCTCAGATCACAGAGCTGAAGAGGAGACGGACTCTATTCCTGCAGCCTCCCTAACCACCCCAGACCTGGCAAGCACCACCTCCAGCAATGGCTGGTGCAAGTTCTGAGGAAGCTTTGTTTTCAGGCTTTGGCATTCCTACCCCAGGAAAATAATCAATATTAATGCTTCCGTGACTACTGCTTCCTTTCCAAATATGCTCACAATCAGTTCAAAGAATCTGAAAGTCAACTCACTCAGGATGCTAAGAATGCAACAGAAACAACTTTCAAAGGAACCCTTCAACCTATGATATTTGTGAATGAGATCCAAAGAGCATTATTCATTTATTTTGCAGGAAAATGATTTCATTGATATAAACAGGCCAAGTCTCACAAGCTCTATTCTGTACTACAGTTTCCTTACACTTTCAGATACATTTTTATGATTTATCTGCTCATGCCAAGTGTTGAACATCTCCCAGGATAATAAGAAGACCAATTCTGATTTTCTATTTAAAACCCAGGCTGCCTTTAAGCCACATGTATGAATCAAGCTTCTTTTAGAGCACAAACAAGTTTCATCTGTCACTTCCTTCTGTGACTACCTTGAATCAAAAATTTATTATTTTATGCAATATCCCTTATTTGTTTTTCCATGCACTTGTGATAGAGTTGAACCACTTAGCAGAGCCTAGCACATTATTTATCACTTATCTTCCCTAAAACACGACTTTCAGCTGACACTCTAAATTTAATGCCATATAATTGTGGGGGAAGGGGGGAGCCCAACGGCTCGCCTTCTGTTTGCAGCTACAGAAAATTTTTCTGTAATACCTTTGTTATTAAGAAACCCATTTCACTTGCACAGAATACCACTTGCTATTAATAAGGAACATTATCCCAGTACAGATTTAAGGCTACTTAGTCTCATAATTTCTTAATCAGACTCATGCCCATTGCCAAAAGATGAATAACTCTTGCTCCTACATTGTCTTATAAACTTCTGAGGTTTTAGGTAATGCTTTCCTCTTGTGATGACTCTTTCCTTCCTGTTGGTGAGAAATCCAGTGTACTGGGAAATTATAGGAGAGAGTGTGGAGAGATTCATTGAACCTTCAGCCCCTTTAAAGTACACTGATGCCTGTCTACCCCCAGATCTGATGTCTGTAAAAGCCTAGAGTGTCCCACAATGCTGTCCCCTCACTTTGCTGGATCATGAAAGTCTCCCAGGCCCAATTCATGTCTAGCATATGTGATATGGTGTGCACAAGTCAAACACTTCTAATAAATGGGCTTATTTTCCTTCCCCAACTTCCATACATAATTTCACAACATGCACTATTGAGACAGTGCTCCTATTTGGAAAGTACAAATCACTCATTGTACATCAGGGCACCTTTGTTAACAAGCTGGGTGTAGCTCAAATTTTTGTTTAATTCTTCTGGGCATCTCTCTAACAAACAAGTATTCTTTAGAGCTCAACTCAATAATCAATACAATTTTCTTAGTTTACTGAGCAAATAATTACTTTGTGTGATGACTTCACCAAGTCGGGGAGATGTATATATATAGTGGGGAGAGAAGGCTGAGAACCATCCACAAACTCACCGGCTACCGACTCTCCAGTGACAGCCGTTACAGCACCACCAACATGAAGATGGCAAGTTGTGCTGCCCTTCTTGGGCTGGTCCTTCTCGGCTGCCTTTCTGGTAAGTCATTTTTGTTACAGTCTATGCTGGCATCTCCAGTCCTGCCGATGCTCTGGCTGTCTATAAACATCCTTGAGGAGAGCGCAGTATTTTGGGGATAAGATGATTTAGGAATATGCTGTCTCTCTTTTAATGAACATCACTCTTGTGCAGATAAATACTGTAGGTTGGTAGGACCTATGTCTGCTTTTTTTTTGAGTCTTAGTGGGGATAATAGTGCTAAAAAAAAGGAGAATATTTTATGTCTCAGTATATAACTTCTGATTTACTTGGAGTAGATAAAATATTTGGGAAAACAATAATTTCTCAGTAATGAGAAGGTGTATTTGGTTACTCTGTAGGGAATTTGATGATTCCAGAGAATTTTAGTCAAGGACATTGTACAATTTTGATATTTTATAATCTCTGTTTTTATTACAGATCTTGCTGTTGCTCAACGACGGGTGAGTAGTAGATCTTTGTCATTTAGTCTTGATTTCTAAGTCTAGATGAATAATTCATACTCACACTGTATTCCAGGGGGAAAAAAAGAGAAGAGAGAGAATAAGAAAGAAGTGCCCCTGAGTGTACCTCTTTTCCCCACCATAAGAAAATACCTTTATCAGAGAAAGATAACTTACCACATTGATGATTAAAAGGACAGCAATTAATAATGTAGAGTGCGACTCAGCACAGAACAGAGTGCCAGCAGAAAATCTATGTGACTATTGAATAACTGCCTAAATATCTTCCCTGTCTTGATTCCTCAAGGAATTATTTTTTTTGTCCGCTATTTTGCCAGAAGTACTTTAAGTCTTAATAGCAAAAAGGTGCTTTGTATGCTGTAAGAAACATGGTATATATTGTTACCTCTCTTCTTCACTATGGAGGAATCATAAAGAATAAAAATGACTATTAGTAGCCTCCCAAAGCAGCGAAAATATGATTAGCACAAGAACAGCCTTCTCTCCACTGGGAGACATTGCCAATCCTCTTTCACAGGCCGCCTGCGGCATGTACCTGGTATCTGGAAAGACCCAGGCTTTTGCCTGTCCCCGCAACTATGACCCTGTCTGTGGAACCAATGGCAGAACCTACCCCAATGAGTGCTCCCTCTGCAAGGATTTCTTGTAAGTAGCAGGTCTCCCAATCACCTACAAGGCCAGTTCAAGCAGCAGGTGGAAGCCCTTGGCACTGTGACTAATTGTGGGGTGGACTAGTTTTTTCTTAAGTTTCTGTCTTCCTTAAGGCACATGATCTTCTGTGTCAAAGCTCCAGAATCTGATTAATTACTGGGGCTTTACAAGTGGAAAGACTTAATGATTGAGATGACTACATGGTATGAAGAGATTAATCCTTCCTTTCCTTCTCTCTCTCTCTCCCTCTAGAACTAACCGTGGCCTTGACAAGAAACACGATGGAAGATGCGTTAAGGTACAGTGCAAGAACGGTTCCTTCTCCTGCTGCTCTGAGCAGTGGTGGGTGAAATTAGAGCAGAGAGCTAGACACAAACCTTGCCTAGGATTAATTCTGTACTGAACCCACATAATTTCTTGCTGTCACAAATGGAATGAAAATGAAGAATTTCAAATTTGCAAGAATTTAATTTAGATTTTGTTTGAACTGTTAAAATCAGTGACTTTTAAAATGCAAAATATCTTCTGTATAATACTAGACTTTAGAAAGGAAAGGTTTGATATCAGTGCTGTGAAAACAATTCTTTTTTGATTTTCACTTAGAGGCTTGTTGAAGCTGAGAAATTCCCAGAGGAAGTTTGGATTTTGACTAAATAATTATTTTGTAACAGAAAAAATGATTCTATTGAAATGTCTATCATAAAGTTTGTTTATCAATCTATGGAGCTACCATGAAGTGGCAAAGCATGTCTATTTTTTGTTGAGAGAGAGAGAGAGAGAGAGTAAAGAAACACTGTGGCTGTGCAATTTAACATAACACAATGATTTCTATTTCAATACACTCAGAGTAATTGCAGAAACAGAGAGCTGAGTGTAAACTCCATTTCCAAGAGGCATTGGCACATCACAGCAGAAGTTGCTGCTGTGTAATGTATTTTAGGAAAAGATCCTTTGTGGTGGCATTCAGGGTGAAAATCCCCAAAATGACAGGGCTGAAGCCCACTTTAGGACAGATACTCCCTGCCACACCCACATGCAGGATTTTGCATCTGCGTTCCTCCAACTCCACCACACTGGGGCTGGAAGACCCTATCCCCTTGCAGCTCTGGGGTAAGGGAGAAATGTCTCTTGCACCATGCTGCATTACCCAGGGCCAATGCAAAGGGGAGCAGAGGTTATAATGTAGTTCTGTGACTATTTCAGGTCGACTGTACTGGTTTCCTGAAGCCCGGCAGCATCAATTATTTTAATGTCCCCTGCACCATGGAGTACTCGCCCATCTGTGGCACCAATGGTGTTACCTACAGAAACAAGTGCAGCTTCTGTAATGCTGTGGCGTAAGTGAAGGGCCTGGGTCATGGGAAGGCTTTCTGAATCAGTAGTGGCTTTGCTTGATAGTTGGAGCATAACAAGGTAGTTTGACTCATGAAGCAGCTGCACTGTGCTCATTCATTCTCAACTCACTTTTTTCCCCAAAGGAGCGGACTGGAAGTGAACCTGCAGAAGTACGGACAGTGCTTCCAGGTAAAGCACAAAAATCTGCACTCTTTACTGCTGTTACATTCTGCAACACAAATTCATTGATTCATAACTAAGTAAGAGAAATATCTGCACTGTCCTGGTGCATTTGGACTGGAAATAGGATTTGAGGAAAACAGTTAAGGATGTCAGGGTTAACAGGTATTGAACCAAATCCATGGCTCAGATATGTGGTCCCCTGTCTGACCTGGGAACACAGCAGGCAGGGATTGCTGAGACCTTCATTTACTGGGAAACTGGATGAGCAAGAGATGCTGCATCATCCTGTGTGTGAGAGAGCAGAAGCATCCTGTACTACCAGCACTATTAGCAGTGATGATTTCCCAGGTGGGAGTACTTGCTGCAGTGGCGCTTGTGACCACCCCTTTTCTGTCTACTCGCCTCTGTTCACCTGCTGAACCAGAACAGCCAGTGGAAAAGCCAGCCTGGAAATATCAGCATGGTCATTTCACTATTTGTAATAGCAGTTATTAGATTTTTTTTGCCTCCGGTATCTCCCTACTTCAGGCTGTTCCAGGCAATCACATTCTCTGCCTCTGAGTTTGCAGAATTGCTGGAACAACAGAGCCCTGCTCTTGAAAAGCACTTTTATGATTTACCATATCACATATATTAAATAAACCTAAGGCACTTATGTAGGAAAATATGGGGAACAAAAGCTTTAAAACCTGTTTTTGCTCCATTATTAGAACACCATTGACTGCAGCCAGCAGAAGGGTGTGAGCATGTGCACCGCTGAGTACAACCCCATCTGCGGCTCCAACGGCCAAACTTATGGAAACAAGTGCCAGTTCTGCAATGCAGTTTCGTAAGTACAGAGCTCACCATGTGGCCATGAAACCAGATGAACTGGAGCACACATAGACAGCTGTGGCAGCTGGTGTGGAAGCCCCAGAGCTCCCGTTAGCCTCTTGGTAAATCCATCCCTTTCCTGTGTTCCTCTCCCAATGTTCAGTCCTGTGTCACCCCTCAGGCACTGCAGATCTTAAGCTTGAGTGAGTCTTCTTTCCAGGCAATTAAATCCAGATCCCATCTGCAGGCTCATATCATTGCTGATTCCCTCCCAGTCAGGGTGATTGAAACTGTGACCATAGGAGGTGTCCAAAATTATTGGGTTTGTCCCAAATCTCTTTAACATATGAAAGGATGTAACCTAGGGAATCAGAAAAGAGATGAAATATTAGGTGACACACTTTATAATTTGGGGAGCACATAAACATTTGGCTTATTTGGGTAAAGTTAGGCCATGAAAACGAGAGTCATGTTTGTAATTTTGGTCTCCCTTTTTTCTTCAGCCGCAGCCGTGGAACTCTGTTCTTCAGACACCAGGGCGCGTGTTAAGCGCTGGAGCTGGACCCTTCATCGTGACTTTTGCCTTGCAAATTCTGTAATCAAACATGCTCTTCCTTGCTCCCTTGACTCTTACGCATTGGTCTCTGCTTTGATTGATCAATAAATTAAATGCAGCCACAATCTTTGCCCTGGAATGTTTGGTTTTGTCAGGGGTAATGATCCTTGGGCTTTTGGGTACCTATCTGTCAGGAAGAAGAAGCTGTGGAACAAACCACAATAAAGAGCAAAACTTAATGTCCATCACACACACACTCGACCCTTATGAGAGAATATCACTCTGTAGTAAATCATCAGAAGAGAAATCAAGCTATAAAATAGTGCCGCTTTCTTAATTTTGGTGTATTGTAGAGCATAAATGGATTTGTCTTCGTTATAGCACTGGGATTTGGAGGAACTCGTCCTTTTAGACGCCTTTTCATAGGGACTCAGCCCTACCTGGTCTCACCTGGGCAAGGGACAGTTCTGGTGGTGCATTATAAAAAGGAGGATTATGGCAAAGGGAGGAGGTATCTCGTAGGGAAGAAAATTAGGAACTGCTGCTTCCTTGAAGGGTGTGTCCACCGAGACTGTGATCATCAGCAGAAAATTGCAGCAAGCTACGCAAGGGTGTAATGAGTCTAATGAGAACCTGAGGAAAAATTAGACTGAGCTCAGGCTTTCAGCTTCTTGGAGAAGAGATCTTAAAAACTGTACTGGGGGTATTTGAGGCAGAGATAAGGCAGGGGACCCTTCAGGAAAAGGTCCTGGATTTTCAAACTCCAGAAAGAAGGGCCAGCAGATATGTTGGTAACTTGAACATGCTTTCTATCTTGGGAAAGAAGGTTTGGAGATAACATCTTTGTGGGAGCCTAAAGACTGGAGGACCAATGATATATATGAATGTTCATGATGATGTGCTGTCTTTTTGAATGAGTCAAGGAGTTAATATGCAAACAACACAGGCAAAAATTCCCAAGTGCCATGGCTCACACATTCCCATCCTCATCCTTTCTCCACTTCCTATCTTCTTGTTATGTAAAAGAGTACCTGTTCCTAAGGGTGACAAAATATGTGACTTCCAAGGTTTTACTTTGGGTCTTGCTTCCTGAAGTAGATCACTTCTTGGCCACAAATTTTGTAGGTGCTTCCCACCAGAAAATAAGAGACATGTCCTCCCCCTAGAACCAGCCTAGAGCAGTGCTCTGTCCTAGGAAGACGGATAGAACGCCATATTTTCGGAGTTTCTTTTTATATTAGTACAGGCAATATAAATCAGTTCATGGCTCTGTGTCTGCTCTTAAGACAGACAGAAGAGTCATGAGAGTCCTCACTGTTTACCTGCTTGTGTATCTGGAGAATAGTTAAGGAACAGCACAAGCAGCTGGTGGATGTGAACAAAGACCTGTCAGCACAGGACAGAGCTTGGCTACAATTTCTTATTGGACAAGAGTTTTATAGAGTGGCCACAGACTAGTGGACTTTTGGCCATAACAGGAAGCCATCTTCAATGTCAAGTTCTTATGGTGAGCCTCCTCTGTGGTGCTAGTTTCTGCCTGAGAATTCCAGATACTTGCTTGGGAGCTTAGAAGGCTTTGGAAAAGACAAAAGAAGAGCAGCTTATCTGTAGGAAATGGAAGGGCAAATGGGGAATATATGACTGTATCCCAGCTGCTTCATGAGCCTCTAAGTAAGGATTCTTTAGAAGACGGAAAGGTTTGTAGTATTTAAATCTAAAGACTGGCTGAGCACAAGCTGGTACTCAGCTTGACACCAGCAAGACTCTGCCCAAATAATCCATAGACTGCAAAACAAATTTCAGGTGCCCTTCTTCTGTCCCAGTTTGTCAGAGGGACAGAATTCCCTCACCTACACCAGCAAGTAGACTGTTCAGATGTTGCAAAGAAGTGGAAATGGCAAATAACAATAATCGTCTGGTTGGTAATTTAGTTTTTTCCTCTCCTCGGGATTGGTCCCTGTGGTGTGTTTGTTGAGGCTTTAGCCAGTCAGTTTTGCTGCAGCAACTAAAATGTTTAGGCAGATAAGGGACTGAGACATTAAGGCTGTGGTCAGGAGCAGTGACGTATGAAACTAGAAAAGGCAAACAAGTAGTCCTGTGAGTGGCAGAACCGAGCGTGGTTTTGAACGGCACTGTGGCTGACGGACTTGATAACTAAATTATATGAGAGGCTGCGTCGTGAGCTCACCCTTAAGAGATGTCTGAGAATTCCCCTGTCAGTCACGGTTTCTCTGCTATGTGGATTTTAAAGTGACTAGCAAGGTGCAAACTGTAATGCTTCCCCAGATACAGGGCATCCATAGCATTGCTGTCCTGCAGAAATTCCCTTTCTTGCTGGCTGGGGATATTACTAGCATCTCTCCTCTGTTGCTAGAAAAATATATAAAAATGTGGGGGTTTTTGTTGTGTTTTTTTGTGTTTTTTTTTTCACTCCTATGTAAAATTTGGTTGGAACTAGTTGCAGATTCAAAATTTACTGAGGGAACCAATAAATAGATTTATCTATACACATTGCTCTCCTAAGCTTTGTCTCCTTAGAAGAGCATACTAAAATTTAAGCTTATTCTTATCTGAAGAGGTGTTTGGCGAATGGTGCAGCCAAACACAAATCCCTGCATAGCCTCAGCTGGAAATAGAGCTCAGATCTCCCAATTCCCTACCAAATTCCCTTCATTGCCACTTGCTGTGGGAGCAGAGCCCTAACATATGCTTGTGAATGTGAAAAATTGGAAAAAATTGACAGCTAGAGTTTAAATAGTTCGAGGAGGAGAGTCAGCAGTCCTATCTGGGACTGTGCACACGGTGATGAGAGCATGTCACATCTGAGCACTTCTCCACCCCAACTCGACAAATTTAGAACCATCCTCAGAAATAGCCAGGGAACAACGTATAATTGGTTTCATGGACAACACATTCTCATGCTGTGATTTATTTCGTAACGTCTAGTGAGTGTCATCACACCGCACTCAAAGGCTCGGAACTGGCGTTCAGCAAGAGCCCAGGGAATGAAAATTACCAGCTTCCCCGATGAATCACTGCTTTGAAAATTCACCCTTGTGAGAATCCTGTGACTATTTGGAAGAAAAAATAATTATATTACAAGCCTGTCTATCACTCATATAATTATCCTTTTCTAGGTTTGATGTGGACAGGGCAGCATTCCTTATAGCACAATAAACCGGCCAGGACCAATAATGGCTTTAGAAACTGAGTGGAGAAGTTCTCACAATTAAGGTGGGGAATGAGGACAGCTATGGACAGGCACATAAATACGCAGGAAGGCAGGTCTGTGTGCACACTGTGGGCGTCGGGGCTGAGGGCAACACCTCCCGCTCCAAACGCTTGGCTTGGACTAAAGAGTTACCTGCAGCATGAAGGCAACAGGTGCCTTAGTGCTTCTCAGCCTGCTGCTGCTCTCTTTCTTTTCGGGTAAGTGATCCTTTCCCTCACCTAGGAAAAACAAAAACCAAAACCTTTCCTGGCAACTTTGGAGAACCTTGATCACCGGCTGACAGGCTTGAAGATAAAGCTGAGCAAGTAGAAAATATCTGGGGGACTTGCTCTCTCATATGACATATTTCCACTCCTTGTGTGCCTCCACAGCAAATAACGCAGCAGAGGTGTCACTGGGAGACAGAGCGAGCGAATTCTGAGCATCTCTTCAGCATATGTACCAAAGCAGGGTGTAATTATGAGTTTTTGGTACAAGTGTTCACTGGAGAGTTTTGCTGAACCAGTTAGAGAAGAAACTCACTCACATCAGGGTCATCTGCTCTTGTTTTGATCCTAAGCATCTTGGTATTTGGTGTTTTCCTTGGAGATGTGGAAACGTAATTAGATGAAAGTTTCTGCTTTCGTTGATGTTGCAGAGAAAAGCTTGAAAATTAAATTCAAATGTCCTCAAGGAGGCAGAACAAAGAGGGCAAATTAAAAGGATTCAGCAACTATTTATCTAGAGAGTTACACATCTCTCTAATGATATGGGGAATCTGCTGATGACTTTTGAACATATAGACAGTGTTGTCACTTGCTTGAGTCCAGCTGACATAGCTCTGCAAGGCTTGTGGCGACAGTTATTGAAGAATGTGCGGAACAAGAATTATTTATACTTGTTTTTCTGCGAATAATTTGAATAAAGAATTCACTTGAGAAAATGGCAAGCTGTGCATGGAGAAAAGAGGTGAATTGCTTTGTGCACATTATTCATTATGAAATATTCATCTGTCTCTAATTGAGTCTTAATTGGGACTGGGTTCTGTCAGAAGGCTTAAGCTTCCTTCCAAGGCCAGGCAGAATAGCAGCAAATTCTGTGATCTCCTGTAAAATAAACAGATGTCAAGAGGCATCATCACGAAGTCTTCTGTAGCTTCATGTAATATTTATAAAACCTATCTGATGAGCTGTTTTGTAAATAATATGCAGATAGCCTTTACCATTAAGGCAGACTAGCTAAACCTGAGGGTAAATGTGCCAGCACCAAGGATAATACACAAAAGGGCAATAGAATTGACAAAAATAGTAGAGGAAGGTTGACGGTTGAGCTGACTGAGGGTTGGGTGGGATTTCCATTGGGGAGAGCAAAAGTCCTCTCATCTCTTGTCCCAAGTTCCTTCCTGCCCAGAGCCACCCCAGAAGTAGCACAGCTGGCAGTGACCCTGCTGACCCAGCAGGTACAGCCTCAAATCAGAACCTCTGCTGCTGTGTGAGATGCTGGGAATTTGTCCAACCATGCTGTGACTCGGATTCCGAAAATATGCATTTGAGCCACCCTTGAGTGTCAGGCTCCCCCTTAGAGAAATGGCAGGGTCACCCCGTTTCACAGCTCTGACTCAACTTACACACCTGACTGCAGGCTTTGGTGGGAAGAAATACAGAGAGGATGGACTGATCAGCTCCAAGGCCAGGGCCTGTGGTTACTAAGGGTATTTTTGAACTCATACCGACCGGCACTGCCTGTTCTGCTCTGTATCACCCTGTGACGTCTCTCTGTATCTCATCTGGGATGAGTCTACTCTGAGAGAGTCTCTGAGCTGTAAAGCCAACCAAGGCGTCTCCTTCTCCACAGCATGTTCCTCTTAGCAGTACTGGTCACTGACATTGTTCAGAGGTGCAGGAGTCTAAAAGCCTTAAAAGTCAATATAGCTTTAAAATCTCAGGGATCATGGCTCCATATCGGAGATGGCAGCTTGCTTCCCCAGGAGTGGCTGCCTTCCAGGAGATTGAGTTATGTGTCTGAGGTGTAGGTAGCAGCTGAATGACTGATTACATGGTATTTTAGTAACATTTTTCAAAATAGAAAAATACTGAAAAGCAATTAAGATAATGTGCAGCATGACAGAGTAAGAAAAACCTGGAGTATGTTTCACTGTGATTTGCATAAAGGGTTTGTAACTTTAGTTGAGATTATCAGAAAGTAATGCTGACATGTAAAATCTCTGTCTGCTTTTATTTTAATATATTTTATCTTTTTATATTTTTTTTTTTAGTTCCAGATGTAGCAGGTCAAGATATTGAAGAGGTTAGTGCTGCTGTTTCTGCTTGCTGAATCTACACTTCATAGAATCATTAAGGTTGGAAAAGACCTCTAAGATAATTGAGTCCAACCTTTAGTCAATCACCACCTTGTCAACTAGACCATAGCTCTAAGTGCCATGTCCAGACATGGCATTCCACCTTAAAGGAATGTTTTTTTAACCAAAATCTTGGTGCTGGGTAAACAATTTTTAATGTCTGCTGGGACCAGGTGAGTGCTTCCAAGAATTCCCAACACTAGGGAGTGTACCACTACACAGGGGATGTTATATGTGGCCATGTGAGCAGATAGACTAGGAAAAAAGATGATTTGTTTAGCAAATGCTTTCCATGGTTAGGTCTGGAGTGCTTGCACAGGGCAGTGTTTACACACAATACTGCTTTTGACTTGGCTCCACTGTCCAATCTTCTTGTAAAGCAAATGAACTGATGGTTCTATTCCCCAAAATTAAGTTCATCACTGGCACTTGTACAGAGACAAAACACCTGGGCGCTATTTTTAATTCTCATAGACTATGGTTTTCTTCTCCTTCCTCTGGGAAGCTGAGTGCAGAGTTTCGCAAGAAGCATGAAGCTGTGCAGCAGGGAAGTTGTGTCTCTAAATGCCTGACAGAGCATCAGGGCTGACTCTTCTCCTGAGTGCCTAGGCTAATCCACTCCTGTCATTGGGAGATCAAGACTTCTCCCAGGTGCCTGCAGTCTCCCTCCTCAAACACGGGGCAAAAATTCCCGTGAAATGCTGCTTCTGACCATTTCTGAGAGGGCTTTTTCTGTCAGTATCATCACTTGTAAGAAAAAGCATTACATTAGTGGCCTTGTGTCCAATTAGGAAAAGGAAGCAAAGAGTATGGGAGTCCTTAAGGATTTGTTGTTTTTTTTTTTTCATTCCTCATACAGATTTGTAGAGAGTTCGTAAACAGAAGCGTGTACTGCACGAGGGAGTCCAACCCTCACTGTGGCACTGATGGCATCACGTACGGGAACAAGTGCGCCTTCTGCAAGGCAGTGCTGTAAGTGACACAGAGGGGATTGAAATAAGAGAGAATTGGCTTCATTCCCATGTATCTAATGATGTTCTTCATGGAGGAGAGGCCTTGCATTCAGGCTTCTTCTGTTGTATGGACCAGCTCCTGAATTTTGCCAAGCGGAATATTTCCTCCTTGGAGTGGAGCTGTGCAAATGAGAGTTAATTTTAATACATTTCTAGTCATTGCAGGCTGCTGGTTGCCATGCTGAGAGGCAGCACGGGGCCTGGGAGGCAATTGCATCCTGCCTGTACCTTCCACACACACTAAATTGATGCACAATTCCCACTGTATGCCACAGGCTGCAGCTCTCACTGCCCACACTCCTGGGTACCGAGAAGTGCCTGGAGGAATGTGGGAGATGAGCCATGCCAAGTTATTCCTGAAAAGTCTGAATGAACTTTGTGGAACAAGACACAAGATCTCAGTGGAAGAACATGATGATTCTCCTTTTCCCAAGCTCACCTTTTAAAGAAGATGCAAGAGGAACGATCTTCCCTGGCTGGAATGTGCCTGCAAAACATTGTTTTTCCTTGACCAATCCTTACATTTAGGATGTAGTCAAGGCTGCCTTAGGGGAAATCAAATAAGAAAATGGCTTTTTGTTCCCTATTAGGTGCCAGGTTATGCTAGCACAAGTGAGGCCTGTTGGGATGGATAAGTGCTCTGTCCCACACTGCTGTGTCTGTCATTTGGTGCTTGGTCTAAGTCTGTCTCATTGTTTTTACAGGAGAAGTGGAGGGAAAATAAAATTGAAGCACCTGGGGAAATGCTGAGTCCTCGTTGTCACCGAGCAGCAAGAGCTGAGCCCCTGTCGGCAGCAGCCGCAGACACCTGTGCACAGACACGGGAGCAGCCTGCCCTCACCTCTGTTGTCTCTGCTCAATAAAATAAACCTCATCATGATTCCTTGGCTTGACTCTTTGTTCCATAATATGCAGAAAAACACTTTGACCGAGCCTTGCTAGTGCCTAATGTGTGGCTTTGCTATCCTGCACTATTGCACCACCTTCCTTCTGGAAAGCAAGGCGCTCCCTGTGCCAGAGCGGCGATTCCCACAGCTCTTGTGAGCTCTGCCCTCCCGTCCCCAGCAGCCACAGCTCCTGTCCCATCCTGCCTGAAAAATTGGCACGTGCTTGCTGGGCAGCCAAGCAGCCCCTGCTCGAGGGCTCCTGCCCAACTCTCCCCATCCAAGGGGGTGGGCAACAGTGGGCACCTTGATTCTCTTCCCAGCTTCCTTAGAGATATTCTTTCCTCTCTCAGAGGTTATTGTGGGAGGGTGATGGGAGAGCTGGTAAACAGTGTGACTGCATATGCCTCATCTCCTTTGGAAAGCAGAGAGAAGCAAGCTGAGGGTAGGGAATATTGCTCCATTTAAGCCTGCGCGAAGACGGTGGCAGGTGGAGGCTGGTTTTAGGTAGAAGCTGCAAGGCTCTTCTTCCCAAATGAGTCTTTTTTTCTCTTTCTTCTAAGAGAACGCTTTGTCTTGAAAACTGTGAACTCACCAGCATTCGTTTCCTGCTGCCAAGTGGCTTCTCATAGTAATAAAATTATATTTAGAAGAGCACCAGATTGTATAAAGTGTCAATAATTAAAAAAAAAAATATTCCTTGGAGGAGAAGAGCTGTGGGCTTCCTCTCTCCTTCTTTAGGATAAATTCTCCCCGAATCATATGCAGATCTTGATTTTCTAGACACAAATGTTTGCATTTATTTATAAATTTTAATGCATATAGACTTTATTTCTTTCTTCAGTTTTCACACTACTGCCCTCTCTCTTCTTCATGCTGGCTGGAAAATCCTTCTATGTGCAAACACAAGCACAGGCGCAGGCACAAGAAAAGTAATTCTCTCCCCATTCACTGGGCAAAATTCTCACAGGAAAATACTTGTGGCATCCTTTTGTTAAAACATTGGCAGTGAATCAACGGGACACCAGCTCATTCACGTTAAACACTTAACTTTCAAAGGGAGCTTTAGATTTTATTGTGAGCCTCAGGGGTCAACATCTTTTGCAAGCACCTAAATGCTGAGCACCTGGACCTTGTTTAGACAGAGCTTGAGGGTTTGCCTCTCATGCCACAATCCCCGCTTTGAACTCAATTGGATCGCAATGCCTCAAAAAGGAGGCCTCAGCAATGTCCTCAGCACACCTAATGCCAGCTTCTCCTCTGATAATCCACATAACCCAATTCTGGCAAATCCTTTGTCATTTGGTAACTTCCCAGGCAGCCAGCCAGTGGTTGAACTGCACAGGCAAAGCTCCCAGTTGGCTGGTTTGGAGCTTCTTTCGGACCAGTTGTCTTTGATCCTGACATTTTTCCCATCCCAGCCTACTGGATTCTTGGAAAATCTGCAACGTCTTCTTTGAAGCAGACCAACCTTCTCTGTGGCCCAGTTGTGCAGCCTGGCCACTTGTTTGGTTTTACATTCAGATGTTACAGTAATAACCTCAGTTGCAGGACACTCAGAACATGGGAAAGACTGAGGGGAATAAGATGCACATGTGGTCACAAAGGACATCCTGGGAAAGTGGGAAGATCTTCCTCATCAATCCTTCTGCTTGGAGCAGGATGACCTCCACATGTCCTCTCCTACCTGAGTTATCCTGTGATGATCCTGCTACAGAGCACAGGAGCAAAAAGACACCATTTTTAAGATGGAAAACAACATTTTAATGAGAGAAGGGATATGGGACATCTTTATGCCTGAGATGGCCCTCAGTGACTCCAAAAATCTCACAGTATATTCCCATACCTAATCCTTTTTTAATCTGGAGGTTTATATAACAAGGACGGAGGTCACTGTTTAGTAACCGCCCAACATTTTCCATTTTCAGAGCACATAGCAGATAAAAACACCTCTATACCTCAAAGATGCAACTACTATCTCCTCTGCCTGTGCCAGGGAAATGGAGAGTGAGAGTCATCTGCTTTGAGGAAATTATTACTCGCACTTGCGGAAATTTCCCAAAACTCTGTTCCTGGGAGAGGCCAAGAAAAGCAGCAAAAGAACCATTTCTGTCACCGTCCATCCTTCCAGCTGAGTGGGCACATGGCTCCCAATAGCCAAGGTGGCAGGGATGCTTTGTTGGTGCTGGGTTCTGTTCACTTTTTGTTTCAAAGTGCTGGGATCACCTTCCCAGTGGAGCTGATGGATCCCTGGGATGGGGCAGGAGTGCAGCAGTGGTATAGGCTGTCCAGCCTGAGCTCCAATCTGTGTCTGACCATCTTACCTGATACACATCAAACCAGAAACCAAACCATCAGTCACTATTTTTTCCTTGATTTCCTTCCCCCACCTTTTAAGTTGTGTTGGACTTGGGTTGTTTTGGTGAGTGAGTCATGATACATTTGAGATCACTCTTCTAATAGATAACATGAGCATCTTCACAGCTTTTTCTCTCTCTGGGGGAGGAAAGGGCAGAGGCTGTGATGGGAGCTGCCTCAACACCTCAGTTGCTGCCAAGACCCGCCCCTTGCAGCAGAGTGAGGGCCTGGTGTCCCCCACACCTCACTCAGTCCCCTCAGCAGTTAAAATAAAGTAAGAATTAAATCTGTGCTTGATTGCTCTTACTTGAAGGAAACCATTGCTCACAGCTGAGCACCTTCCCGTGACCAGGCCATGCAAATGGTAGAGGTAGGAAGTATTTCCATCTCATAGCTTCACTCTGCTGGTGATGCAGCTGATACATTACTGTGTCCAGGCTCTTGGCCCATTTAACTTGTGTACTCAACTGCTTCCTCCTCCTCCCCCAGCACAGGCACGTGTCACTGTCACAACTCAGTTCAATCCTTTGTCCTACTTTTTTCCCTTGACATTCACAGCATTTGACAATGCGTTTCAAGCTGCCACAGGATGATCCAAGGGTGGCAGTGCTGATGGCCCGGTTCCCACAACCTGGCTGGGAAGGAAGCTGTGGACTTAGTAATCATTCCTGTTCACCCTCTTTTCCTTAAGACAAGCAAGCTGGATCAGTTTGGAAGGGACTTTGGTCCAACTTCCTTCTCAGAGCAGTGTCAGTGCTGAGGCCTTATCAGGTTCCTCAGGGTAGCCTAGCATTGAAAACCCCCAAGCGTGGATGTACAATCCCTCCCTGGTCTGCCTGTCCCAGAGTTTGACTGTCACTGTGGTGAAGAAATTTTTCCTTGTACCCAGTTTCAACCTCTTTGCTTTCAACTGTCCCATCTCTAAACCATATGCCACCATGAGGAATAACCTACTTGTTAACCAGGAGGATGCTGTTATGTCCCCTTGAAATCTTCTCACCAGGCTGAACACACTCACCTCCCTCCATCTCCTCTTGCTGAGCAAACGCTCCAGCCCCCAACTCTGTTGGTAGCTCTTAACTTACTCCAGTTTTCCAATGCCTTTCTTATATTCAGGCAGGATTCAAAACTGAACAGGAGAGGGTAGGCTGAGCTATGGGGACAGGGAAAATGAATGTTTAGAGATCAGGTGGGAGAGCTGTAGGAATATTGCAGGTGATTAAAAAGATATAGATGTGGACAATTGCAGTGAGGATATCAGTGTGCATTGAGTCCTTTAAGGGTTAGAGAGCAACTGAACTTGCCCTGGGATCAAAGATCTCCCAGATGTCAGGAATCAGCCAACAGTTCCCTCCATCCCCATCACAGCTGAAGGTCTTAGGACTCAGAAGGGTTTGTTTTCATAGACTACAAAGCAAAGAGAAGTTGAGGGGTTTGCTCTGTGGTATGAGAGTGTTGGTGCTTGGTTATTTTTTGGGAGTTGGTGAGCTGGTTGTTTGTTTCTTGTCCTGAAATAAGCACTGTAGTACAGGAGCAGTTGCAGTAATTTTGTCTGGTGTAGGTGTCTTATAAGGCTGCTCTAAAAATTCTGGGGAAGGCTTATAAAACGTGGAAGACAATACAATTCCCAATACAAAAAGGAAGATTGGGGGAGGCCTAAAATTTACCCTTATTAAAAGGGAGATGTCACAGGAAGAGGTACTTGTTTCAAAGATCCAACAGCCACGTAGTGCTTCAAGGCATCTTTCGCT
The DNA here is from genome assembly GCA_013399895.1 of Serilophus lunatus. Lineage (NCBI taxonomy): Eukaryota > Metazoa > Chordata > Aves > Passeriformes > Eurylaimidae > Serilophus > Serilophus lunatus. Next base: position 2,650,052 of record VXBA01001893.1, on the reverse strand, counting down.
TTGTCACCCATGAGGAAGTGAGGGAAGGTTGGGTCTTCAGGACTTTGCAGGGGCCAGGGCTTTGGCAGAGCCTCAATCAGGAGTCAAAGGATAGAGTGAAAACTGAACTTATGCAGGGTCTAAAGGATGTCTTGCCCAGCCTGAGGCTGACTCCAAACACCTTCAGTGGCTGTAGGAGGGTTGGAAATAGTACCTGGTTTGTGGGGTGTTTCCCAGGGATGTGGAAAAATGGCAGTACTGTGTAATACCGTGCTTCCCTTTCTAAGCTAAAATCGCTCAACTAATTGGGAGTGAACAGAAAGGTTGGTATTAGGACAGGGGCTGGCTCTTACACTCATGGCCTTCTCCCTAAAGAATTTTATGCCTTTCCTGTAGCTGCCTCCAAATGCGTCCTCCAGTTCTAGACGGACCCTAAAGCCTCATGCACAGTTACACCAGGCCAGCAGGGACTCCAGTTTTGTCTGATAATGGCTCATTAGGAAGGAGCCAGGAGAGGCTGCAGGAGATGATCTGCGCCGGTCCCTGCAGGTCCATCCCTGCCCGGAGGATGCTCCGTTCCCGGGCATCGGGCTCCCTCTGGTGACCGCCGGGAGAGGCGCCGCTCCGGCCCCGGGATCTGCGAACATGTTCTGGTCCTGCTGGAGAGGCTCATTTTAGAGAGGAGTCCTAATGTGTCCTCTTTGTGCAAACCTCTGGGAGCAGGTCAGCACTGAAAAAGTGAATAAAATGCAATTCTAGTGGTCCGGATGCTCTGCTGGAGGCGTGATCAGGCTCCAGAGCCAGCTTGAACTATTGAGGTCCCCAGCACGGAAAGGGCATAGACCTGTTGGAGCAAGACTACAGAAGGCCACGAAGATGATTAGAGAGATGGAGCACCTCTCCTACATGGAAAGGTTGAGAGAGCTGGGATTATTCAGCCTGGAGAAGAGAAGCTTCGGGGTGACTGATCTGTGGCCTTCCAGCACCTGAAGGGAGCCCACAAGAAAGACGGAGAGAGACTATTTACAAGGGCCTGTAGTGACAGAACAAGGGGGAATGGCCTCACACTGACAGGCTCCAGGGTTGACATATTTTCTCCCCTTTTCACTGAACCCAGATGAGACTTGAACTCTGCCTCTGTGAAGCTCTTCCCCTCTGTTAAAGCTGAGAGAAAGGAGAAAGCCATTACCTGCCTTTGTATCTGAGCAGTTACGGGACAGCACAGCCACAGAGCTGGTGTAACTCCCTTCACCCCAACAAGGTCTCAGAGGACAGTTTGCTGTTTTGTCTTGGCCTTTCCAGGTCCTACTAATCCCTTGGAGGTCTCCAGACCGTGGTGTTTTCTCTCCAAGGCCTGGCAGGATGATGATGCTCCTCCCCTAGCGAACACATTGTGGAGCGCTGGAAGGGGCAGAGTGCAGTACTGGTGATGGACGCTGGATGCTCCCACATACCGGGCGGTTTTATCACGTCTGTTCAGTGCACTTCAACTTCGAGCCCTTCTGGCACCAGGCTGTGATCCTTGTGATGGGGGTTTTGTAAAGCCCCAGCTGCTTGACTTTAGCGATAAGGTGAGACCTAAACTTCTACCTCCCTAAGTGTGTATATATATGTGTGTGTGTGTTTATATAAACTTACATAGTTTAAGCCCCTCTGATATGAGGTCAAAGTGAGATTCAAGAAGTAGGCTAACAAAACTCAAAGACAGGAAAACATACTTGCTTGAAAAATCACCATGATGTTTTATTGTAGGGGTGAAATCATTTCAATGGACTAACTCGCAGACCCTAGGTCATGTCATGCAAATATTCTCCTTGGAGCTCTAGGAGGCTGGCAGATGTCACAGATGCTGAGACAAAAATACGATCCTCCTTGCCAAGCTCTGACAATAGCCCTTAATGGCCCTTCACAGGGCTCTGCTCCTCCAGCTGCTCCAGATGTGCCAATGTATGCTGGTCAAACACTCAACTTTGACCAGTCAAACCTCACCCTCCCTTGAAAGAAGATCCATTTGGTTGAGATAAAAGTGATGACAAGGTGTAACTGGAGATGAGCTTTACTTAACCCCTTACTTAATTCTAAGCAAATGGATAGTCCTTGGTGAAGGTACTTTGTTCATGAGAATTAATTGAAAAGCACTTGAGCTTCCCTTCCCTACTGTGCCATGGCTCTGATGCTGTGTGGATGCTGGCAAAGCAAAGGAGATATGAGAACCAGAGAAGACTGTAGTGAATTCTTTATAAAAAAGGTGGAATGTGCATCCAATGGGAGGATGTTTGGGGCAGAGATGCAGCCTTGTGGTAAAATTGTGCCGGCAAGCTGGAAAACTGGATTCTTGGGGCAGTGGGAGGCTCTTTATGCCCTCCCAGCCAGTACTGGCCCCAGAGTGGTTTCCTGGATTTTCTGTGTTTTAGGCCAAGGTGAGTGGCTGCACTCAGCACTGAGCCTGGCAATCAAAATGAGCAAAAACCTCGCTGAAGATCAGCCCGAGGGGTACGGAGAAAGTTGTGGACACCAGACATGCATATGAGAGCTCACATGGTGGATGTCCAGGGCACTCTGCTCTAGGATATGACTGTGGGTATGAACTTCTCTGCCCCAGCTACAGCGTGAGCAGGAGCTGGGGAGAAATGACAGGATCTGCAGATACCCCTTCAGCCTTGCTCTGTTGCTTTTGGGGCACATCTTTTTGTCTTGAGATAATCCTGTTGTGTCCATGTTTCACTGTGATTTAGGGATAAGGAAACAGCACTGATCCAGGGGTCAAGGAATGGTTTGGGCACATATTCTTGCTGATAAGCCCTTGTAGGGCTGGAGACACTGTTTGACACTGTCTGTCTACCCAGTGCTGTCCTTGCCAGGTAAGATCAGGTCACTCTGTGCTGCCTCCTGCCCCCGTAAAGCTGCTGCAATCCAGCTGTCGCCTGCTAATTGGCTCTGGCAGAAGCTTTAGCTGAAAAGCTCCTGTCTGGTTCCCTTCCCAGACTTTAGCACAGTGCTTGTCCTATGCCTGTCCCAAGGTTTCTGCTCAGCCCTCTGGAAAGGCAAGGCAAGAGGTGGGTGTAAAGCCCAATCAATTCTTGTGAAAGATCGAGCAGTGCTGGAAACTCTTCCCATGGGTCTCCATTTGCCCTGTTTACTGCCTAAATTGTCTGATAACTTAGCAATGTAGCTACTCTCTGGCTTGATTCAAGTCTCTTTGGAGGTAAAAATATGACTTATTTTCCCTCCATAGCTTCTGGAATTGTGCCCTGTATTTGACTGAGTCATGCACTGTGAATCTCTAATTATCTGTGTTACCTACATACCCATTAAAGGTTTTTATATGTTAATCTCACAAGAGCTATTGCTCATTTTGATGTTTTCATTTTGCCAGTCACCCATAACCTTTGCAAGCAGCTTGCTGAGTTAACTGCAGCATAAGCAGAGATGCAGACAAGCAATTCTCCTTGCCCATCTCTCCCTAACTCACCTTTATCCCTGATCTCAGCTGTGCAGGTGGGATCCCAGCACAGAGCTGAGGCTCCTGGACCAGCACTGAGCTGTGGGGCTCTTGACATATGGACTTCAACACGTCTTGCCAAGCATTAGATGGTACTGACTGGCCCTGCATCAGCGACCTAAGTTTAACTGGACAATTATTTTGTAGCATCTTTAAATTTAAAACCAAATTGTTACTCAACTTGGTCAGGCATTGCTGGAGTGAAGGACAAGCCCTGAACTCGGTTTTATCAGTAAAAACAGTATCATCTCAGTTCCATAAAACTGAATGTTATGATTTACTAGTTGCAGAAGTAAATCTACCTAAATTTACTCAGTTTTGCTCTCTCTAAAGTAGTTATTTTTTTAGTGGATTACATGATATTTTTTAGTGAACCAACCAAACCAATCATATCAGATTAAGGAAAAAAAAATTACCATATGTTACTTAAATTCTTAAAATTTAGGAACACCTGAAAGTAGAAATGCACATGTACCATGCAAAATTTTGATTCTGTTTAAGAAGTCAGAAATTTAAAGTATTTCCCTGCCTTCTTCCATCTGCAGCTACTCACTAAATAAAAAAAAAAAATAGAAGTTTAACAGCTTCTGAATGTTTTTATCTCAACTAATTTACTATTTGTGGGGTTGAGGATCTTGCCTAGGAGTAATTGCAAACTCACTGTATCTGAAGTTCAGAATTTCCTTCAAGTGTTACACACAAATTATTTAGTTTTTAATTTAATACTATTAGTTATAGAAAAAGACTTTACAAAACACCTGTTCTGTCTAGTCACATCTGTAAGGCATTAATCAGATTTTAGAAAATCCCACATCACTTTATCATCTTCATCTCTGAGGCAGTTTAAAACACTTAACTTTTCCAAAAATGTGCTAATTTTGGTCCTGATTCAAGGAATATCCATCATTAGGACAGCAGAGGGACCCAAAAATGCATCAGTTGCAGTTTAAGTGACTGCTTGAAATTCTGCTCATGCTCCCCCACTAGACTGATGAGGCTTTCACTGCTCACACGCCTGTGTACATAGGAAATAGGGTAAACAATCATAAATTTTGCAAAATGCAATTCTAGAGCCATATCAGCTTGCCCTAGGAAACAGGGCATTTTAGAAAGTTTTACTGGAATTTGTTAAATAATTTATATTGTTCTTTTTGTGCCACCATTTATTCTCCCAGTATAACCCCAACTAAGGGAAAACACTTGAGGGCTAAAGTTTGATGCTCACAAATGGAGCTCTTGGCTCTTAACAATAATGTACAAAGCTCATCCAACCACTCAGTCCTTCCCTTGCCACAGCACACTGTCTGCCATGGGGCAGGAGCCCACTGGGCCAATGAAACAGAAAGTGGGAGATGACAGACATTTACACTGAGAAATTTCAAGAAATCAGGGTAAAAATTGTAAGGCATTGAAAACAACAAATGAAGGAGGTTTTTACCCACAGTATTACTACGAGAACGTGCTCAGAAATAGAACTCTTGAACAAGCTCAGCTATGACATTCATTTTTTGTATTCATCTGTGGCCATTTTCCTATAATATGAAACAATTTAAACAACTTTTCTGAACAGCCTGTGAATCATCACTCAGGCCCAGCTGTCTGGCTCTGCACCTTGTGCTCAGGAAGGAGCATGACAAATCCAGCTTAAAATCCAGGTGTTGGTCTTGCAGCAAGTAGAACAGAATGGAGATAAAAAGCCCAGTCAGATCTGAGGGTTGAGATGTTTGGCTCAAGGATTTATATTGAACTATGACTTCTTAGATGCTCCGATTCTGAGTTTGACTTGCTTTCCTCTTGAGAGCAGCATACATGTGACACCACAGATATTTAGTACCAAAAACCTGGTGCAATTTCAGTGTTTCAAACCACCAAGGTCTGGGGTGTTGCCAGAGAAGGAGGGGACATCACTCAGCAGCAGTACCCATGCAGGCCCTACTCCAGGTCACCCAGTCCCCTTGCACACAGGAGCTGCAGCCAACCCTGGCTCCTGCTGCAATAAATGATAAAAGGTGCTTTTTTTCTGATTGAGAAACACCTTGACAAATGGTGGGGTGAGAGCATAGAGGGTGTGCAATTCCAACTAGAGAATGGAAAGAAGGGGAAAAAAAACCCAACAAAAACTTTCAAGCAGTGCTAATGATGAACATTTTTCTGTGCCCAGCACCCCATGCGTAGTGCTTAGAGCATTAATGCAATTTGAGAACAAGCTCCCTTTGACTTGCATCCATTCTTAACAGAAAATGAATTGGTGGGAAAATTATTTGCTAGGAGAGACATAGAAATTAATGGCATGGCATTGTATGTGTCTGTGTGTGGCAAGGACACAGGCCAAGCTTTGCACAAACTCCTGAGAGCTAAATGAGCATCCAGGTGCTCGAAGCAGCATCGAAGGATCTCCAGAGATGAGCAAACTTCCTAAATAAGCATAAATAATAAAAGCTCAGGGTTATATGAGAAAGCTTATCAGTATGTAAATAGTTCTTTTTTAACTCCATTATAGAACACCATCAGAAAAGGGCTGATGACTAAATGGTGAGGTTAAGGATTCATGTGATTACCAGTGATCTAAAGGATAATGGGGTATGATACAGATGGGCTGGGAAATACAGGTCTAAAGTAGTGAGGTGCAGCAGGGAAAGCCAGGAGAATCAAACTTGGCACTGTGAGCCATTGGAGCCATTTTTCATCTTTCTCTAGGAAAACCTAAGCAAAGCTGTTCTCCATGAGGCAGTTCTTATTGAATCTTGTAGTTGCTTATACGTAAAACATGTCCTCATTAGTGAAGAGCTCATTCAAAGCACAGATGTCAGCATCACTCACTGTTAACACCACATTCCTAGTATTATTCACACAAGAAATTCATAACACTTGGAAGATGTACCTTGTCTTCTCTAGCATAGAACAGTATTTTTCTTTTCTGGTCTCTCCCTCAACGTTTTCTTTTACTGAAATTTTTCTCTGTCAATCCCCCAGCCAAAGTACTACATTAGGACCCCACACTGGGTGCAGCAGTCACTCAAACTATTACCCACCAGCATCTGCCCCAAATGCTGCAATGACAACAGTGTAATATAAATAGAATTCTGCCCTCTGACAGCTCTTTACCCAGCATTTCTTGTTTTAAGCAGCTTTAATCAATAGGGAGAACTGTGCACTTTCCTTGACCCTCTGAAATACAGTTTTTGCCTGGCTTTTGTCTTATTGGGAGCAAGTATTCAGCACTTCTCACATAAGTCTTAAATACATCCTGAACAGACAGAGTGGAAAATTGTCTTAAACCCTTTGGCATCCACTTGCTGTCAGTTGAATGTCAAGTTGGGAATAAAAATTGGCAACTAGCTGTAGATTTCACAGTCATGCAGCAGGATTTGTGGAGCTGAATTTGCAGTTCAGTTCTTGGCTTCAGCTGTCACTCCATGTACCTCTAGTGATGAGCATTCATGCCACAGCAAGGCATTGGAGTTGTCAGATATCCAGGACTTACTGAAATAACTTCATTTTAAAATGGAATGTCTCCTCTAGTCTGAAAAATCAGACAGAACAACATACAAAATGTTTGACATGTACTGAGAGCCCGGTACAGTCTCTGACACATGGAAATATTTGGAATGTTTCAGACTCAATGCTTCTCCAGAGTTTTGCAGAATGGTGAATTACAAGCTCTGTAATTAAGCCATACACTCCCTTTGATTAGGCTTCAGTCATATTCCTTTTAATAGAGACTATGAAAGCGATTGATCAAATACTTCTCAGGCACCTCAATATAATCTAGGAAAGTAAATGTTAACAGGAAACTTTTAAATATTGCTGTTAGGTTACCCTGAGGCTTAATGCCTTTGGAAATGCAAGTAGGTCAAAACTGCCTTTCTGGAGAAACAAAAAAATCAGCACAGGTGTTTTCCTCTGAATTTATAAGTAATAAATACATTGTTCAGGGGCTAAGCAGAAAACTAGCCATTTATCCTTGCGGTTATTCTGGTAGTTTGGCACAGAATCATATTGTATGTGCAGCACAGAGGACTCATGTAGTACAGTGAGGAGCTGCTGTATGCAACCCCCTGATTCTTCCTGAGCACCTCCAATGCTTGTGTTATGGATATTGGACCTTCTTAACCTATTCCCTCTAGCCTCTCACTGTGAACTTGTCCGTGCAGATTTTTAACTCCTCTCTGGACCTGCTAATGCCACCTGCCTCCATAACAAACTGTGGCAACAAAATCCAGATTTCTTCCTGCCACTCTCCCACGAGTGACCTGATTCTTGTATTGTGTCATGTGAACATCAAGTTTGTGTTTGCTTTATCCACAGATTCATAATTTTAAACTTGTCCGTCAATTAAATCCTGGCAGCATTTTCAGAAGATGGCCAGATCAAACTGCAAACTAGTCTTCAAACATAAAATATGGCAAGAGAAATGACATTAGTCATAAAAGACAAAATGACTTGTCAGTAACAGGTCTGTGCTACCATCACATTGAGATCATGCTTGCACATTCCAGCTCCCTTTATATAATATTTGCAAGGGGAGTGCACATCTACTTCAGATCAGCAAATACTCTGAAATTCTAGAACAAAATCCCTGTGTCACTGAAATAAAATCAAGATCGATTTTTTTTGAAATGTTTCTTGTATAAAGCAAAAGAAAGCAGTATTGCTCATTCACTGTAGCCTTATTTGCCTTAGACCAAGTTTAAGCAAAAATATATGGGCACATGTTGGAATACATTCCCTTGGTTCAGTGTTCTCTTCCCAGCACAACAAACTCTACAGGTGATTCAAGTGCAGTGTCTTTTGATTTTTTCAAATTGTTTAAATTCAAAGGAATTCCAGTGCACTGTGGACCAGTCCTGCATTCCATTATCTATGCTGCTGCAGCCTTTCCAGCAAAAGATCACTGTTCTAACCTGGGGGTTTCTTCCTGTGCTATGTGTACAGGAGTTAGTCAGCCTCTAGATCAGAAATCAGCTCTAGGAAACAAAACTGCAAATATTCATCCTCCATACTTACCTAAAACATGATTTTTATGCATCAGGTTTCTGGTTTGCCAGTTTAAAACACAGCTTGGGTTGGCACTAAACCACACAGAGCTGTGGATAAGAAACTGTATATTTTCTGACAGTTCACTGAGCCGGAGCCTCGTGTGCTCTTCCCAACAGCTCATTTGTGCCTGCTGTCCTGACAGTCTGACATGTGCTGTCAAGGCTCCTTTCCCAGCCAGCCTGGTGCTTCACAATTCAGCACCACTGCCCTAATCTGCAGAGGCACATACCGGTCTCTTACTTAACTACTGACGCAAAACCAGTGTCTCTGGAATCCAAATAAATCCTCCAAAACCCCCCAAATTAATGTTATCGATGGTTTCTCTATTATGCAAGTTAAGTATTTAAGGCAGCACAGGACACAAATTATGAAAAAGGTATTTATTATTTACACAACTGCTATAGTTCCTTAAGAACAATATATACCATTTTTATTTGAAAGGGTCAGTCTTCTTTCAAATACATGAACTGCATTAATGCACAAGTGTTGGAAATGCCAAACAGCAGTCACATCACACTTCTCTAGTGCAGGCATAAGCAGTGCAAGTAAATGATATTTTAAGAACAGTATGGCTGAATATTGTATTTAAACACAGTGTTTGCACTTTGACAAGATTTAGCTAGAAGAGAACAAGGGTTTTGTTCATGCTTTGTTAGGAATGTAACTTTCCCATCTGAGGTTTAAACCCTTTATCTGACATAGGGAAACTTTTCAGGCAGACTGCTTTTCACTGATCAAATAACAGTGGGTTTCTCTCCCTCAAATTTCAATGGTTTGTTTTCCAGTAAACACTGCTTTATAGTACAAGTTCACACACTGGGGTAAATTGGCCATGGAGGTGGTACTTTCCCATCTTACTGTCTTGCACAGAGAAACACTGACATACTAATACATACCAAACTTAGACAACTTGTAATTTATAGACTTAAATACTGGAATGGGAGAGGGAGACTCTTTCTAAAGATGGAGGGAATGGAGGACTTATACAATTCATACACTGCCAAGATTGGCTTTTTAATCAACTTTTTTGGTCTAAATATTTTTTTCTAGTTTTAGAATGGTTTTGGTCTTTGATGGTTATGGTTGTACTTCGGCAGCAAAGGAGATGGAAGTATTTTGAGAAGTAACACCAGAACTGAATGCAAGAAAAAGCAACTGACTTGTTTCTCCCACTTTGAGCTTATTGCTGTGATCTTTTAAAAAACCCACAACCATCCAACTGGAAGACCAAGTATAGCAGTCGTTCTGGCATTGGGTCCAGTGTCCAGCACTATTATACTCTAGCATAAAAGCAAGGAAAAGTCCAATGATCTTAGTGATGTTCCCTTCAATTCAGTGCCACACAGTTTTATTAGTGTTATTGTCCTTGCTTCTTTGAAAGATACCTGAAAGAAACCAAAATACAGTTTTTCACAAGGAGGTAGGCACGAATATATTGAGGATCTTAAGATCAAAGTATGAATCTGCTTTCTTTTCTCACTAACAATGCCTCCATTGATAACCAAAACCTAGAAATGTAATCAGTACCACTTATGATATTTATTTGATTTCAACATTTTTCAATTTCTTGATAGGTTATCTTAGTGATTCATAATCATGTTTTTAGCTAGACTGTATCAGGCTTTTTAAACAAAGGAGAGGAAGGAAATGGAAACCTGTTTTATTCAAAGAGGATGGAAAATTACATCAACTGGAAAACTGGCTATTATATCCTTTAAGATAAAAAGGTCCATTAGTAATGGCACTCCTTCAAATAAATTCAGGACTTTAATGAACAGTGATCCAGCATAACCTGAAAAAGACAGCCCCTCCACAGGCTTCTTTAGAGAGTCTGAGTGGCTTTTAAATGGATTGTATTCTTATCCCACTGTTCTCTTAGCACTAAAGCTGGAGCAATCTGTGGTGTGACAGTGAAGGCTTTGCAAATACACTGGGAAAAAGAGTCCAATCAATTTCACTGAAATGGGAATTATCCAGTAAATGTCACTGCTTCTAAGGTTTAACATTTGACTTTCTGTCTAATCAGAAACAATAAAGAAAATTGTACCAAGCCTACAAAGCTATTCTTTTAAGCACTGAATGAGTGGTTTTCAAATAGCATATTGCACACACTTTTCTTCACATGCATTGAAGCCTCCATTAAGAAGAATTTTGCCCAAATACTTCAGCTATTTTCTAGCAAGAATTAGGTGGTTAACTGGTGCCCTGAGCACTTGGAAAACTCGTGTTCATAACAAAGTGACTTGGAGCTGATGAATGCTGTGACACCACATAACCTGGGTAGTGCCAGAGAACCACTCTATAACACCCCAAAACTCTGAAGTAACTGCCAGAAAAGTTGTCTCCTAACAAAGGAGCTAGGATCTGAACTGACAGCTGAATGTTACAGTGGAAAGAGAGAGAGATTTCCAGGGACCAGTTTTCTTCAAATATTCTTTTCTTTTTAGGAAGTGTAATTGCATAACTAGCAGTCCTGAATACTGGAGAAGTATGAAAACACAGATGTGTTCTGTTAAAATCTTATCATTTTAGGGAAGCTGCCCAAAGACTACAGCCTTATTAAAATTCCAGTCAAAGTAAAGGACCTTCACAACTGTAAGTGATGTCAAAGTTCAACAGCCCCGGTGTTTCCGGTCTCTGTAGAGAACTCAAGCAGAAGAGTGGGGTCAGGGACAGAAGGAAGCAAGAATTTTGACTTTGTTCTTACCTTTCCCAATGTTTGTGATTCAGCTCCAAAAAGTCATCTAATTTTGCTATTTCTTTGAGGTATTGAGTGAGCTTTAGAAGCTCCTTGTCTTTATCCCGATTTAAATGTGCTTTCATAAAAGGCCTTATCTATATAAAACAAATAAACTGAGTATAATCACTCACAGAAAACAAAAAGTTTTAGATTCTCTATCATTTATGATAAATTAAGGTATGTTTTCAGTACCATGCCAAGTTATAATTTATTACAGGTAAGAGGAAGAAGAACCCTTTCCATCAGTGGTCGTACCCAATTTGCCCTGGTTTTCATGCAAACCAGACTGTGGGCCTTTTGCTTTGCACCAACCAGGAAGAAATTTGTTCTCTCTTGCACATTTTCAAGCCTTCCCCTCCAAGACAGACTGATAAAATGATCTGGAATGGAACAGCACATTTTCTAAAATGATTTCATAGACATTTTTGCGGGAGAGGTTTTTAGCTTTGCTTTATGAGTTGTGTGGCATCAGTGGAACCAGATGCTTTTTTTTCAACAAAAAGCCTTTGACTACAATCAGAACTTCTGTGAAAAGAGATGTTAGAAATAAAGTTTATCTGGCAGCTGCTTTAAGTCTGGAATACATTATACATGGGCCTTGTTTTAGTGATTCAATGCTCTTGTCTGCAGCTCTTAACAACATTTTGACAAGTATCTTTCAAATCTGAGCTAGAGGGACCTCTTTGGATAACCCTCTCCCAGCAAGATCTTTGTTATTCTTGATTCTTTTTCCAATTAAGATCATCTTTTTATCTCAACTGCCACCCTCTTCAACTCATGGATACTTGAAAAAAAATATCATCTTGAATTTCTGCATTTAAAACATCTTTTTCTTTTTTAAAGAAATTTATGGAAGTTCTTTTAGTACCACATTGCTCTACCATCATATGTAAGTAGAATTTTAAGTTGCATTTTTCTTATTCAGAATCAGCACTAATAATGGAGGACAAACTGTTTGACAGTTGTATAAAATGAAATATTTGCTGTTCTGCAGTCAAAATGGCTCAAGGTAATAATTATTTCTCATGACAGAATACTTATGATTATACTGGCATACTATCATGAAGTACAGTCACTTGTTATTTATTTTAAGAATATAGCCATTCTTGGGATTGAACATCACATATTTCAATGGTGCCTGTCAGTAATGTCCAGCTCAATTATGGTGTGCAGGTATAACTTAAACAGAAACCATAATTTCATTGATTTTGGTAGTCTCTTAAAAGCTCAATAGTGAAATGAAGTCTATTGAATACTACTATTAGGGAAATATTAATCCAGACAAATGACACTGTAAATATAAAATATAGTAAAACAAGCATATTTTCTAGTTAAGAATAGCCTTTCCTTATGATACAGCAAAGAACATGAGAAAGCACTACTTGAAGTATGAAGAAAAAGTAGTAATAAATGAAAATTCCAGTTTACATTACCTTGAGTCCATTTTGTGGATTCATTAGGAAGTTTCGGCCAATATCGTCAAACATAATAGTATTCTTTTTGCTGTAGTATTCTGAAAACTTTCCCCAGATAACACCAAGAGGCTTCACCTGCAAAGACAACACATACAATTATCTGAGGTAAATCAGATCATATACAGGAGATAAAAGTATCATCTACAAGAACCTGAGCTCAAACTCAAATGGACACTTGTATCTTTTGCTTTAATGTTAGCAGGTAGTTTGGCTCTAATAAAGAAAGAGTTGTGAAATAAAATAACTTACTAAATAGCCCACACTAAGGAAAACCTTTCTTTGGATGCTAAATTTTCTTGCAACCATTACCTCCTATTTGATTTGAAAGCTGTGACATCCAAATATACCATGCAAAATAAAACATTAATAGAGACTTTCAGTAGCAAAAAAAATCTATAGTTCCAAGATTCTTAACAAACTTTCTTCCATGAAAACTCCAGCATGACTTTATTGTTGAACATTTCAGAGGGGTAAGGCAATAAATTAGTTGAATGTAGAAAAAGATCAGGAGGAAACAGGTACTTACATCTATTAGTCCTCTTCGAGGAGTGTGCACTGTTATCATGGCAGCACTGTCCAGCATGAAAGTTATCTTGTAGTTTGCATTGGTACTCACTCCAAGCTCCTGCATCACAAAGATTTATTATTAAAGCTTCTAATTACGATACTTTTACTGCTGAACAACTGGAGCCACAATTATAACACTTTGTTTGTCACAGGGTGAGCAGCAGAGGATTACCAGAGACACACTAAAAATAGATATCTAGGGCAATTTAAATATGTTACACAATGAGAATCATAAAAGTACACTGTTCTACCATGAGAAAAAAAGCTGACAGGAATTTATTTTTGCAGTGTTTAGTATCAGTAACTTAACAAGTGATGTCAGCATAAAATCAAAGCAAATTTGCAGAAAAGGCAAAATACAGAGGCCTTGCTTATACCTTCATGCACAATCTTTTACAAGTTCTACATACCTCAACTTTACTACCTATAGCAACTCTACTGACTGCTATTTGTTCCTTACACAAAGTAAGTTGCACAAGTCACAGCCCAACTAAAGATGAAATACTCAGTCAGTAACAGTTCACTGTTACCACTTCCTCCTGCATGTGCCCAAGACAGACAAAGTTTGTCAGACATCTGTCAGTTCTGCACTTTAAACATTTGATAACTCCTGAAAATAAAGACATCCTCTTTAAAACTGAAAAACTTTGACTAGATGAGAGAGCATCATTTCCATTTTAATTCCTTTCCAATGCTGAAAAGTAACAGTAAAATCTGCTGACATGGTGTAACAGATATTGCTGACGATTTTTGGCGTGTGAAACAGCAGCAATATGCAAAGCTACATAACAAGGAGGAAACACCCACTGCAGCAGCTCTCCTGCAGATATTCAACCACACTTAAGTGATTTGCTTTTGTATGAAAAAGTGAATCTTGCAAATGAAAAGCAGTACCTGCCTGTGTCAGTATCCTGTTATACTGACAGAACCAGCTGTCTAGACTGGTTGAATTCCAGGCATAAATACATGGTAAATGAGAGATTAGATTTGGTTATCTGATACTGCCTTCTTTTTAATGCTCCTGCTTTGTAGTTTAAAACAAAAACTTCAACGCCAAGCATTTCTGGGATCATTGCTTCATTACAAAAAGTGAAACTTTTGGAAATAAGCACCTCCCTGGTGCTACCAGTTTAAGGAGAAACACCAGGTGGCATCTAGTGGTAGGAATCTCAACAGATCAAGCTACAGAAGCAGGCACAGAGAGATTTAGTGACATGAAAGGGCTGGGAAAGCAACCTAGAAAGGCAGAAAGGTGACCAGTGCAGGGGAAACAGGACAGTTTTGAACAATAGTTTTCCACTGACACAACATAAACATAAACATGTAACACTATTACATGAAGTGCAATGTTTGCAAGGCTCAATGCTGATTTTACTTGCACTAACTCCACTTCATAGTTCTGGTTAAGGATTCTCATTTGTGAGATCACTCTGAGGCATTTTTGCTAGGAAAAATTGTGGCAATTAATTATTTTGAGGAAGGTAACACTGGAAAAATGTGCTTTGCTCTGTTAAAACCTGAAAAAATAGTGTATAAGTGGAGATATAAAAGCTTAAATTTGGAAGTTTTTCCTGAAATGGAAAAAAGCATAAAATGCCCCAACACACCAAGCAAACACACAGCAATTCTTAGTAAGCTTATTAGATTTACAGCTAAGCCTGACTGTAAATATGTTTACCATGAGGTCAGCTGTGCAAAACTGGTTCCTGCCTGATTTCAGTACAGAAGAAACCAGGATTGAAAGAAGAGCCCTTACTGGATGTTTAGTAAGGCAGAGGAAGCAACAGAACCACACAGCTGCAAGAGGTAAAGATAAATATGAAAAGATTTTCCTCTTGATACCCTACTCCAGCACCTCACATCTGTCTGATCCTGTCAAAAAAAATTGCACTTAAAGACTAGAACTCTATAATTAGATGTAAGATGAAAGCAACTGTGAAGGCTGTGTGATGAATCCAAGTTTCAGCAGGTACTGACTTGTGTTTAGTTCTGCTAAATTTAGCCACTTACTGCTGATAGTTTGTGTGGAATTCTAAAATTAGATTTAAACTAGTTTTGTGATAATTTGAAGTGACTATGAAAATGTAAAAACCTCAGGTTATGATTCATACAACCTCCCCAGTTTCTAACCTGCTCTGTAATGCTGAGCATGAGCCCAATTACATAAGAGTTACACAGACCAGAAACAAATCACACGTTTTCAGAACAACTTACTTTCATTTTGGCTTCAATCCACTTCATATTAGTAGCAGCTGAAACAAAAGGGAGAAAAAAAGAAAGACTACTTTATCAAAAGAAGTCAAGAAAATTGTTCACTTAATATATCAAATTTTTACACAAAATTTAATTTCAGAAAAATTAATTCTTGTTGCAGCTTTTAGGGTTCACTGCCTTAAAGGCAGTCTTCCAAGTTTATTTTTAATTGGAAAAGCTTACTTTTCATATCAATAACTAAATGTAGCACTGCAAGTGTTTAAACCATTTTCTAGTTCAGCTGTAACTGAATTACAGTCTGCACTCCATAAGGAGTGGGCTACACCTGGTTTGAGGAATCACACTGCCTGTGCAGGATGTCATCCTGGAGGCAATGATAAGAACACATAAGGTTTGGAAAGCATAATATGTCAACATCGCTCAGTGATCTAAGAATATGCAGAAATGTTGTTCCAGACTACAAAAATGAAATTCTGTAATACAATTTTAAAATGGTTTGAACCCTGCACTGGCTAAAGTCTGTTCTCCAGCTGTTGGACAGGAAATGACCCAGCACGCAAAGGCAAAGGATCAACCATCCTGCAGACAGGAGAGTTTGGTTAATTTGGCTGTTCACTACATATTGTGTGGATTATTTGTGAAGATTGCTAACAAACAGCATTTGAATGTTGATTATACAGTTGTACTACTTCAAGCACTTGTTTGTTTGTACAAAGTAACAGTCAGTAGAGTGATGCTGAGCTTCATACTGTGATTAGACTCATCCCTGTGAGCAATATGTGGTCCTTTTCCACATAAGAATTTATTATTTTCTGAAAATATCTCTACTAGTTGTGTGAATTAAGGCCATATGTTTCTGTATTGTTTTAGATCCTGTCATTCACACTACAAACAATATAAAAAGCTCCCACCTGGAGTCTCTGCTCTGAATGACAATTTACTCTAAACTCTTAGGTATTGAGTATAAAACTTACACCAAATTACAATATCATAATCCTCATATGCAGAAGTCAGGAATTCATGAAGGTATGGCCTCATCAGTTCTACCCCAGTTTCTGCACACGATCTGTGGTCTAAAGAATATAAGAGATAAGTAATTCATTATTAAAGTTATTAAAGTTCAGTCTCACTTTCCTATCTATCCAGAGACCTGAAGAATTTCATCAGGGAAGCACTGAGGCACTTTAAGATCATGAATGAATGCATAGCAAACTACCATCCCTGTTTTAAAAGCAGAAAGAAGATGCAGAGGGGATATTTTGCAGATGATCTTTACAGGTATTTGAAGGCTTCGCCAGTAATTAAATCAGAGATCTCTGCATATGAATATCTTTGAAGAGTCAGGAGAGATGGTTCATCTGTGCACTTAGAAATTTTATAACAGGCCAGATATGAAACAGATTCCTTCAATTTAGTCCAGTGGATTGTGTGAACATATATCAAGCTTATTTCAGAAACATTGCCTGTTCCAATTCCAAACTGCTGTCAAAATCTGCCAGCAGAAAACTTTACAATAAAAATGTTAACCTCAGCAATAGGTTAAATTTTGATCTCAGACTGGAAAAAATCTCATCAAAAAGGAAAGCAAAGGAGAAGGTATAAGGCAAGCTTTTACTTACTGCTCACAGTCACACCACCACGACACATCTATATCCTGGACAATTAAATTAGAAGGAAAATTCTGTCTTGCCAAAAAACCAGCTTGACAGAATTTTCAAATAAAATGTGTTTTTATGCATGGTTAGTAATTATCTGTAAGTAAAATTTGAAGCTATTTTTCCACACCTCCCAAAAGTGCAGTCAATCAGGTACAGACCAGGATCATTATTTTACAATATCCTGCCCTGCCACAAGACACAAGTTGGGAAGAGAACTATTTGGATAGAATACTAAAGTGTTACTTTTTTATGTTTTCTTGTTAAAATCAGCTATATGCAACTCTTTAAAAGCCCAATGCTTTTTAAAACGTGAGCAGAAGATCACAAAAATCACACAAAGCAGAAGTTCCTTTGTACAACATAAGCAAAGCAAAAAACAAGGAACATGATCTGGTAAATATATCGACCTCTTCAACAAACAAAACCCACAAGTTGCATAAGAACTCACCAAACAGTGTATAATCAACATCGAGCACCAGCAGCTTTTTCCCTTCTCTAGGAGGATTCAGAATTTCCACTTTGTATTCTTTAACTCTACGGGAAATTTTTAGTAGATTTTCTTCCCTGATGTAACAGTGCAAAAAGTTACAGTTAATCCAAATGCACACTCGACATTCAATAACAGGACTGTTTTAACAGTTAAAATTCCTAACCTGTTTTCTACTTCCACAACTTCCTCTTCAATATCAAAGTCATTGACCACATCATCATTATCAGGAGGTGGCCCAAGGACATCTTCCTAGAGGAATAATAATAATAAAAGATAACTAGGACCACAGAAGGAAAATAACAATGGATATCAAGTTTCTGTTATTGCACATTACAGGACAAAAATACTATTTAAGCAAAATTATTTCATTTTACTAGTGTAAAGAACTACTGAAGTATACTGATGATTGTTCAGACTTGAGGACTCAGTGAATGTCATAATAATAGGTTTGTACTTCAGGTCCAGACCACCACAGGAGTTTCATGAATACACTGCTCTCAGAGTTCTGCAGGAAAGCTTACATTACAGAGACAAAGAAATGCAAACAGAAATCTACTGTACTACCATTTTTCAAATGATGACTGGAATATTCAAATTTAAAATCACAATTAGAAGATATGAAGCATTTTTTTCCTTTTTAAGCTAATAAACATGTAAAATATTTACCAAACTCTCTTCACGAGTGCCCATCATCATTATTTTAGTATTTGGTTTCAACTTGAGAGCTCCAAGCTTAACATCATCATCTGCAGGTTTGCCTATAATACAAAAAGATAATTTTTTTTTTTTCTACTGGCCTAGATTTTAGAAAAATGTCAATACATTTCATGCTTAATTGAAGTAAGCTCTCTGTAAAATACCAGGTACCCCAAGCTGTATTATCACATAAAGTGTCCTGCTTTTGGCTGGGATTTAGTTAGTTTTATTCCTAGTATTCCTGGTGCAGTTCTATGCTTTGGATTTAGTATGAGAATAATGCCAGTAACACATTGATGGATCAGTTGGTGCCAAGCACTGCTTACTCTGAATCAAGGACTTTTCAGTTTCCCATGCTCTGTAGGGAGCAGGTACCACAGAACCTCAGTCCAGTATATAAACTGGGAGGAATTAGCTGGCAGCCCCTTCTGAGGGCTGGGCTGGGTGTCAGTCAGTGGATGGTGAGCAGTGGAATTGTGCATCACTTTTTTCTCTTGGGTTTTACGCCTCTCTCTCCCCTTTTCATTACTATTTTTATTATTATTGCAATTCTAATTAGTATTGCATTTTATTTGTTTCAACTGTTAAACTGTTCCTATTTCAACCCATGAGGTCTGTTTTCCCCCGAGTTCTCCTTCCCACTGGGACAGGACAGTGACCCACCAGCTGTGTGGTCCTTATTTGCTGGACATACAGACACATCTGGCTAGCAGCAATTTAACTTTTTTTTAGCCTATATTTGCCACACTTCCGTGTCAACCACTAAAGAATGACCAGGTGGATCTATCAATAATAATCAATACCTAGTGATGCATAAAACATCTTTATTCATGTTCATTTTAGAGGTAGAACTGGAAGGCAGATGCCCTGTTAGTGCACACATCCTGCCTGGGTTTAGAGGATGTTTGTCCTTTAAACATCTCAGGGACATCCACAACAAGTAGTGAGTCAGAATAGTTACCCTTCATTTTGAGTCCAAGTAGTTTTTGACGCTCTGGTAACACTCCAGTAAGGCCTTTAAGAGACTGTTTCAGGTCCAACACTGTGTCTTCTTCTGACAGCGAGGTTATTGTATACTCCTGTCCACCCCATTTTATTATGAGAGAGAGAGACATCCTTGAAGCATATGTTCAGTATTGTTTTCTGGAAAATCTGCTGCAGGAGGAAAACACAAAGATCACATAAGGCAGAAATGGGGAAACTGCTCTTTTCAGAAGACAAACCATAACAATTATTTATTCTTGATTTTTAATTACATTGCACATCAAAGAGCTGTTTATTTTGCATGAGCAGATAGATGATAAACATGCTGATAAAGTGCTGAAATAAAGGGAGACAGAACAGTGTTAAAACTGGGGCTCTGAGTTCCACTTTGATGTATTTAGCAATGTCACATTCACCATTTGATGTGTGTTCTGTGCAGGTACAGCCTGTGCACACCCAGCACTCAAGCAGAGCACTGCAGCACCATAAAAGTCATTGCAAACCTCAGAAATGTCCTCTGCAATACTTATGCAACCAAACCAGCCATGGGTACTTTTACAGATGTAATAACAAAACAGCAAATAATACCTAACAGCAAAAAAAATACCTCCAAAATACAAGCCCATAAAAGTAGTTCTGAGCACAACAGTCCATTTTTGGCATTGGATTTCTCTAATCCCTTTCACAGTGCAATACCTGCAGTAATACACTCCCCAGGTCACATCTTGCTGTAGCAATATCAAGGTAGGTATTTGAAAACAAAGCCAAAACACACCCCCATACAATGCGATTGCACTGTAAGAACTTTATGTGTGTTGCAGTGCTGACAAAACAACCATAATTACGCTATTTTTAATTTACACAATATCACTTATACAAATTGTATTTAATAGTTTTGTCTCAGAAAAACTGGTAGAAAACCAAGATTTTAAGCTTAATGCAGAATGAAGGACATGGCTTTGTCTGTTAGGGCTTGGAAACAGAAAATCAAGGAGCTAGAAAGGTATGAAAAGGCTGATACAGGCTGTCAGGAGATGCAGAAGCCTCTGCACCACTGATGGTGAAATTGTCCACAAAAGACTGATATTTGAAGAGAGAGCAGATCTGTGAAAAAACTGGGGCTATCCACTTTCAAGAAATGCATTATACCAAGAAATGCAGATCTGTCAATACTAAAAAAACCTCGGAATCCAAACATCTGATTCTTCTTCCTCTCTAGCGTTGTATTCTCAGAGGTTACCTGCTCTCAGACAAAATACATCTCTTTTATACAGTAAAGGCCCTTGGGAACAGCCAAGCAACTGCTCAGGCATCCCCACCAAGCTCAGACCAGATGAGAAATAGGCTAAATACAATCTGCTCGCTGAGGACACTACAAGCTTCACCTCCATACTATTGCCTCTAAGAGCCCTGAAAACAAACAGAAAAAGAAAAGTGGTATCATAAAAAATTAATTCTTTTTTTTTCTTTTTCTCAAATATTCTCATATCAAACAGGGACCTGGTATTGTACTGTGAAAAAGACTCATGAAAAGAGGGTCTTAGAAGCACTGAGGTACAACAGATTAAGGCTGCAATAGTGTCAAGCAAAGTTGATACACAGGGTCATTATCATAAATGATTCCTGTCCATAATCCCTGGAATAAGTTTACAGAAAGAAGAGTTTCCTTGTCCATCTCCTCACCTGTACCACAAACCTCAAATCATTGTGCAAGGAAATGCACAAGGCAAGAGCTGTAAGAAAACTTCTCCAGTCTCTGTCCAAGTGCTAAATGGAAAAGATCATCCCTCCAAAGCTGAGCACTTGATCAACCCTCGATCCTTACAGAACTACAGCCCTGTCACGACAAGCGCTGTCCGAAACAAGACACCTTTATTCCAAGCTAAAACACTACGGGATCCAAATTAATGAATAGTGGAAAATGGATCAGGACCAGAAATAAAACGAGGGTTCCCTCCTCGGGGCCGGGCGCTGGAACGCAACCTCTTTTGGTTAATTACAGCTCCCGATGCTTCCCAAGATCCTTGGACCCACAAGAGCCAACGGGCTGGAAGGTCTCTGGTCACAGAAACTGCTGAATTTGTGTGGTTCAATTGCGGCATCACACCAATTTTCTCGGAAGATCGGGGAACAGCGACATCCACACCTTTCAAGTCCCACTGAGCAACATGAATATAAACCACCCGCACCGTAAGAAAAGCGCCTGCTGACAGCCGGGGCTCAGCCAACGGGGCCGGGGGCTGCGGCGTTCGGGGCCCGGCCCCGACACGGGACCGGCGGCCCCGGGGGGCACCGGCCCGGCCTCCGCCCCCGCCCGCC